>CM053770.1:13876595-14047155 GCA_028658325.1 Potorous gilbertii
GTATTGTCACAGAAGTCAACACGGACACAGAGATCAGTACTAGCTGAGGCTTCCTGACTGAGAGTGGAAAGGACAAGAAATCCAGTGACCAATCAATCATTTCATCAGGTGGGCAGATATTCCTGTCACCAGCACATCATAATGGCTCCCTGACTTAGTCAATGGTCTTCTAAGTTTATGGAGACAAAAGAAATGATCATGCAAAATGTGAATCCCACAGTTGTGTCAGTACACAAATAATTGCTACCATCTGGATCTGGAAGATGGGAATGAGGGCCAGCTCTGGAGTCCCAAGGGCTGGGTTCAAATCCTGACTCTGATAACATAGGGAAAATCACTCCACCTCTCGTCACCTCAGTTTCTCCATCTGCAAAATAAGTAGGTCCTTCAGAATGGCTCTCTGCATGATGCAATGACCTTGCTGTGGAGACTTGTAGTCACCTGGCAAAAAAGATTCAATATCTAAAATCCTGACAGCGATGGTACAGGATACAGGGAGTGGCAACCTAGTATCAACTTTTGGAAATAAGAAATTTATCCATAACATATGACAGAAGACAATACAAAATGTTATTGGCAGGGCTCTGGATCCCTTAGGATCAAATCACTCAATACTGCACAATGTATATAGAAGCATTAACCTTTAATAAGGTGATTTTACTCAACTGTCAATAAAAGGAAAAAATTTTCTCAAATAATGATTTCATGCCAGGCGTGGCCAACCTGCAGCTTGCCAAAGGATTTCCTCCATGTACAAAGGACGTTTCCCTCTACATGTTTCACAGGCCACCTGAAATCTCCTTTGGACTACACAAGTGGTCTGAGGTCCCATCAGGCCTGTGTTATGCCCTCAATCAAGGCAAAGAGCAGAATCGAGGATTTTTCTCAAGCACGATACTGGTTAATGAAATGAAACAGTACTCACTCACAATGGGTCTACATTCTAACGAGAGACATAGCAAGTATTTATAAAAAACATACAATGCAAAGCTAAGAGATTCACAAAGAGAAGTGGTCAAATACAAGGCAGTTTGGGAGGGGGCGGGCACCAGCACAGAAAAGGATTCATGCAGAAAATGGTGCCTGAGCTTCATCTTTTCAGGTCCAGTCAAATCAGCAGCATGCATTAAGCACCTCCTATGTGCCAGGTGTTGAGTCTAAGGGCTAGAGATATAAAGAAAGGTGAAAACTAGTCCCTGCTCTCCAGCAGCTCACAGTCTAACAGGGGAGACAACATGCAAGTAACTATGTCCAAACAAGATAGACACAGGATAAACTGCAGAGAGAGAGAGAGGGTGTCTGAGGTGCAGGAAGAAGGGAATTCACTGTAGGACTAGAGCACAGCCAGTGTAAAGAAACAGAGATGGAAGATGAAGCCTTGTGTGTGAAGAACAGAAAGGAGGCCAATGTGGCTGACGAGTTATGCCCAAAGAAATGGAAGTAGAGACTATCATTGGAATGGGGCAGGACATTGCCAGCTAAACAGTTTATATTTGATCCTCTAGGGAAGAAGAAGCCACAGTCAAGGGCCTGATACAGGAGACGAGACAGCAACGGTGTCTGAGAAGGAGCAGGCAGGCAGACAGGAAAAGAGGGGACACAAAAACCCAGTGAGGAGGAAAGGGAAGTCAGTATCAGTGTAGCTGAGAGGTAGAGAACTGAATGCAGATTCCCAGATTGGGGCATATTGGACTGGGAATAATATTAGAAAAACTTGAGAAGACTTGGACAAATATATATGTAGGGAAGTGACCAGAACCAGGAGAACAGTGCACACAACAACGTTAGCCAAAGGACTTTGAAAGACTTGAGAATTCTGCTCGGTGCAATGACCAACTGGATTCTAGAGCCCCTATGATGACGAAGGCTTCCCAGCCTTCCTGATGGAGGCGATGGATTCAGGGTGCAGAATGAGGCACAGACATAAAGGAATTTATCTTGCTTGACTATACATATTTGTTACAAAGGCTTTGTTTTTATTTTTTCAAATGGGGGGAGGGAGAGAAAATAATGTTAAGTGGAAAAAATAAAACAAAATTTTTGATTCAAATTTTAGATTAAAATATAGAAGAGAGATCACTGATAAGTTCGGAAAGAGCAGTTTCAGTTGTGTGATGAAATCAGAAACCAGAATGTAAATGGTTAAGAAATGAATGAGAGAAGTGGAGGCAGTCACAGGAGGCAGTTTTTTTTTTCCCCAAGGAATTTGGCTTAAGAAAGGGAGATGAGATACAGGATAATAACTTGAGGGCATGTATGGTAAGATTTTGCTTCTGGTTTGGGGAGGCTTTTTGGACTTTTGTTTTTTAAATTTTATTTTATTTATTTTTAGTTTTCAACATTCACTTCCATAAGATTTTGAGTTCCAAAATTTCTCCCCATGTCTTCCCTTCCCCCTCTCCAATGGCATGTAATTGGATATAGGCTTTACATACATACATTCATACTGAACCTATTTTCACATCAGTCATGTTGTATAAAAGAATTAGAACCAATGGGAGAAACCACAACAAAGAAGAAACAAAAGGAAAAAAAAGAAAAAAGAGAGCAAATGGTCGGCTTCAATCTGCATTCAGACTCCACAGTTTCTTTCTCTGGATGTGAATAGCATTTTCTACTATGAGTCCTTTGGAGCTGTCAGATTCTGGCACTGCTGAGAAGAGCTAAGTCTATCCGTCAGCCATCACACGATGTTGCTGTTACTGTTATAAAGTTCTCCTGGTTCTGCTCACTTCACTCAGCATCAGCTCATTCAAGTCTTTTCAGGTTCCTCTGAAGTCTGCCTGCTCATCATTTCTATTACATTCATATATCACAAAATTCCCTCAATTTCCAATTCTTGGCCACCACAAAAAGAGCTGCTATAAATATTTCTGTACATATGTGCCCTTTTCCCATTTGTACGATCTCTCTGAGATACAGCCCTAGAAGTCTGGTATTGCTGGGCCAAAGGGCATGGTATTTTTTTAAGGATGGGAAGATTTGGGCATGTTTAAAGTCAAAGAATCAGTCACCAGGGTAAAAATAAAGACTGGAGGTAGGGGATGCATGAGGATGCCATCAGTGCATGTGAAGAGGATGGATGCAGAGAGGCCCAGGACCTGGGAGAAAGAAGGCCAGAATCTCTGCGGGATGAAGAGAAAGAGGATCAGAGCTATTTTCCACCAAGACCATAGAGTTGGCTAAGAACAGAATGCTGAACTAAATGAGGACACAGAGTGAGCCTGGGCAGCAAATTCCAATGGAGATTCAATTTTTACTTTTCTCATCTGTAAAATAGGGGCAATAATCCTTTCTGGAGAGTGGAGTTTTGATGATGTATAAAGGCAAGTATTGCCCATAAAAGCAAATATGTAACTAACATTCAAGTAAATGGAAGCTTTGTAAATATCCTGGACACAGCACTTGCCCTGTTCAAACCACATGGCCAATCCTCAAGCCATCTGCCAAAACCAGTACCGAGTAGACACCAGCCCTTGGGTGCTGGTTTTGGAGAAGCCAAGTATTGTTAATGACATGCAGTTTTAATTAGGACACATTTCCAGTATCACTTTAGAGTTATTCTGTGCATGTCTTCAGCTCTATGTGCATCATCTGAAGTGTATCTTAGATTTTTAATAATTAAAAACTGGGAAAATGAATTTATGATGATCTTGACCCTGAGATCCCCTCTGACACCCTCCTCTGCCTTGTCTTTGTTGATATTTCTTCATATAAGCCCCTTCCTTCTCCTATGATTCAGTTTATGTCTGTAAAAAGAGGGCCAATACCTCCCCACCACAAAAGAAACCTGGGAATGAGAATATGTAGGGAGAAGCCAACTTTCCCTTATAATCCCTCCCAGTGGTTTAAAACACTAGAACACAGAAGCAGCATGTCCACACTGCCCCAGGGCAAGGGCAGGAGCTCTCATCCCTCAGGCGAAGTCAATCCCTCAGGCGAAGTCAGACCAGGTGATCTTTGGGGTCCCTTCCCATCAGGAAGATTCTCAATCATTCAAAGTATGTGGTTACCTCAGTTCAGTTGTGGACAGAGGGCCATACCTCAGGTATCACCACCTGCTACCTTCATACTGCTCATGTGTTTGTGAGCATGTGCACGTGCAACAACAGTAGGAGCACAGAAGGAGAGACTGCTGTTTACATATGACTGTCCAACACCATCCTCATTCTTTGTCTTTGACACTTTGTTTCTCTCCCGGTAATGTCCAAGTGCACATCCCCCTGTTCTATTCCTTACAACCTGAGCTGAGAGCAATCTCACAAGCAAGAACAGAGGTGAGAGCCCTATCTGATGGCTCAGCTGCTGCAATCTTTCTGGGTAAGACTTCGAGGGGTCTGCTGGAGTGGTTGAGCGGCTCCACTGGCTCAGTATCTTACTGCCAGCACACTGCAGGGCCACAAATAATTATTTAATAAAGTGGTTTCGTTATTGAAAAGCATCTCATTCCAACCAAATTGTTGGGACCCTACCATAATGCTCCAGTAAAAGGGCTGGGCGTAGTCCAATTTCTCTCATGAGAAGGCTTTATTTTTCTTAAAACTGACAAGTGATAGTGTTAAGTGCTGAGAACCAGAGATTTTGCCAATGGCATGGTCACCCCAGCTCACTCAATGCAATCCCGACTATCTGCGAACTCTTGTGGTGAGAAGCAAGAACCCAGTTATCTCCTACCCTGCTTTCCTGCTGCCAACCTTCTCCCCACCTGGCCTCTCCTCACTTGGGGAGCTCATTCACACAACTTAGTGCAGCAGTGGAGATGGCTGCTCACTCACCTAACCCTCAGCATCCAGCTGGACCCAAGCCATCCTGCACATCCCATGCAGCCTCCTGCTAGAGCTCCTTTTGTTTTAGACCCTGCTGACACAACCTGTCTCCATTCTCCACTGCTACTCTTAGAGCAAAAATCAATGCTTGTGAAAAGGGCACAGCAATCCATTCATGGTTCCAGGGCTCCATTCTCCATCCCTGTGACTCTCTAGACCAAAACTCCTTTCCTTGGCTGCCACTCTTCCACTATAAGAATGGAACTTGCTTGAGGGCAGGGACTAATTCTTCTTGATATTTTTATCCTCAGTGACTAATGTGGTACCTAGCATGTCCTAATGTTTCAATGGTTTCGTCTTTAAATTCATTCAGAATTCAAAATTATTAGACAACTTTGGTACTACACACAAAAAAAACCATTACACATTGGTAGTAGGGGAAGAAAACAGAAGTTATACTCTAGGCGTCTTCTCCCTACTACACCCATAATATTTAAATAGATTTCATACAGCTACAATGAAAACTATCAAACATATAACTCCATCATGACAACATCAAGCAGAAATTGTACAACACACATTACTATGGGCTCCAAATATTTAGTACCTTCTGAGCACCTAGCAAGATACAACCTGATGACCAGAATATGCCAGAAGCTCAAACTCCAATACAGAAATACAAGTCTTGGAAATATGTCTTTGAAAATGTGAGAAACAAAATGTCTTAGAATCAGACCATTATGGCTTGATTGCTATAACATCAAACCATAAAAAATTTAATAATGGTATTTTAAATAAATGTCACTGTACTAGATATTCATAATCTCCAATCAATCAGTGAATGTACTAGCCATGGTGCTAGGCACTGAAAGTACAAATAAATGAACCGGTCCACACTCATAAGGAGCTTACAGAGAGAGCTCTAGCCATTGAAGGGTTCAGCTAAGGCTTCATGTACAATGTGGTGCTCAAGATGAGTCAAGAAGATTCAGTAAGGTGGAGCAAAAAGGGAGGACACTTCAGGTGTGTGGGAAACACACAGAGCAGTCAGTTTGTCTGGACCATCCAGTATGGGAAGAGGAATAATGTAAAGTATGTCTAGAAAGTAGGTTGTAATGAGGTTGCAGAGAGCAGTAAAAGTCAAACAGATAAAACTGATCCCAGCCATGAGTGTATTGGGTAGGACAACAACTTGTCCAGAGTCATATTGAAGGACAATAACTTTGTTAGAGTATGTTAGAGGGATCTTGGTGGAGAGAGAATTGAGGCAAGAAGATGAATTAAGGGGCAGTTTCAAATATCTAGGCAGATGTAATGAGGACCCAGAGTACAGTGGCAGCTATGTGAGTAGACAGAGGGGTCCTGACGCAGAAGATGTGCAAAGGTCAAGACAGCAAGACAACACAGAAACAACAAATAAGCTACATACAGTACAAATAGGAAATAATCAAGAGAGAAGATACCAGGATTAAAAGAGAGGTTGGAAAAACATTCCTGTCAAGGTGGGAATTAAGCTGGGACCTGAAGGAGGCCAGGAAACCTAGGAGGCAGAAGTGAGGAGGAACGGCATTCCAGACGTGGGAGACAGCCAATGAAAATACCCTGAGTTGAGAGATGGTGTGTTTTCTTCAAGAACAGCATGGAAACCAGTGATCAAGGAGAAACGCGAATCAAGACAACCTTCAAGTTTCACCTCACAACAAAAAAGTTGGCAAAAGATGGAAAGAGTCTACTTTGGAGGGCCTGTGGAAAGACAGGCACACGAATGCATTATTCACAGAACTGTGGATGAGGAACCACTCTGGAAAGCAATTTGGGGGAGATACAAATAAAATGATTCAAACGTCCACACCTTGTGACTCAGAGATTCTGCTGCCAGGAAGATACCCCAAGGTAGTCATGGATGAGAAGAAAGCAGAAATATTTGTGGCAGCAAGGACCAGGAAACAAAGCAGATGCCCATCAGCTGAAGAAGAACCTTGTTAGTGTAATGCAACATTATTAGGCTTGAAGAAGCGATGAATATGATAACAAGGGAACTGCTGCAAAATGAAGTGAGCAGAACCAAGAAAAAACACACAGTGATTACTGCGACGTAAATGGGAGAGAGATGAGAAGCCCTTGCACAGGCGGCATTCTTCTGACCAACTGATTGGCTTAGACGTATTTTTTCCTTTTTTTAAAATTTGTTATAAAAGATGATTCTCTGTGATGGGGTGAGAAGGGATACAGGGAGAAATGTGGGCTACATATACACAAAGTGATTTTGTAAAAAAGAGATGAAAATGTAAGGAAGACAAGACTTAGAGATGAAAATGTAAGGAAGACAAGACTTAAAGAGCAGCATGAATTCATATTGGACTCCATGGTTCACAACCAGCTTCCCTTCCCATCACTCTGCGACATGGGAACAATCACAGTGAAAACACAGAACCAAATCTAGAACCCAAGTATCTATCACTAATCTATCACTATTCGATCAGGAACAGTCAATTCTGCAAATATTCCATGTCCACAAGGGATTTAAAATCTTGGAGCTGCGTTACAAAACAATCCAATTGGTGCTAACACCAAATAGAGATTTAAAGTACCATTCACTTGTCCCTTCCTCAGGAGAGGTCAACGGTGTTATCTTGCACATGCTGATTATAGCACATGATGAATCCTTACGTAGAAAGGATCTTGCCAAGGTCAGGGGATCAAAGTTTGTCCTAGTATTTTCTTCATCTTTATTTGCAAAAGTTCCAATTGTGCTTTCTGTATATGTATCCATTCTACATTACTGGCAAGAAAATTAAATCTAATTGTCCTTCTAGCATTCATGAAGGTCCATAAATTGCAACTAAATTTAAATCTAGATGAAAGGAGATTAACATGCCTTAATTTCAAGTTTTCACCTGGTTAGCAAAGCCATGGGAGATGGAAAAGGAATTAAAGTCCATTCCAGGTTCAGATGGTATTGGTGGGTAAAAATGGAGGTCACTACTCTTGGCTACCCTAAATTAAGTACCTAAAGATTAAAATATTAAGACAATCATAAGTGACTTACTGGGGTGCGGATGATACATTTTTGTTTGCAAGGTCATATCTAGACAAAGAAAGGCCCTGAAATATCTACTGTATCCCAACCTACCCCCATATCTATATAAGTGAAATTTGCTTAAAAGGAACACAAATGGAAATTGTAAAAAGAGAGTAAGTCCTAAAAACAACAGGAGGAAGAAAAGTCTCATCTGCTTTGTCTAAAAATGGTTAGGGGAAGAATGATGGACTGAGTTTAGAACGTAAGGCTGTGTGATCCACCACCAAGTTCAATGGACAGCAACTCCCACTTGCAGCATCTCATGCCTCTTGGAGGTGACTGTCATATTCTGTCTTAGTCTCACATAAGCAGGTCTGTGTGCTCAGAAAAGTACCACCAACATGAAGTTACACTCAAATTCCACCAAGGTCTTGGGTCCTATTATGAGTAAATACCCTTCCCCTACTCTCTCCTCTATCTCTTCAGCTCCCACCAACACAACCAGCTACTAAAATAATGACACCCATTAATAACAATGCCAAAGAAATAAGATCATAGGTGCTAAAATATTAAAGCAAATACATAGCTAATAATAACAGCACAATCCACACATAACCCAGGTCATATTCTCCCACCAAGGTATTCAGTGCCTGGGGGGAAGGACAGTTACATACTCACAGAAACCTAAGAAGGAAGTTCATGAGTAAGGAAAACCCACATGTACAGAGGATCTGGTGATGAACTATAAACTTTGGCATCTTATTTCTATTTCAGGACCTGTCCATAAACTTTTCTTGATGCTTCTGTGTTAAACAGATGCTTCTAGTTGCTAAGCTAAGTTGATCCACATTGTGCTGACTGATCAGCTAAGTGACTTCTCGGATCTTCTGCTTCTACGTTATTTCTGTGCTCAGCTCCTCTCAATGACATACTCTTCCTCTCAATGGCAACTGTATAATCCATCACTTCTAGTTTCTAACTTGGATAATGCAGATCATTTTACTTCTCTCTCTCTTTTTATCTTTCTGAGTTTTAACTATGTTCCTTCTCTGTGGACAACCCTACCTTAGCTATGATTAGTAATCTTCTGTCTATAAAATAAATTATATCTTTTTAAAAATCATATACCTGCTCTGATCTCCTTAGTATACTAAAGCTCATGACATTCAAAACTCAGCAACAAGTTTTTATGACAGTACTGATACTACCCACCTTACAAGGCAATTGTGACATATCAAGTGCCCTACAAATGTGAGTATCGCTCACATGAGTTACATATTCCCAATGGTCTGAATCACATATAGAAAACCCAGAGCTTTTTTGGAAAGTTCTAAAACCTGAATAACTACTTAAAAGTCTGATCATATAAATTATTTCCAATCATAAGCAACGGTTAAGCCTCACATGGAGACGCTAACTTAAGTGCTAGGGATGGAAACCATGAGATAAAAATAAATTTCTCAATGATTTCCCCAAAATCATAAATGCTTGAGAATATTCATAATTATAAGTAAAGAATAATAATTTGAAATACAATATTTGCAGAAATGCAGATAGGCTGGGAGTGTACAAGGGGACTCTTCAAACTATAGAGACTAAAATTCAATTATTATTCTGACCGGATCAGAAACCTCAAGTCCAATCCTACCTTGGCAGGCCACTACGGCATGGGGTAACTGTTTATTCTTAAATACGTCAGGGGCCAAGAAGTTTCAAAGGTATCAAGAACAAGCCTGCTGACAGACTACACAGAGGTAGGGCACACTGTGACCATTTACTTTAGTACCCAGAAGAGTCAATCCTAAATTGGTCAAAAGGGCAGCCCCATGATTGAAATCATGGATGTCGTAAAGGACTGAGGATCAGAAAAGGAAAGGGTGTGCTGTTAGACACTTGTTCCTTTCACAAAGTCCACATGGAGCCTGGCTGTGGGAACATGACACTGTGGTGAGGACTTTATGGAGACTGTGAGGGTATTTCACGTAGCTCTCCAAGATCATTAAATGATGGGAAGGGAAAAATAAAGGAAGAAAATGACTGTCTAATTTATTTCTAATAAAAAGCCTTCTTCTATTTTCCAAGATCGAGAAGGTCCTTGAAGACACTACCCTGGCACTTGTCAGTCTGTCTTCCCAGCCTCACAGGACTCCCATTATTCTAGCCCAATAACAGACTCCTCCGCACACTCTCCATGCCAGTGCATTCTTCTGCTTATCCACAGGGTAGCACTGTCCTTCAAAACAAGTCCACCCTGGGGAGAAGGTGCCTGTTCTGGCTTGTATGGTGCAAAAGAGAACACTAAATGATGAGGGCACCTTGATGCCACCAAAGCAGAGAGGGACCAAAGGGACACAACAGCATCATCTGGAGGAGGAACAGACTGATGACAACACACAGAAAAAGGGAGTATACAAGGGGACTCTTCAAACTATAGAGACTAAAATTCAATAGTGCTTCTCTTTAAAAACTAAGCGCCTAGAAAAGCACAATTCTGACACGGAGGATCATGTGTAGAGGAGGATGAAGTACCACAGCATCTCCTCCCGAACAGTCGGGCTCACTGCAGGCAGGGAGTCCCTGGAGGTCAGCTTCACGTTCCCCTTACCAGGAGAGAGGCATCCTGGGCCCTGCTCATGGCACGGGCCAAGTCAGAATGCTGCTGGGCAGAGCAGGAAGCAGCCAGCCAGTCATTGGGGATGGTTGTCAATCATGGCTGGTGGGACAGGGACACATTTATTTCTGCCCTTGGCACTGAGAGTCTCCTGGAGACAAAGCATAACTGAAGCTTCGAAGTGCTTGGCTCTTGGTTAAGTTGCCACCAATATATTTTCTTCTGGACTCTAAGTGCACAGGGAGGTGCTGATCTTGTGATTAGATTCAGATGCATACAAAACATCTGTTGTCTTGCTGTTGAGTCTTTTTCAATCATTTCTGACTCTCAGTGATCCCTTCTGGGGTTTTCTTTGCAAAGATACTGCAGTGATTTGCCATTACCTTCTCCATCCCATTTTACAGATGAAGACACTGAGGCAAATAGAATTAAATGACTTTCCCAGGATCACAGAGCTATGAAGTGTCTGAGGCTAGATTTCAACTCAGGAAGATGCCATCTAGCTGCCCCCTAAAATGTGCCTGTTACAAGTTAAAAAGTTCTAAGACATCTACTTCAAAGACTGACAGTAAACCCCTGAAGTTTGCACCAGACCAAAAAATGATCAAGAAATTCAAGGAGAAACTTTGATTTCTGCTCCCGCTTCAGAACTATGTGAGGGGTCATCTGGAAGCCTGAGGCCAACAGGAAAGGGGGCTGTCTTCAGGAGAGGCCAGAGACATATATTCCCCACAAGACTGCGCCCAGAGATAGGAAGAAAAGAGAGGCTTACTCAAGACAGCCCCAGGGTGATCAGAATATGGCAAAGTTCAAACCTTAAGAGTCCTTGGGGAACTGCAACAGTCCAGGAGCTCTAAGATCTACCAGTCAATCCTGAGACACCAGAAGGGACTCTGGAGATTCAAAGGGGACTAATCTACCTGAGGTGGAGGTCTGTATAGGAGCTCCAATGACCCATGGTCAACCACTCTACCATAAATATAAGAAATGAACGAGAAGCTCATGGAATGGACTAAAATTGGTTGTGAAGCCAATGTAACTAGAGGAAGCGGATTGCAGAGAGAACACCACATGAGTACACAGCTTGTACTCTGCCACTGACCATCAGCTTCAGGCAATGGGAAAAGGTCCTGGCTCCTTGGTCTGCCCTCAGTTAATCAACAAGTATTTACTCAGAACCTACTATGTGCCAGGCATTGTGCTATTCCTAGGCATGCCAGCACAAAGAAGACAACAATCCCTGCTCCCCAAGAGCTGCCCATGCATGGGCACTAGACAAGGCAGAGATGAAATCTAAAACTAAGAAAGGCCTTCATTCAAGGTACAAGATAGCATGTATGAGAGGATTAGAAACCATAAGCAGGCACATGTTCACCTGGTTGGGCTCTGGTACTCTGCACATAGTAGGTCCTTATGAAAGGAATGTTGTTGAATGGCTGAGCCAATGAACTGAATCCTGAGGACAACTGCAAACAAAGGTGAAATCTTTGGCTTGAGCTCTCAGAGGATCCTGTCTGACCTCACTGTCCTCTGTCTTCATCTTACGCACTCAGTGAACCATAATTTCCACTATCTGTCTCGATGGGATCCAGGGTTGTACCTGGAAGGGCCTCTGCTAGACCACCTGGGCAGTTATGAACCCAGCAGAACAAGCATTCAAACTCAGACCTTCTAACTGCAAATCCAGTTCTTCAGGCTGTACCAGGGACAGGCCTCTGCTTCAGGGTGCCAAACATGGAGGGCAAGAAACAAAAGATGCCAAAGCTGGGGGGGTGGGGGTGGGATTTCCCTGCATATACAATTAGCCAAGGGCCTCCCAACCTAAGGTTGGTGTCCCAAGGTCTCAAGAACCGAAGGGGTGCTTAAGGTTTTCTCCCCAGAATGGTTTGGGTTGCTTGCCCAAAGCCCCATCATGGCTGATTCTGTCAGTGTCCTCCCCACTAGAGTGGGCTGACACTTTAGCTTGACCCCAAACAAATCTTCATCCTTGCAAAAGGCAGAGCAGTGAATTTTCCAAAGGCACAAGGACACAACCAGACTAGATCAGCTAAACATATGAGGTATGAACATGGTTGCCAGGCTGCTGCTGCTTCTCCTTCCCAGAGCCAGCCACCAGAGGATAGGACAAAAGTTCACACCTTTGTTACTCTTCTGTTGTGACATTTTGTCTCTCAGCCTGGAACTGTGAGAAGAGAATGGGTACCAAGCCAGGAAGCCCTGAGAATGATTACCACTGTGATTCCTGCTGGCTGCCCACCCCTGGTGAGGCACTGCTGCCCCAAGTGCCCTGGGCAGTCTAAAGTACAAAGCTGTGGGGAAGGTGCCAGCTTGGATGTGAAGGGGGAGTCTCTCTATACCCAGGAGTTTCATATACTAAAGAAAACCTAAGTCACCTCCTTCTTCCTCTCCTTGCATTGTCTGAAGTACATTCTGTAGGATGTAACGCATTTGTAGGTAAAGAATGTTCTCTATATCTCTTTACAGAAATGGCCCCAGCTAGTGGCTATCAGAGAACCAGTCACAATGACCTGGAGTCAAGTCCTGTCTCTGACAAATACTAGTCAAGTATACTGGCCACAACACAACAGGAGGGTGAAGTGGAAAGAGCACCAGGCCTGGAGTGAGGAGGACCTGACATATAATCTGGCTCAGGCACCACTAGCTGTATGACCCTGGGCAAGTCACATGGCCCCAATCTCAGAGGGTTCTTGTGAGCCCCAAATGAGATCTTAGGAACAAAGCACTAAGCACAGCATCTGGCACATATTTAAATGCTTAATATCATTCCCCACAGGATCCTGGTCGTTTCCCCCAACTTTTCCATGTCCCAGACAGCAATAGAAAACCATCAACTGCACAACAGTTGCTGATCTGCATTAGTAGAGGGAGTTTTCTCACCAGGACTTTCCTACACTAAAAATCTCTGGTTCAGGTACACACATACACACACACACATATACACACCACATACAAAGGTGGAAGCACCCCTTTCCCAGGATTCAGCAGAGTGCCTTTCACACAGTAGAGGCTTAATACATGTTTGACTGAATTGATATCAAAGGCAGCCACAAAACTAAGTGTTCTTCACACTGATAAACTAAAAGGGGCATTATAAGTTTGATCTATTTTATAATTTGGTAAAATTGAAATTTCGTTCAAGAAGCAACCCAGTATTGGCAGTTTACCTATATGACATCTTACAATGAGCTCGTTCTAAAATATTGTGACATACTTGAACAAAAATATACATACTGAATATACGTTTCTCAGCCTACCAGTTTTTGTTTCCCATTGTAATGTTTATCCTGTACACAATCACACCCTATTTGTCTGAGATCAGACCTCCAACAACTCACCTAACC
This sequence comes from Potorous gilbertii, assembly GCA_028658325.1. NCBI lineage: Eukaryota > Metazoa > Chordata > Mammalia > Diprotodontia > Potoroidae > Potorous > Potorous gilbertii. Next base: position 13,890,357 of record CM053770.1, read on the forward strand.
ATAACACAGCTGGCAACTCCTAAGCAAGCCAGCTGGTTGTCTGGCTGACAGAAAGAGCCATTCCAAAGCCCATGTGCAATATAGGAAAGGCCTCCAGGATATGGAACTAGAGCTGCTCTGTTCTGTGCCTGGGATTCCTCCTTGCCTTCCTCTGGGTGAGGATGTCGAGGGGTCACAGCATCACTACCGAGAGGACTTGGTCGGGATTGGAAAGGGGGTAGAAGACACTGACCAAGTGTCCTTGATAACTCTTCATACTGAGAGGCCCTCATTGGAGTCCAGAAGGGATGGTGTGTGCTTGTTTACGGCTAAATCTTCTTTTTAAAATCACAAATCACATCTTTAATATGTGGACCGATTGTGCTATCTGGCTGAAGCCTAAGATACATTTATCTGTAAGGATAGAAATTATCTTTGGGAAGTGCATAATCGCTCCCTCATTTATTTTCTCAAGTCCTGATTCTCATTTGCTTAACGTGAAGGCCACCTCTAGACAGACTCCATAGGATACAACAATGGCATCCAGAGAAACACTTGCCCATGATGTCACAATCAAGAAGTACCTGAGCTGGGAATGGGCCCCGTGTGCCTGGTTCATGTGCTTCACTTAGTTCACTCTGTGAATTCATACCTTACCAAAAGATAAGAATGGCCATTTCAACTCTCATTTTATAGGCAAGAAAACTTCGGCCAGGAAAGATGCTATGACTTCTAGGCTCGTAAAGTCACAGATTAAGGGCTAGAAGGCACCTTAAAAGATCACTAACTCCAACCCCTTCATTTTACAGAGGAGGAAACTGAGGCATACAACTAGTAGATATCTGAGGTAGATCTTTCTGACTCCAACTCCAGGGCCCTGTCTGCTAAGCCAGTGGGGTCAAATTAAAAAAAAAAAACAAATTTGATCACTGCAGGGTACATATTGCCTTAGAAAACCACAAATTGTCATTATCTATGTTGCACTAGGTTTTTACTGATTTTGTTAATCTGGCTTGCTCTGCACTAGAGAATGTTATGGGCCATGTGAGGAGTGGGGTAGGGTGTACATATTTAACACCTCTACACTACCCCTGGAACCTCTCCAGGTCACAGAGCTAGAAAATGGCAGAATAAAGACTATACCTGAAGTCTTTTAACTACCAATCAGGCAAATAAGTATTGGTTAAGTACCTACTATGTGCCAGGCATTGAGCTACGTGATGAAGACAGAACAAAAATGGACTGCTGCCCTCAAGGAGCTTACTCTCCAGCTGCAGAGCCAACACACCTGCAGAACAAATGCAGAACCCATCAGAAGTCATTTGGTGAGGGCAGGCTTCCATGCAGCTTGCAGGCCCAGGAAAGGCTTCCTTCCTGCAGGGCTGTATAAGGCAGAGGCGGGAGGAGGCAGTGGGAAAGCCAGGCCTGAGGCACCAAGACAAACCTGGAGCAGGGCTGTGAAGAACACAAGACAGCTAGAGGGGTGGGATGGCAGATGTTGAACAGAGGCTTCCATATCAGATCCAAGAGACAACATGGATAGAGCACGGTAAGCAGGGGAGCACAAGATGTGACCTTCAACAAGCTTCCATTTTGGGAATCTGGGTCTCGGAATGATACCAGGGACCTTCCCAGAAATAAACATTAGGAAAAAGACCAAATTTCAGAGGGAAGACGCTGAGTTTGGGATGCCTCTGAGGAAGCCAAAGCTGCTGGGAATCTGCTCTAAGGCCACCTCCTACATGAAGCATTTCCTGACTATTGCACCTACAAGAAGCCGTTCAAACAAGTCTACTTTCTGTTCATTTTATAATGTTCTGTAGAGGCCTCTACACTCCCAGGTCATCTCCCCACCATAATGTAAGCTCCCTGGAAGCACAGAGAAGCACTTCTGGTACCAGCACAGTCTGGTGAACTCAGTTGCTGCTGTTTCGCCTTCATTCTCAAAGAGGACCATGATGCCAATGAGGTCATGCCATGACATGCAAGTGAATTGGGTTTCAGCGAGGCAGGGGTGTGCAAGGTCACCAGCCTCACTTTCACCTGCAGAATCATCTAGGTCCAGTGGCCAGATATTCATCAGGACAACTGGAGAAGGCCCAGGATGCAGTGGGAGACCTTGGCCTTTTCAAGCTAAGGTCCTTAACAGGTCTCAGTTTGATTTCAGCAGCTTAATAAAATCAAACAAGACAAGAGAGAAGAAGGAAATGGTCAGTAGAACAAGGTCTGAAAGCATGCATATAAACATACACACATACAAATGCATGCAGACATACATGCACCCATTAATAATGTAGAGATGCATGTACACATACATACACATATAAACACAGAAGGAGGAAGGACTGATTAAACTGAGCACAGAGCAGAGCTATGATCAGAGAGGTAAGAGAATAAGGAAAGAAATAACTCAGACCCCCAAGCCTCAGACTCCTTCTTCTACAATCACTCCTGTGGGGAGTGGGCTAGTGGCACAACCCAGCAGAGTCTCATCCAAATCAGCACCTGACTGGGGCCACAGGAATGAAAATGCCGTTGGTACTGCCATGAGTGAACTGGTGATCCCATCCAAAGGTAGCTCTGTTATAGATGTTTCTATTGCTGTAGACAATGCAGAAAATAGACATATATAAATATAATCTCTATCTGAGTGCGTATGCTGAAAGTCTGAAGCACAGCTGAACTAGTTTCTCACTTAAGAGAGACTTATTTATTCTGAGTTGCTCAAATCTTAAAATGTCATATAAATGTCAAGTGTATTACTCCCATCACCCTCCTTTTAAATTCTATCGACAAAAGAAATGTGAAGAAGGTTCACAACCGTTGTTACAGATGGGCAGGGGTCACCTATGCATCTGCAGAGAGGCCAGTTTCCAGCATGGGCCAGGCTACCTCCCACAGAATCCCAAGATACCTTACTGCATCATTCCCCAACATAAGTGAAGTCAAACTATGTCATCCCTGTCCTGACATCAGACAATTCAAACAGTAAAATCCATCTTTACAGCTTTAATAATATCACTTGCCTTCCAGTCTAAGATTCTTTCTCCATATGTTGATGCAACATCCCCCTGATAAAAGCCCCGTGCACTTCACCTAAAGAAGGCTGAGGCAGGAGTGTACTAAGTGTTGAAAATGTCCAGTGGTGGCAGCAATATCCACTGTGTCTATTCGAATGTTCATTTTATTTACCCATCTTGTATTTCCTAAGGTAAGATCACTCCAGCTGCAGTGGTTTTCCATTAACACAGCTAAAGGATCAGCTGTCCAGTCTTATAGAAATCCCTATCAGACTTGGTGTCATCAAAGAAAGGAAGCCAAAAGCTTGTCCTTCAGTCACATGCAATCAATGCAAACAGCATCTTCACATTGCTTAGAAAATAGCAGGACTTATCCAGGGGCCTACAGGAAGAAGGACACATTGGCATAGGAATTGAGATGAAATCTTTCTGAAAGAAAAGAACTTTCTGACAGGAGGCACGGTCTCCTCACTCCTCACAGCTCCCTTCGTACCAGCATGGTTTTATCTATCCATCAAAACAAGCTAGAACAATGGGAAATGCCAACCCCAACCCCATCAATCCTTGAAGGGATTCTAGCACATTTATCTACCACCAAAGAATTTCTAAATTTTAATCATTTAAGTCAAAAGAAGATTGATTAATGTTGAACTTTGAAGGGGGAACAATGGCTCCCATTTCCATCTGGTAAGGGGCTCCTGTGGCCAAGGCCGTGCTAGTTACTGAAGACATAAAGACAAAGTCCCTCTCTTTAGAAGGTCACATAGGTATACCCAAAACACACAGACCACCTTGGCAGGGGAGGGAAAAGCAGTTCGTGGTCACGGAGAGGGTGTGGAACCAAGCAAGGCATCTGCCCAGAAGAGACCCAAAGGAAACTTTGTAGAAGCCAAGGAGAGGAGAGGGAGCACTCCAAGCATGGTGGACAGCACGAGCGGGGGCGTGATGGGGCATCACCTATGAAGAAAAATAAAAGCTCTGAGGCTGAGTCGTGCACACTAATGATGGATGCGGGTAACAGAAGGCTGCCATCACCAAACAAGTGGATTCCACTGAAGCCTCCAAGCAACAGGGAATCACTGGAGTCCACTGAGTAGTAACAAGGAAATGGTCAGACCTGTACCCAGGACAACAATCTCTTGGCAGCTATGCAGAGACAGCAGGGCCCTAGTGACTAGGAGGCAACATGCCCAGGAGCATGAGGGGCTGACCTGGGGAAGAAAAGGAAGGCTTGTGTACCAGAGCTGTTGGTGGGACTGAGATGGTGGAGGGGGAGAGGAGTGTAGCACCAATCAATTAAAAACCTTCATAAAGAGTTTATTTAGTGCCAGGCAAGGAGTTAAATGATGGAGCCACAAAGAAAGGCAAAAATCACCCCTACCTTCAAGGGGGAAACAACATGTAAGGGACGAGGCATCAAGGAGATATAAAGAGAACCGATTGATCTCTGGGGGGAAGGCCCTGGCAGCTGGTGGAACCGGCAAGGTCTTCTGCAGAAGACAAGCCTTCAATGAAGCCACGTCAAGTAAGAGGCAGAGGTGAGGAGGCAGAACACCACCGGCCAGGACCGGGACAGAGATGGGGTGTGGGGTGTAGGATGGCAGAAGGCATGGAGGGGACTAGAAAGGCATAGGAAGGTCTTGAGTTGACCCACAAAGGCCTTGAAAAGCCAACCAAGAACTTCATATCTGATCTTGGACATACAGGGAGGGCAACTTGGGCTGAGGAGCAATGTAGTCAATTGCAGGCTTTCGGAGAATCCTTTGGTATCAAGCCGAATGGAAGATGGATTAGAGTGGGAGGAACTTGGGGCAGGGAAACCCATTAGGCAACTATGCCTGTCTGGGCAAGAAGTGAGTAGGGCCTGAATTAGGGTGGTGGCTGTGGAATAGAGAGAAGGGAATATGTAAGAAATGGATAATATACTGTGATGAGTGAAGCTGAGGACTCGAGGATGACACCAACACAGGAAAGAGACTGTGTGACTGGGAAGGTGAGAGTACCCTCCACAATAACAGAGAAGTTTGGATGGGGACAGACAGGGAGAAAGATAATCCTTTTTTTTTCCCTTAGCCTTAAGGGACACTCATGGTCAGTGGGAGTGACATGGAATGAGAAGCAGCAAAGTAGGCTGAAAAGGTAAGAGGGGAACCAGGAGAGAACAGAGACAAGCAAACTTAGAAAAAAGTTCATCCAGAAGGTGGTCATCAACAGTGCCAAATGCAGAAGGATGAGCACAGAGAAAATGCCAAGAGATCTGGCAATTACATAATCCCAGAAGACCACAGTGGGAGGAAGCAATACAGCCTAGCTCTCTGTCATAACTTCTCCAGCAAAGACCAAATCAAGGACTGATGGGAAAATTCAAATAGAGACAAGAATGTCATTTTTGCGACCATGGAGAACTCTTACTCTAAGTAGCTGAGCCGAGTCTAGGACTCAAATGAGAGCAAGGACTGTGGACAGGTCTGGTCAGCACACAGCTGCACTCTAACCGTGGAGGTGTAATTCAGTTGGGTCCACAGGTGAGAGACCAAAACACGACTAAACAGTGGACAGAGGTTAAGTGACTGGCTAGAGGTCATACAGCTATTAAATGTCTAAGGCTAGATTAGAACTAAGGTCTTCCTGACTCCAGGTCCAATGGTCTATGAACTATGACACCTAGCTGTCTCTGCTTCTTTAAAAAAAAAAAAAAAGTCAAAATGAAATTATAGATGAAATGAAATCTCTAGAGGAAAGGGGAAGGAAATGAAAGCTCCAGAAGAAAGTATTAGAAAGAGAATAAAGAGCTAAGTAAAAGAAATATAAAACCCTACCCAGACTCCCTGAAAATTAGAATGGATTAAACAAAAGTTAATAAACATTAAAGTCAAAAGACTGAAAAAAAAGAGAAAATGTAAGTATCACATTTCAAAAATGACTGGCCTGGAAAACAAGTAGAGGAGAAAAAATCTGAACATCATTGAACCACCTACAGCCAATGAAATTCTGATTATCACATTTCAAAAAAAAAAGTCACAAATGAAAGCTGTGCAGATCTATTAGAACCAGAGGTTTAAGTGAAGACAGGATCCAGCTCAGTCTGTCTCCTCTCCCTAATTCCTGCCCTCATTCTAGAGGACCCAAAAAAACACTAAACTCCCCACTACTCAATTTACTAATTTCCCATGACTTATCTCTCTATCCTCCCTCAGATATGCAGAGGGATGGTCAAACCACTGATCTTGACAACGTCCACAGACGCTGCATTTCCATGCTCACAAATTCTAAAATTTGATCACAATCTGTTATTACACCTCTCTCTTTGCCTTGCAAGCCTTAGCTCATGCCCTAGCACCCAGCCACCCTCAGTTCTTTCCCAGGCTGTTTCCCTTGCAATGGCTACATCATGCCCTTCCCTTTCTCATCTCCACTAGGCTTTTGCCCCAACAAGGCCATCCTTTTACATGTGTCTAACTGCTTCGTTATTCTACTCACCAACGTGACTTTTCCAAACCTCAAACCTCTCATGCCTCCCCCACCTCCCACCCTCCCAGCTAAAAACCTCACATTATACTTCACTAAAAAAAAATAGGCTGGTCCCTGAGAACTCCATTTTCTCCCTTGGTCCTCATGTCCAACTGCTCAGATGCCTTCCTCCATGAGCTCCTTTCCTATTCTTACCTCACAAGAAGGGGGGGCCCTAATTCCTGCCAAGGTAGATGCCTCTACATGTGCAAGTGGTCCCACTCGTCTATATTCCTTCTTCTATCGCTAATTTCAATCTCTAACTGCATAGTGGATGCTTGACTTCTCCTTACAACCACAACCATGTCTCCTCCATCCTAAAAACCTTAATTTGCTCTGTCTATCCCTACTACTTACTGTCCTAAGTCTCTCCTACCTTTCATGGCTAAACTCATTAAAAAGGCTGTCTACAATGGTGCCTTGATTTCCTTTCTCTCACTCTTTATTCTCCATAGTCTGGCTTCTGACTTCAACAATCAACTGAAACTACCCTCTCCAAAGTTAGCAATAATCCCTTAAATGACAAATCCAAAGGCCTTTTCTCAGTCCTCATTTCTCTTGATCTCTCTATGGCTTCTGACAATATCATTCACCCTCTTCCTTCTTGATAAGCTCTTCTCTCCAGGTTCTCCTATCTGTCTGACCGCTTCTTTTCACTCTCCTTTTCTGGATCTTCACCCGGGTCACATTCACTAACCACAGGTGTCTCCCATGACTCTTTCCCAGGCTCTCCTCTTTTCCCTCTGTCTTATTTCACTTGGTGTTGGTCAATCATATGTGTTTGTATGTATATATGTATCTGGGACAGGCTCCTCAAACTGGCAATGAGTTGGCTTAAAAATACAGCAGGGTGGGCCTGCATTTGGGAAACTACAGAGTACTTTCAACAACCTCAAGCTTCCCTCTGGCTCAAAGACTCATCTTTTGAAAACAAATGTTCTCCCAGTAACCTTGAAACACCACAATTTCTAGGAATCCAAAGTTAGAGGAGGCTCACAAAACAGTGTAGAGAGGGGTTCACAGTGGGCCAACATCAGTCACAACCTCCTACCAATTACTACAAGTACATGAGGCACGTCACTGAGCAATGAAAAGTCCACAAGAGCTCCAGACCTCCAGTATGGCCATCAGAGCCTCTGTGGAGATGGTCTGGAGGAATATAATCAAGAATCTCAAGGATGAAAGAGCACAGATGCCAACAGAGAACATCCCCATTGATGAAGTCCCAAACCCACCAGGGTTAAAGACTTGATGATTGGTCTACAGAAAGGTGTGGCCAAGAACTCCAGTAGGTGAATAGTGACTACATGAGTGGAGACTGTACCCAAACTGAGCGGGTGGCACTTTCTCTGAAGTCACTTGCCAACAGAGCCCACTGGAGAATGACAGAACCATTACATCTCAGATTCTAACATCACTGTGAGGTGAGGAGGCTGAACACACATGAGATTTGTTTCAAATCTATAAAGCTGACATCACAAATCTTACTCTTCTATTTATCACAGTTAAACTGACTCCATATAAAGTTAAAGATTGAGAGTTTGGTGATGTTTTATTTTAGTGATGGTTATAAGTAGCACTAAAAGTGGAACAGATTCTATCATATGTCATTAAATTTTACATCATAGGAAACTGGTCATTTAAGATCAGGTAGACTGAAATCCTACCTGCCTTAAGGGTAAACCCACTAGTTTGACAGCAACCACTGACTCAACAAGAACGTTTCATGCATCTGTAATACTTGTCCCATTGCACACTTCAAAATTCTAGATCATTTTTAAGCAGGAAGAATGTTTTTATATGGCTATTATCTAATCTCTCTATTTGGGGGAACTACTGTGTAATCCAAGCCTTTTGATTTTTCTCAGCCAAATAATAACTCTTGGACCTCACAGGCAGCCAAATATCAGGCCTTAACCATCTGTCAACTGGCTGGGATTCAGCAAGCATGCTCCCCGAGTTTTAGTTCTAATTGTGTTTAATGCTGCACTAATTATTTCAATGGGGAATAATTTTGTACAGTCAAAGTTGACTCATTTTATAAACTGGAGGCTCCCAGCTATAAATTGGCAGGTCTCATCCTTCATTTCTCCTAAGCGTTGTGCCAAAGGGGAATAAGTATATGGTCGCTCTGTGACCAAATGTCATGTGCTGGGCAGAAACATTGATCCTGGCTATTAATCACTCTGCAAGCCCTCCCAGTAATCAAAGGGCACAGCTGCAATGATATATGGCCAGTGTCAGCACAGAAAGCCCTTTACAAGCCTGCGTGCCTACCAGCTGATGGCCAGTATGTACCACTGTACACATACTGGCCAGCCCAGAGTGCCCAGGCTAATTAATCATCACCTCTAACTGTTCAGACTATCATTAAACACCTTTATTGGCTGAATTATCTAAGGATTCTTACCCCCCTAATTACTTAGGTCTGGAAGCCCAGAACCTTCTCACCTGGATACAAAAAGCTGGCTGTTACCTGTTTTAGACCAGCATGCCCTTTCATTCCCTTCTCAGCACAAGTTTGCTGACCCAGCAGTGAACCGGCAACTAGAAGAAAATTGGATCCTGTTGTGACTGATATTGGTGAATTTCACGTGAAATGACCGAAGGAATGAGCTACAGAACATCAAATTGTCGAAATTTAATAAGGTGGACTTTTTAAAAGTCTCACACACAAATTGTATCATTCAAGCATCATCAATACACACAGAGAGAGGAAATGATGAGGTCATTTAGGGGCAAAACAGGTAACAAAAGCAAGGGCTACAATGAAGTGGTTGGATTTGTCATCAACCAGTTATTGATTTCGTCTTATTTACTGTCCTGTTTGATTCTGTCATCTGACCAGACCATTCATGTATTGATTATTTTTTGGAATTTGTATTTTTTAAATTTGCATTGCTCATATTACTAGTGAGATGGATCATTTTTTATAGTTTTTGATAGTTTATATTTCTTCCTTTTTAAAAAAAAATTTCACATTTAACATTCATGATTATTTCCTTACAAAAATATTGTTTCATTTTTGCTTCCTAAACGAATATTAATCTAACATTTAAAAGTTTATTAAACTATCCCAAGATGAAACAAATTTAATACTTTGAGAGTCCTAAGAAATCCCTTCTGGAAATCTCTCCGGAAAAAAATCTGAAAGAAAAAGTGGCTGATTTTGTGCACTATTAATCTCAGAAAGTGCCTGCAGTCTCTCTCCCTTATTTTTTCTTGTAAATTCTCTCCCCGCCCCGCATTAGTAGAAGGAAAATAAGTGAAAAAGAAGATACTCTCTAGGCATTAAAATCATGAAATTATTACCAAGAATGAAATAAAATCCTTGATGCTGGCTACATTTTTATCAGGCTAAGAAAAGATCTCTCAAAGACCCAAAAGTTCCTGGCTACCAAATACGATGTTTTAAAAGAAAAAAAGAAAATGCTTACACCTTTCCTGGGAATATTTATAAGCTGATCTGCATGTCAGTTTCTACCTTTGTAGCATATTTTCATTAAAACATAAACAATGCTTTTAGCTTTCTTTTTAGCCCCACTCCACGGGGGCAGAGCCTCCCGACTGCATCCCTGTCTGAGAGCTTTGCTTTCCTCATCCACAAGGTATAAAAAGGCATTAAATAAGCTAAAATGACCCAAAATGACAAGGAAATTCAAGGTTTTCATCACATTATTCAAGACTAAATGCAAACGTAGCATCTTTTAAATTGACTGCTATGAAGTGTACGGAGTCATGTTCACTGCTTTGGGCCTAAAGTTCCTGAAGAATCCAAAGATGACAAATTATTAATAGGGGAAAAAATAAATAGATTGTGAAGCAAATGAGTATTGTTTATAGAATGTGGCCAACCTTGATCTTTATCAGCCAAACTGGCATTTTCAAATACTCCAAGAGATCTGCATTCTCCAATAAGGGAATGTTTCCCCCAAGACACAATTGGCAAATGATTCATTCACAACTGCCCAAACTACAGGACTTTGGGGCATCCCTTCCCATTGGTTTACCATTTTCCCAACATGTTAGGGTTTCCCTTATTGCTTCCCAACCCTGTGGAACAACTAGGCTTTCTACTTGTTTCCCTCCCTTTTGCCATATGACCAGCCCGGCTACTCTGTCATTCACTGTTTTCTTTTTAGTTGTTTTTCAGTCCTGTCCACCTCTTCATGACCCCATTTGGGGATTCCTTGGCAAAGATGCTGGAATGGTTTGCCATTTTCTTCCCCACTTCATTTTACAGATGAGAAAACTAAAGCAGACAAGGTCAAATAACTTGCCTAGGGTCATAAAGCTAATATAAGTAAGTCTAAGGCCATCCTTGAAACCAGGAAGAGGGGGTATTCCTGACTCTAGGCCTAGCACTCTATCCACTGTGCCATCTTGCTGTCTCTTTTTCACTCACATAGTTCCCTGATGGTTTACTTCAGTTACTAACTCACTAGTGTGTCATGGCCCACATACCTCTAACAAGAATCTCTCCATAAGTCCACAGATGATGCTTATGGTTAAATCCTCAGAGACTGTGAGTCTTGACTCCACAGGCGTACACCACCCCTACTCAAACAATGGTATTACTGGCTGGGAGAAGTCTGAAGTCATTAAAAGAGGCAATCCCAAATCGATCTCCTATTAAATTCTGGGCCCAGTTCATAGTCCATTTCCAGTATCCATTTAAAATACACTTAGTGATCTACAAACTTAACAAATTGTCCATCTAACCACATGTCATCCTCTGGAAGACTCCATCATGGATGAGAGCTAATTTGGTTTCAATTTGCTGAAATAAAGAGACTGAATCTCAGGTTGTGTCTATTACTCTTCCTGTGGTTCACTCCCTATCTCATTTTGGGAAGGCCACTCCACCTGTCTGACCCTTGTACATACAATATTGGGAGTAAGACCTGATGACCTCCCTAGACCCTTCCAACTCTGGCATCTGTGATCTATGATCAAGGCATTATAATTGATCTAATTTCAAAAGGTTTTCATTCAGGTAGATTAGAAGGGGCTCAAATAAATTGACTTTTCTGTAGAAGTCCCAGAAGTGCTTTACAAAAGGATCACTGAACTATACGATTCACATAAGTCAATTTGAGGATAGGATTTTGATAAACTAAAAACTTAAAAAAGACAAATTAGACAACTGTAGACTTTAAGAAACCTCTCCATGTAGATTTGATTGTAAATAAAAGGAAAAATGTGGAACACCAAAGGACTTTAGGAATGAGGATGGCTTTCTTTTTTAGCATTTTGTCATTCAGAGAGTTTTAAAAATGATCAGATATAAATTATCTCATCTGAAGATGGAAGTGAGTGAGCAGCTTTCAGATCTCCAGAAAGAAGGAAGGCACTTTAGGACAATTAAGCGATTTCCCTGCAGGCAATGTCTTTTCAATCTGAGCTAACGACATCATTTAAGGAGGATGGTCCATTTAACTAAGAGGATCTTTTACAAGGCAGACAGACAGAAGGCAATCTGAGAATGTTTGCAAGGCCTTTCCATATTTCAAAATTATAATGGTAAAATGCCTACATCAAATTCTTAAACTTGGGCATTAATCAATATGGTGAATAATTTCATGAGAAAAATGTAAGAAAGCTCTTAAGAAGTTTTCACCAGCATTTTTCCCTTTTAAAAAGTCAATTCTTTCCTAATGGCAACTATGCTACTAGGGAGTGGGGGTTTGCTTGGAATTAGGGCCTCACTCCGGAAGTGCTAAAAGGCTTCCCCACTTGCACACCTGCTGTTTCTCCAGGAGCCCAAAGGCCTCTATCAACTGAACTTGGAATTTCTTCATGTGCAAAGCACAGCTGCCAGCCAGCCAGGACAAACCTGGATTGACCACAAATTAAAAGTCTAATTCTAGTGGGTGGATAAAAGGCTTCAGGAACACCCAAGGGAGCCCGCTGCTTCACCCTCTGGCCTAGAATCAGAAGTCAGAAACTGAGATGGACGGTTCTGAGGTACAAAACTGATGGTCTACGAGTTCAGAGGGTCATGGCTCATCCCTGGAGTGCCTCCCTGAACCTGACAAATCCCATGAGCAAATCTCAAAGATGGCCAAGGGCTCACAAAATATTCCATTAAGAGTCTCCAAAAAAAGGTCCAATTTTTGTTTTCAGATTGCTATTAGCATGGTTTCATCTTTCCCATTAGTAACAGCTTTTAAAAGAATTATTGCTCATTCGGGTGCATTAACACACAAGAATATTCATTCACCAGCCGCACTGTTTTTTTTTTAATAAGTAAAAAATGAGTAATGTTGTTATCTAGGTTAATAATGACAGGACCTTAAAAACAACTGAACTCAAACTTTAACCATACTTTACTGGCTGTCTCCAAAGAGCTTTGGATCTGAGGTCAAATCCCAACTCACTTCTTTACCTCCTACTTAAATGGCCTTAGGCATCCCTTTACTTCTCCAACCTCCAGTTTCTTCATGTGACAAATGCAAGGGCAGGATTCCAAGGCTTCTTTCCACCTCTAAATCTAAGGTCCTTTGCATGTGTCCACCCTGGGGAGTGACACTTCAGAATCCTGCTACGATAGGAAAAAGTGAGATACCTAATATTGACTCAGGTCCACTGTCCTACAGCCTCAATGTGGAACTGGGGGAGACCAGAGAAAGAATATTTCCTAAAGTCACACACACACACACACACACACACACACACACACCTCCCTTTCTTTAGTCCATATAGTTGGATGTTTTATAAACAGAACTACAGAAATTTATGTTCGTAACTTAAGGAAAGAACTACAACGTACATCCAACTTTGTTTGCTAAAAAAAATATAATTTATATGGAGGATTCCAAATTTTTCTCTCTTGAAAACTTTCCAATCAGATGAATATTGATTCCTAACTAGGAAGAAAGCTAAATGAGAAGCAAAGTTTATGTGTGAATTATTTTCTATTGATGCTGTCCATAGCTTGTTTTGTATATATGTGTCTGTATGTTGTCTCCCCATAAGAATGTAAGCTCCTGGAGAGAGGGAAGGTCTTTTGCCTCTCCTTATATTCCCAGCACTTAGCACAATTCCTGGCACACAGGCAGTGCTAAATAAGCGTTTACAGATTGATAGATTTTTTTACTCTGGTATTTAAGGGCTACCTATTAAACTGAAATTTAGTAAAATTCCATTTATTATAGAAAACAAGAGTTCCAAAATATTTTCAAACATACTGCAATTTCAAGGAAATTTCACTGTTCAATGACACTAGACAAACTGAACTGAAAAGAGACAAAAGGAGGAGATGATGTCAGTTTGCAATCCTGCCTTCTGCGGGAAGGCCTTCTCAGTCTTCCCCACTGCTAATGTCTTTCCTCTGGAATTACCTCCCATTATACTGTATAGATCCTGGTGTACAGAAGTGTCTGCTTATTGTATCCCGCACTGGACCTGGAGTTCCTTGCTTTCTCCTTGGCTCTGGGCCAGGTGTATTAAATTCTTGTTGACTGACTGATGTATGTTGTAGTGATGGCTCAGTCATTTCAATCTTATCCAATTCATTTTACAGAGGAGGAAACTTAAGCAAACAGGTGCAACGCCAGATTTGAAATCAGGGAGATGAGTCTTCCTGACTCCTGGCCTGGGACTCTATCCACTGCACCATGACAGCACTGCACCACCCAGCTGTCCCGACTGATGTACAGCCAATTCACAACTTTGAATGGGCTGTGTTTCCAAAGTTTCTAAGCAGTCAATCAGTGAAAATTTATTAAATGCTCGCTATTACCTCAAAATCTATTTCCCCACAGACACAACATTATACCCACTGGTTACTTCCTGTGAGAGCCCACCACTTTCTACTGGACCTATAATGAACTAAAAGGATCATACTATGGTATGGACTCTAAACATTAACAGCCACATAAAAATGATAATAGAAGACTCACTGAGAATATCAATTTAGGAAATTCCTTCCCTGCAATGGGAACGGGAAGTCCCCCCAACCTCCCCACCCATCAGGCAGTGAGAGATGCTGAGAAAGAAATCTCTAGGGATTTTCTGACAGGCGCTGGGAGGGCCTGGCTGGGCAGTGTTCTGGGCTGGCCCTGATGGATGTGGGTCAGTCACAAAGGGATAAGCAAGGAACTGACTAGAGTAGAAAGGAGATTTGGGGGGAGGCAGGAGAGCTGCTGCTGGCCCCGGCTGTGCCACTGACTAGCTTCGTGGCCTTAGTTATTTAAGTTCTCCTCACATCAGTTCTTTTATCTTTATGGAGTGGCCAGATGTCACACTCGGACTCGGTTCAACCTCAGAAGACGTCTGCTTCTCTGGAGTATAAAGTCATCCAGAAGTTTGTTCTGGAATTGATGAAATCTTGTCAAGAAGATGAGAAACCACTTTGCCAAGGCTAACTCCTTGGCAATGTACAAATTTGTCCCTTTTTCTGAAGTGTCCCCTGATATTAACTTGAAAATGAGTAATCTGCAGACAGTTCAGACACACCTGAGACTTGGCCTTGATAAAGAGAAAGAGAAAAAGAGAGAGGAAGGGTTTGGGGCAGAGAGGAGACCCCCAGCTGGGAGGTTAGGAAAAGACAGGCTAGCTGCACACAGCTGGCATCTGATTCCCTGCAAGGAAGCCCCTTCCTTTAGGCAACCACTGTAGTCCCAAGGAAGCTCCACTGAGGCCCAAACAAAGCAGGAGCTTCTGGGCCCAGAAAAGATATTTCAGTGACAAAGTCCTTTGGAGGTCACGGACCAAGCAAGGGGCAGAGAACACAGAGTGAACAAGCCAACACCTTTTATAATGTGCAGGGTCAAGGAAGGGGCCAACCACTGAGTGACTCCAAGGGACTGGGAGTTGAACTTCAAAAAAAGATGCTTGACTTTTTCCCTCATTCAGCAAATGGCAGGAATAGCTAAATGAAACGAGATTAAATGAAACCCACTTTTTACTCCAAGTTACTAAAAAATGCTTTTTAGGCTCACAGAAAAAAAAAGATGTCTTTCGAAGTTAGAAGGCCCCACCTTGTCCAACCATAGCTGAAAAAGACAACTTATTCTACCATCCCGGACAAGTGGTCATGCCGCCTCTGTATAAAGACCTTCAATGACTAAAAACCCACTAGTTCCTGAGGCCACCCCTCCCACTTTTGGAGAGCACTAATTGATGGGGTGTTTTTCTCAATCTAACATGCCAAAATCTTCCTTTCTGTAACTTCTACCCCTTGCTCTTAGCTCTTCCCTCTGAGATCATCAACAAGATTAAGTTTACTTAAAGACAGTACATCTCCCCCAGGATTCTCTTCTCCAAGCTAAACATGATGAACTCTTTCATTCACCTTCCTACAACATGAATTTGAAGCCCTTTATCACCATGTTGATTTTTCTCCCTTAGATATTCTCCAGCTTTCTACAATATCATGCCCAGAAGCAAATCCAATACGCTGAAGGAGACGTGGTCAGGGCAGCATACAAAGGGGACTGTCCCCTTCTCATTTCTGGAGCAATTGCTGTCCCTCTTCAGGCAGTCTAAGATTGTAATAAGCTTTCTTGGCTTTCTGGCAATCAAAATCTGGTGGCTATGACTTGAGAAGTCCAGAAACCATCCCTATATCTATAAATGGGCAAATGAATAGATTAAGGTATATAGTCTTCACAAATCTACTGCTAATATCTAAAACAGACTTACATTTCCTTCTCTAAGTTATTGAAGAAATATCCCCTGTTGAAATATAAATAGCCCTAGTGGGTTTAACACTTTAAACTCAGAGTTGATCAAGCCCTTTACCACTTGTCAATTAGCCAAGTGAGCACAGAATCCTGCTAAGCCACCACCATGGAAATATGTTAATAAGTAGATTTTCTTAAGGGAAGCAACAAAGAAATGTATCAAGGGGAAAATAACAAAGCAAAATGGCTAAAAACCAATAGCAATCAATTATCCCAAAGACAGTATGTTACTTGTAGCAATAAACCCCAAGTATGCTGGGGAAGGCTGGAATGGCTGCAGTGACTGGAACCCCAGGGGTTCAGTCTGGCAGCATTTCGGGAAAGTCATTCCACTGATTTAGCAGAAGGGATCAGAGAAAATATATTCAGGGCATGGTTACAGATTAGGGAAAGGGTGCAACAAATGTATTAAGCAGGTACACGTTAGAGAAAGGCGTGGCAGGTAAGAGCAGGCAGGTAGGTAACATTAATGTTTTTTACATTTTTTTTGTATCTCTTATCTCATATAAACTTTACAACCAACCCAGAGGACAAGTATTTCTTTTTTAAAGATTATTTATTTAGTATTTGATTTTTCTTCAATTACATGTAAAAATATATTTTAACATTCGTTTTTAAAATGATGAGTTCCAAATTCCCTCCTTTTCTCCTTCTCCATCCCCCTTATTAAGAAGCAAGCAATATAGGTCATACATATATAGTCATGCAAAACATATTTTCATATTAGTCTTGTTATAAAAGAAAACACAGACAAAAAAACAACCCAAGAAAAATAATGTTTCAAAAAAAGGATGCTTCGATCTGTATTGAGATTCTATTAGTTCTTTCTCTTGGGATGGATAGCATTTTTCCTGAACTTCCAAACTGTGTGAATTATTTTCTATTGATCCTGTCCATAGCTTGTTTTGTATATATCTGTCTGTATGTTGTTTCCCCATAAGAATGTAAGCTCCTGGAGTGAGGGAAGGTCTTTTGCCTCTCCTTACATCCCCAGCACTTAGCACAACACCTGGCACATAGGTGGTACTAAATGAGCATTTATAGATTGATAGATTTTTACTCTGGCATTTAAGGGCTACCTATTAAACTGAAATTTAGTAAATTCCATTTATTATAGAAAACAAGAGCTCCAAAATATTTTCAAACATACTTCAATTTCAAGGAAATTTCACTATTCAATGACACTAGAGAAACTGAACTGAAAAGAGACAAGAGGAGGAGATGATGTCAGTTTGCAATCCTGCCTTCTGGGGGGAGGCCTTCTCAGTCTTCCCCACTGCTATTGTTATAACTGTGTACAATGTTCTAGTTCTACTTATTTCACTTTACAACAGTTCATGTAAGTCCAGGTTTTTCTGAGAGCATCCAACTCACCATTTCTTATGGCACAAAAGTATTCTATCACCATCACATACCATAACTTGTTCATTTCCCAATTGATGGGAATCCCCTCAATTTCTAAATTTTTGCTACTAGAAAAGAATTGTTATAAATATTTTGTACATATAGGTCCTATTCCTTTTATTTTTTTATCTCTTTGGGGATACAGACCTAGGAGTGGTATTGCTGTATACTTTATAGCTCTTTGGGCACAGTTCCAAATTGCTCTGCAGAACGGTTTAATCAGTTCACAATTCCACCAACAGTGCATTAGTGTCCATTTTCCCACATCCCCTCCAACATTTGTCATTTTCCTTTTCTGTCTTATTAGCCTATCTAATAGGTGTGAGATAATACCTCAGAATTTTTTTAATCTGCATTTCTCCTATCAAGAGTGATTCAGAGCATTGTTTTCTTATGACTGTAGATAACTCTGATTACTTCATCTGACAACTATTCATATCTTTTGACCATTTATCAATTGGGGAATGGTTCTTATTTTTTATAAATTTGACTCAGTTCTCTACGTATTTGAGAAATAAAAGCCTTTATCAGAGAAATTTTTCCACAGTTATGATTGCTAACTGTATTTTCCTCCATCCTATTTCCCCCTGTTTATTCAGTTCTCTCTCTCCTTTCACCCGGTCCCTCCTCAAAGGTGTTTTGCTTCTGACTACAACTCCCCCTTTCTGGAAGGCAAGTACTTCTACTCAGTTTGACAAATGAGGAAATCAAGGCTCAGAGAACCTGTGTGACAAGTAATAAATGACACTAAACCAGCTCTTACTTAGGGCAGCATTCTTCTTTCTACAACACCACCCTGTTTCAGTTTTGAAAAACTGGTTTATATGGACATACCTGGGATGTGACAGGGTTCACTGGGGGTGGGAGCAACCCTCTGTCTCAAGGAAGGTCATTCCTGGTGTTGTGTGTGAGAAGCAGACCAGGACAGGTGGATTCCCACTGAGGGGAGGAGAACAGAAGGATGCTGGAAAAGTAGAAGGCACTAGCCAGGAAAAGCTTTCAGTGTCTAAGAGAGCATCTGATCCCTGATCCTGAAGGTGGCAAAAAAAAAAAACCATCCCTGCCCTCAAAGAGCTGCCATTCTATTGGGAAGACAAAACAAATGCCAATAGAATACAAGATAACACACAGTAACCTTACGGGTGAGAGAGATGGACAGCCCTGGGCATCAGGAAAGCCCTCATGCCAGAGGTGGTGCCTCTAAAGAGAGGCAGGCGTGAAGGAGGGGTGCACCCCAGTTGTGGTGGGACCTTCCAGTACAGGGCACAGACCATAGGCCATTTGGATGAGAATAAAAGGTATGAAAAGGAATAATCTGAAATTGGATGGGGAAAGGAAGTGAAAACCAGACTGCAGTGGACCTCCAAAGCCTGGTTAGGTAAGGCTTGTGCATGGTCTGTGTGTAGGGGCCATGGAAGTTTTCTCAGCATGTAAAGAGACAGGATCAGCTCTATATTTCAGGAGTATCCATTTGGCAGTTGTGTGAAGGATGGGTTGGAGAGGGAAGAGAGAGGAAGCAGGGAAAGCCATCAGGAGGCTCTTATATTGGATCAGCCCAAATCAAAGTTTCTTAGGTCTGACCTGATAGAGGCTGCGAGGAGAGCAAAGAGAAGGGGACACATGCCAAAAACAGTGTCATGTGGCAAATTACCATCAGAAGGCATGTCGCTTTACCAATGCATGAGGTCAAAACCCAATTGATTATTTGTCAACTGACACCTACTTTTAATAATCCAAACAAGAGGTAATTAGAAAGGTAACTCTAGTACCAAACAGAATTCTAGAACCTGCTTTGGACTCTTTGGGTCACTGCTCTCCCTCTCCCCCTTGATTTAGGCAGTTAAATAAAGGGCTAACTATTGCTTTAACATGAAGGAACAGAGTTGACATTAATCGCGGCTCCCTTCACCATGGAGGAGACATTTGATCAGTTAGTCCAACCTAATCATGTTACAAAGGAAGAGAGGCTCACAGAGTTTGGGACCTGACCACAGACACCCAGGTAGGAAGCAGCACAGTTGGCATTCGAGGCCAGGCCTGCCTCCAAGCCCAGCAATCTTCCCACCACATGTCACACCCAGAGTCTCCAAACCCCGTCTGCCTGGTTTCAGACGAGTGATTGATCTTTCATGGGTTCAATAAACATATTCACTACCACAACAAGGAAATCAAACACCATGTCCTCCCATATGTTCCCCCTGCTCTTTTTAAAGGAACCTCACCACTCACAAAGCATTTCTTGAGCACAAACAACGCATCAAGCACGGTGGTAAGTTCTATAGATGCAAAGATAAAATGATGGTGCAACACAAAATTGTGATTGTCATTTGTCCTTCACTGTCGAAGACCACACTTCAGGAAGGTGGTGTTATGACTTATGGGGGTGAGGTACCAGCAAGGGGAAGAGCAGGGCAGGCCTTTTGATGCTGGGTGTGGTGTCTGAGTAAAGCTTTATAGGAAGATGGAGACCTTAAGAGATGAGGAAGGAGCCCTCGGGGTTGGGGAGACCGTACAAGAGCTGGAAGGAGATGGGAGGTTGGCTGGGGCACAGAGTACGTAAAGAGCAATAGGCAATGATCCTACAGACAGAGAAGAAAGAGAGAGGCTGCACACAGCTGCAAATGCTCAACGGAGGGCTTGTGTTTGGTCCCAAAGACAACAGGAAACCACTGGACCTTCCAGAGTGGGCGAGGTAACAAAGTCAGACTTATGCTTTAGGAAAATCAATTCAATAGCTGGGGACAAGGGGGAAGTGCAGAGGGGGAGACATGTGAAGCAAAGACACCAATTCAGAAGGTCCTGAAAAAGCTAAGGCAAGAGACAGGTGGCTAGGACCTGAACAAGAAGGTGGCCATGGGAGTGAAGGAACAGGCAGACAAGGGGGGTGTTGGACAGGCAGAACTGACAAGACTTGGCAATAGATCAGGCAAGGGGATGAGAGAGAGGGAAGAGGTGGGAATGACTGTGGTTGAAAAATTACTTGGAAACCAGGCTGATGTTCACACACCTTTCAGGTTTTAGAACTGTCCAATCATGATAAATCTGAGTCCAATAAATGGGAAGAAAAGAGAAGGGGTAGTGTGATTAAAAGAAAAAAGTGTTTATGTACTCTGTATATAGATCTATATACAGAATACACACACATATATACCCACATGTATGCACGCACATGCATACACATATGCATGCACACACACACACACACACACACACACACTCACATACATATATGTTCTGGGTATGGGGCCAGAAAGCTGAATTTCTGTTTCACGTTTCTCTACCACTGACTTCCACAGCTCACTGTGGTGGGAAGAGCCATCAGGAGACCCAAGCTCTACTCTCGGCTCAACTCCTCTGAAAATCTGAGCAAGTCACTCAAGCCGTTCTCAGATTTAGGGTCTTTCCTATAAAATGACAGCTTTAAATGGTATAACCTCCAAAATCCCTCCCAGTCCCAAAATTCAAATTTAAAAAAAATCTATAATGACACATATATGAAGTGAGAAATGTTCTGTTGAATCTATAACTAGGATGCTGTAAGGGCAGCATGCTGGGAAATCAGGCCCAGAGTTCCTCACTATTTATTAATTGGGACTCCACACTCAAATTGGTAGTAATAGTGACCAACGTCACGGTACTAAGACCATTTCCAGAGTAATTGCACCTCACCCACATAGATTTCCCCATTACCTCCCCTGTACACAATATGCTTCGTAATTTCCATCCTTAAACTACAGTGAACTATTGGTGCAGCTCGTTAAAATTACGATGTTATCCCACTACATTTTAATGGGGAATGAAATGATGTTTAAATAAGTATAATTTGCAAAATACCTTAATGCCTGGAAAAGGCAACATATAAGTCAATGACAATTCACCCTTAAGGCCATGAAAAGTTTAATCTTTTGTATTTTCCATAGAAAATAACAAGGTCTAATTAAAGCAAGTCACAAAAACACAAATTTCTTGGGAAGAGACAGTAATATTTTTTTCTCCTTCAGGGAAACATAGCTTCAGAAAGCTCTGGCTGCTCCATCCACAGCTTCCACAGGTGAACTAACAAAGAGATCTGTAGACTCGAAATTTTAGAAGTCGCTTGCTTCCTTAAGGCCCGTCTAGTCCAACTCTGCCCAGCCCAAAGATACAAAGTCTGTAGCATGTATGGAAGCACAAAGCTCTGGCTCACAAACTTCTGTCTCAGCCACCGGTAAGTTTTAAAATGGCATAACAGCAAAAAAACTACTATCAATAAAAAAATTTTAAGGCATTTTGAGATTATGTAGAAAACTAAGAAATGCAAATAATGCTCTTGCATTAGAGCTGAGAATTTTTAAAGTAGATTTTCTTTTTTTTTTTTTTTTGTAATTTTGAGAACACTTTCCTAAAACGCCCAACTCATGAGTGGATGTCAGCAACACAAATCTTTATCTGGTCATCTTGGCCCACCCCCAAATGTAGCAGTGCAAAGAGTCTAGACTCTGGCCTGTCCGATCCTCAAGTATTGGCATTTTTAAACAAACTGAAATCAGTCTTAAAAGCATTTTCCACAGCTTCTTAGAATTCTGTTTTGCTATTTCCTCCTTTCTTCTAAAGAAAGAACAGTTACGAGGAGACTGTCACAGATCGTCAGAGCACAGCTGTTGGATTTGATCAGGTACTGCCTTGACTGTATCAAATCACTCAACCTCACCCTTTTTTCCTTTTTTGGACCCTAGGTTGCCACTGAGGTGACTGTTTATTAGTAAGTAAATACAGTAATGGTCATATTATGCATAGTGATATACCCTAAGGTCCTTTTATTGTGAAATGAGTGTATTTGCTCATACACACTTTATGTCTGCGTTAATGTTGACACTTGCTTTAACTCTCCCTAAATCCCAAAACACACTGCAAAATTTTTTACTGCAAAATTCATGCCAAAGCACTGTTTTTGTTTGTTTTAAATCACCAAAATGTTATCTGCCATTAGCTTCTTTTGGGAGACAGAAATGGAAAATTAAAAAAAAAAAAAGCTCAATTTCCTCTAAGCTGAAAAAAGTAGTTAAAAAACTGAATATTCAGAAATATAACTGACTATATTTTGACCTCTGAATTCTAATATTACTTATATAGTTTCAATTTAGCATCAAGAATTGCTCCAGTAACATAAATAAAATAAATTTTAAGCTTTAAAATATATTGGCAACATAGGGTTGTTGTGGTGGTGGTGGTGTTTTTTTTTTCCTGCAATGACTATTCAGACTAGATTACCAAAAAAAGTATGATAGCTGAAAGGAGGAAGTGACAATCATCAAAAATGCAACAATAAAATCAGCATTGTAAGAGCCCAAATCACTGTGCTGCAGGGTTTTCTCTGAATTTTTGCTGCTAAAGACCAGGACGTACAGTGTGAGTGACAAAAGCTATAAAACCATAAAAAACATTTGCTTTTTCCTGTCCTGGCCCCCTAGGATCATAAACCCCAGACCATCTCCTTCCCGAATTTCTCTTTTCTCACTGGTTTCTTAACTGCTGGGTTATAAATAGCTTTGTCTTCCATTGAAAACACGTTTTCTTCTGCAGACTCATTTCCTGTGGGAAATGATATGCTCCAAATTCCATACAAACACTTTATTAGAATCCAAAGTTTCAGATTTCTAAGGCTATCTCTATATTAATTCTGATATTTCACAAAGTGTAAAAATCCCAACGAAAAAATTCATTTTATTTCCAACATCGTTAATGAAATGCACTACTGCGCTATTATTTTTTATTGAAAGATGTTAAGAACAAATCAGTATCATGGATCAGCACAGACTAGGAGCAAAATTGATTTTCTATCACTGGACCTACTAGGCAAAAAAACAACAGTATCCAATTGCATTCAAGTAGTGTTAAAATGCATCTTTAAATGCTAACACACTGGAGGCTGACTTCATCCACAATTGCAACAAATATTCATACTGTACAAATTGTTTATATTTTTATGAAATTATGTATCACGTTGAAGGCACTGACGAGCAAACCCCCAACTGGCTATGGGCTTGCCTAGCCCACGACTTCTTTTGTCTGTCAATCAACAATAAAGTATTATTCTACTATCACAAAAGGAAAACCTTTGGAGGCAGCAGAGTTCTACGGGTTGTGCAAATGCCCAGTTGCTAAGAAGCAAATATGCTTCTCTTCTAATCAAATAGCCAAGCTCAGCAATGCCGCTGGCTCCAGGCAAGAAGCAAATTCCACCAGCCACAAACTTAGAAACAGTCTTGAATTATTTGTTGCTGACCGCTGGCTGAACCCTGTCCTGATGAGACCATCACCATTAGCCACTACTCAATGTATTCCATCAACCAATGGCAACAGCAGCCTGCTACAGCTCAGGCTACAAGAAATTGATCAAACAGGGTAATGAGACTATTTCTTCATGGAGGTTATTTTAAATGAATATAAATATTTTCTTTCTACATAATTTGCCACAGAAAGGTCACTGAACTCTCTGTGATTCCAAAGAAAAATGCTACAGTATCCCCTTTACATATTTGAGTTAAGATAAAGGCAACAAACAATTCTGGGTATTTTTTGATATTAAGCACAAATTCTAACGACCTGGAATCCCAGACAACAGATTAGCTCCTAATATTTTATCTGCCCATTGAGTTACAACCAAAAAACTGATCGGATGCTATTTTAAAAATACAAAACTAATCATGATTTGCCAATTAAAAAACATTTGTAGGAGAACATTTCGGTTTAAAGATAGTGCAATTAATCTCTCACGTGGATGATTGTGAATGCATGAATCACAACGTATGTCTTCTTAGCTCAAGTTATTAAAATTTGATATAATTGTTGTAAATTATTTAGTGAAGAATTCATTTTTCTATAGCCTACCTCCTCCTGCTAGACAGTCAGATAAGATGCATGTTAACTCTTCCAGTTGGCATATGCATCATTTCACTGACATCTGATCTAGCCCTGCTAACAGGGTGGCATTTATTGCCTCTTTTGCTATCCATAGTTTAAACCAAACCACACACCAAAAAAAAAAAGCTTTGAACTCTTGAATAATGGAGCAGAATCGCATCCAAGTCTTTTCTGTTCAACTACTTTAAGATCATTCTAAAATTTTAACATAAGGCATTTTTAGTTGCTACATAGAAGACTGACGATACAGTATTTTTACAGCTAATTAAAACCATTCAGTTATTAGAAAACATTCCTAATTCACTACACCAGTCATAAAAATGACTCAAAGTAAATATTTCTAATATGTTGCCGATACATCATTACTCCAAGAAGGGTTATGCTTTATCTATTTCACCTAATTAGAAGCTTAGACTCGGGGAAAATATACTTTCAAGTGGACAGTCATTCTGATAACTTGGCACAGATACCTAATGTTAATTTCTATTGAATCAGACAATGAAGAGGTAATAAAAGTACAGCTTAAATGAGATCACATGAATACTTATCTGAAGTAAAGAAACTGTGGGAGAAAATTATAAATGCTGAAATTACGTGTTGAGGTTTTTTGGGGGCGATAAGATAATCTTTGAATTCACTTATGATTTTTCCACAATCTCTATCTGCAATCAATAAAAAGATTTTTCAGTTACTGTACAATATACAAAGGAAGATGTTTTAATTCATAAATGACAATTTCCAGTGATTTGGGAGATAAGGCCCAATCAAATACACTATCCACAAATCTTTTAAATGGTTTATAGACTCCACCAAATATGACTAGGTTACAAAATGAAAGACAAAAAAAATTCAGGAATGTCCCTTTAAAAAAAAAAAAGCCCCAACAGATAGTTGCTGTGTGTTGCTGGATGTTTATCTATGTCGTTTGTGGCCAAAGTAGGATAAGTTTCCTTCTTGGTGTAAAGGAAGTATGAAAACAGCCATTTCCCCACTGTGGATACTCAGAAATCCATAATCTATTAACCAGGATTTTAAAAACACAAAAATGAGGAAAGGCACACACACACATACACACACACACACACACACACACATTTAAAAGAAAATAAATAGTATAGGTTAGCCTCTATAATTGACATGAAATTCATCTAAAAGAAAAAGCTACCCAGTGTTAAAAAGGAATCGGGCAGTGAAACTGAAGAGAGTGTAATCAAATACATGCTTACTCTATTTTTCTCCCATTAAAATTCGGCCATAATCTGAGAATAGACAAAAATTCATAAATCTCTAAATAAAAATCAATAATCAGTTAAAAGAAAATTAGGATCTGGCAGCAAGAGACACCCTATCAACTGTCTAACAATATAACAAATTCAGTCTAACTTCTGGTGCCAAGGAGCCAGATGGCACTGCTGGAAAAAATGAAGTCTCCAGATTGGCAGCTCGACCCTGTGATTATTGCCCAAGGGAGGACAAAGTGGAAGAAAAGCGGGAGGTTCAGTAGGATGGGGATAAATCAATTATCACCAACTTGCTACATCCTTCCCATGATATTTTAATCACAGGTCCTAAATACCATACAAGTGGATATTCATGGTTCAAATGATTCCAACATGCTAGAAGATAGAAAAGGAGGAAACAAAGAATGGGTTTCAAATAAACCTTGGGGCTGATTTTTTGTCATAGGAAATAGACCAGAGCAGAAGTTGAAGGATAGACCACTGCAACTGGCCATGCGCTACAAGTCATCGGTGCTCAAGTTTTTGTGTAGCACTACCATGAAAATTATGGAGACTTTTTTGCCCTTTGCTTTGAATTTGGTGGGGGTGTTCTCAACCTTCTGCAGGTTTCTCAAACAATTAATCCTTTGGTGGATTTAAATTCACAGTGAAAAGAGGATTCCCAAGGACTATTTCATGACCTAAAGAATAATTTGCATTTTCTTGTATGTTAGTATGTTGGAGAGAAAACCACATCTCATGCATTTTAATGTGCATTTGAAAATGTATGCAAAGTCCAAATGAACTACATTTTCCCCAATTTGTAATACTTTTCCCACCTCCATCCTGTAATTCAATTCAACATTAATTAATCACCTATGATGTTCATGGCACTACTGAAATCCAATCCACGAAATATTCAGTTAAAATTAAATAGTGGAAAAGAAGGAAAACTACATAGTTAATATATGCAAGTGTGAGAAATTCATGATCAGTTTTTTCTGTACTATTCAAATGCACGGGTGCCACTTATTGGGCAATAACTAGAAAAATGTATGCTGAGACTTGGGCTTTCTATTACTGATCTTCCATAGTGTACTACTGTTACTGAGCACATGTTACTATTTTGTATCATTATGAGATGTGTAGGTCAAAAGAACTAAAATTTTCCTCTTAATATTTAAAAAACTCAGTAACCTACCTGTAAAAGAACTGAAGAAAGGAAATTTCAAAATAAAAAAGGGTGTTGACTAGTACAATTCATTGTTGGTAAACAATAACAATTTGGATTGAGTCTAGCTATTTTTATTAGCCACAAAATCAATCCCTTTCATTAGTAAAGTTATCTGGTTAAGAAATCAAGTTTTCAGATCAGTTTCTTTAAGCAAATAAAAGCAAGAGATAAAAGTAGCTTTTCTAAAAGAAAGGTGGCTCCCTCATCTGTAGAAGGAAGGGGCCAGGGGGAACCCAGACTCTGAGGTCCCTTCTGGCTCCACAACCTGATTCTCTAAGGTCTGGATGCCCAGAAAGGCCGCTGTTGAAAGATGAGTCCAATCACCTCCACACAAATTTGATCAATGTCCACTGAAATCTACTCTGATGGATTTCCTGGCTCGTGTCAGAGGATCAGGGTGCGGCTTGCTCCCAGGAGTCTCTCTGTAGGCATTCAGCCCCTGCCCGATGCCTGGACACCTGCACTGATTGATGGGTGCCTCTGCTCTGGAATCATGTGCTTCTCCCAGAGCATTGTTAGACCATTTCCCATACAGAGCTCAATTTTAACAAGGATCCCTTAACAGCTCTGCTGGAACATGAAGAGGGGATTTAGGCTACCTATGGTCATTCTGGCTTCTTGGGACACATTTTTTTCATGTCCATTTTGGGATAAACCACTGTTAAGCCTTCATTTCCTGAAATAAACAGACAACAATGATTCTGTTTCTACCAGTTAGTTCACACAAGTGTCTGGGCTGCCGGACACCGACCACCTAGGATTCCATATGCAAATAGATTCATAAAAATATGAAGTGTAATGGCGACCTAATGGATTTTTAATAATAGATGAAAACTAGATAGAAATGGCAAGATAAAAGAAAGGGAAGATGAAAATAATGAGAAAGTGGGGGAGAAAAAGAGAGAGAAAAACGATGTCAACAAGGAAGGATCTCTGCATCCCAAAGACATAGAGGGAAATTTTTAAAAGGTATGATTTTGAAAGTCAAAATGAGTATCAGGAAAAAAAAAACATAGCCTTAGCCACGATATTATTTCAAATCTAAATTTCACACCTGTAAAGAAATCTGTCAACAATAATCCTAAGACATTTTGCCTTTGACAGGATAGGACTGCTAATGAGCAGATGTTGCTGTCAAAATTTCAAATACATAATATCAAGAGAATAAACAACTTTAATATGATTTTAAAATATCACATACCAAAGTATAGACTGATTGCACTTTAAGAAAACCTAAAATATGAAAATCCACATCTATACAACAAAATTCAGATTGAGTATTTGTGTTTCTAACAGTAGTATCTATCTATGGATGCCTTCAAGGACATCTTCTTTTAATGGAAGAGATTCTGAACTCTCCCAGAATTTGCTGGTGGTGTGCTACTTCTGCCCCACCTACCAAGCAGGAAAGGTTTTTAGGCCAGCCCACAGACAGACTGTGTCATCAACCAAGGCCCTATAAAGCTAAATTCAAATACACTCATCCTGAGGCTAGCCAGAGAAGAATGAATCTGTTTGCCACAACTCGTAGTATTCATTTTACATTTCCTTTTTCACTCAGAACTTAATAATTACCAACAAACACAAAACTCGCAAAATACAAAGAACAAGCAATAGAAGCCTACTTTTAAAAAAAACTGTTAATATGTTTCACATGGTTTTAAGAGCACACAGTACATTTAACAAAGTGATACTTTTTTGCCCTTTTGTGTCCTCCTGCTATACTTCTTTCTGTCACTTTGTTCTATGTATCTATAATGTGCTGTTAAGGTAATTTTTCCATTTCCATCATTACCCACTAATGCACACCCTTACCCCACCCAAGAAAAGCATTTCCTCCAAACAGGCAGGCAGAGTCAAGCAAAGAACACCAATGTGATGGCCATGAAATGCGTGGCTGAAAATGCACTCTTGCCTGTCCTTGATGTACACAGCCTCTAGAATAAATGATAAGCTCCTCTCCTGAGCTTTAAAAGCCCTATGCAACATAGTCCCAACCTACCTTTCCAGACTCCTCCAGCTGCCCTCTGCAATTCTACCAAAGGGCCTCTCTGCTGCTTACTCATAGCACGCTGTCCCCATGCCTTTGCTCTGACCATCTCCCATACCTGGGTGGGATGCTCTCCCTCTACTCACCTCTCCCTCAAGAGTCTCTCTCTTCCCTTAAAATACACTTCCAACACCACCACTGCATGAGGTCTGTCCTCATCTGCCCAACCGCTAGGGCTGTTTTGCCCAAATGACCTTGTATTTGACCAATTTAAAAACAAGTATATGTACCTATGTCTACATAAATAATATGCATGTAAACACATATACGTGTGTGTATATTATTTTCTCATCTATAAAGCTGGAATACTCATAGAACCTGCTTCCCAAGAATGTTGTGAGGATAAAACAAGATATTTGTAAAGCATTTTGCAAACCTCAAGAACTACATAAATGCTGCTATTTTTGTTATTACTTTGTATCGCCTTCATTCGAAGAAATGAGTTCGTTGTGAGCAGAGACTGTTCCACTCTCTGTAGTTATGATCCCAATGTCTAGCACTGTGCCTGGCATACAGTAGGTGCTTAATAAATACTTGTTGACTGATGGATCTTATTAAGGTTACTGAAGGTTTGCCAGAAAACCCAAAACACTACAGTCACAAATTTTGTAAGTACTAAACATCTGGTACTGCAAAAGCCTCCTCCAGAGGAGAATGAAAGCATCTGATGTTTCCAAGTTAATGTTAACATCAATGTATTAGAGGGCAAATCCCACTGATACTTCACACTCTCCTCTAGGGGCTGCTGTGCAGCACACATGAGATCACATAGCTAAAGTACTTTGCAAACTTAGAACCCAAGAGAAATGGGAATTCAATGTGTGTCAACAGGACCCGGGAGTTTGGGTGATGAGCTCAGCCTCACTGGACACAGTGACCCCATAGCTTCAAAAACTCCTGGCAAAGAGTCATCTGAAGTTCCATTTAAGGGGGTGGGTGAGGAAGGAGCAAGGTGACAAGGTCCTCTGCCCTGGCCAGGTCCACCGAGCCATCCCTAGCCAACTGTCGGCTGCTCTAGGCACCTTCTTGTAGGCAGGCAGTGCACTCCCCAAAGAGGAGAGCAGACAGCTAGCCCCATCCCACAAGATCAGCTGAAATAGCTAGGAAAGTTTAGCCTGGAGAAGATCTGGAGGGACAGCAGTTGATGAGGATGTGAAAGCCCATCATGTACAAAGCAGATACCACACTGGCTCCATGGGAAAGAACTAGGAACAAACTTACAGAGACTCTGGAAAAGGTCATGGGAACCCTGCTGACAATTACAGCTATTCCAAAGTGAAATAAGCTGCCTTGGGGAGAGTGGCTCCCCTTCATGAGACAAGCACCCATCTGGAATGTACCAGAAGAGTCAGGGAGAAGCTGGACAGAGATGGCCACTGGCACACCATGCTGAAGGGGAAAGATCTGGAGCCCCAGACACAAATCTGCATCCTACCTCGGAGACTCACAGCTTGTAAAACGTTGGCCAAGATACTTTTATCGCTCAGTTTCCTCCTCTATAATTCTATTTGCTAGACTAGATGGGAGGTTCTTAACCTAGGGAACGTGAACTTTTCTTTAATAGCTGTGCTTTGCCATAACTGGCTTCCTTTTATGCATTTAAAAGCATTGTTATAAGATGGGGTTCATAGACTTCACTAGACTGACTTGTAAATGGGCCCATTTCACTAAAAAATGGGTGAAGATGCCCTGGATTCAATGACTTCTGAGGCCCCTGTCATCATGTGGATCCAATAGAACCTGAGTGACTTGGGTTCAAGCATGTTTAAAAGCTCCCTTACTAGAAGGCAGGATCAGAGCAGCCGGCCAATGTTCTGGTCACCCGGTAGCTTACTGTATTCCACAGACTGGTGTCCCAAATTTTCTAGATGATTTAAATACTATAAAACCAGTCAGTTACAAATTTCCTAATTCTGCTTCCTGGCGTGATACCATAATAACTTACAATATTACAATCTACTAATCAATCAATCAATCACAGCATTTGCAGCACTGGGATTTTCCATCACCATCTGGAAAATCCCTAATTCTGCTCTCTAAAGGGGACTCTGCCTGCCTTGGTGCATGTTGAGACTAGTGTCTGAAAGAAAACAACATTATGAATCATGAAAGAGAGAAGTGATGGGGGAAGGCCCAGGGCCTCGGGGACAGAACCAAGACCGTGGGCCGCCACGGTGCTGTTCAGGCCCCTCCAATGTGAACTGCCTAGATCCTGGACACAGACGTGATACCCACTGTGCCACAAACTCAAGCCGCCTTCCTGGCAACACCTCCGGAACCCCCCAGGCCCATCCACATGACTATCTTGGACAAGAAGCACAAAAGGAGAGGAAGCTATGGTGGACCTGAGGGAGCAGCAGCAGGCTACATGAGAAGGCCCTGGGGGCCCTTTCTAGCTCTGGGTGCACTGAGGTAGAGGCCCTCATCTCTCAGCCTGGATCACACACACATGACAGATTGCCCAGAGTGGTCCATGTCAATGTGGACCATAAGCTCCATGAGGGTGTGACTATCTCACCTTTGCTCTGGATCCCCCTATGGTGCTGCGCATATGTGAGGCTGTGTTTCCAGAGGAGCACCAAGAGCTCAGAAGAATCAGGATCACAAACAATCCAGTGGGCAACACAAACCAGGTGGTGGCCAGCCTGCAGTAGGGAATCAAGTGCCTGAATGAGAAGCTCCTCTGCCTTGGGCCTGGTTCTTAGTTCGATCTGATTCTGCCCCGGCACCATCCCTGGCAGTCATGCCCTCCTTCTGCAGCCCTGCCGCCAACAGCTTTGTACCTGTCCTCACTTCTACCCACTTACAGTATTTCTGAGGCCCCCATTCTCTCCTCTAACCCACTGCCAAACTCTACACACACACACACACACACACACACACACACACACACAAACTCCACCCCTCCTGTGCTCAGAAGTCTTCAGTGGCTCACTATTGGGGGGGCTGAGTGCTATGGTGAATGAAGTGCTGAATGCAGATCCGGGGACCCCTCACTGTCAAAGGCACCCCTCCTCCCAAGCCCCATGAGAGTCATTCTCCACTCCTCACTCTCTCTCTCACCCCTTCCCCTATCCAATCTGTCAGCAGGTCCTGTGGTTTCTGCCTGCATGGATGGAGAAAGCCCAAGACCCTCAGTCAACAGGTCTTGGAAACAACAGCACCCTGCAATCCAGGGGAGTCTGGAGACCTCATTCTGCAACTAGCTCTGTCCCCCACGAAAGTCATTTGGATTTCTCTCTTATTGAAAGGTCGGGAATATGGGACCTCTAAAAGCACTTCCATTATGTGTGTTCTTTATCACATCATCAAAATCAAATGCTAAGAATGCAAAAATGAATCCATTCTGTGTGCAGGCTCCCCCTGCCCCACCCCGCCAAACTGGCCTCTGCCTTGGGTTAGCCAAGGGTCCCATCTTCAAGCAGAGCTCTCACTCTAGCCAATAACTTTAAAATGTCACCTTTGATTCCTCCTCCATGGTCAAGGGATGAGTGACCTAAAGCAGCAGCACACAGTGCATTCTCTGACCACAGCAGTCAGCCTGTGCACGTGGTGCAGTGCATCTGCAGAGGGTCTCACCTCTACCGCCTTATCCACTCATAGCTGTCAGCCCGGCGCATCAGACCCTCGAAGTCTGCCTCAAGTTGCTGGTTTGAGAAGCCCTCCCTGCACAGGCAATTGAGAAGAGCCCTTAGGGTGGGCAGCCTTTGTAGCAGACCTATGGAGAGAACCCTAACTTCTGTTCTGGGCCTTTCTCCAGTCAGCTTCTATAGGTCTTAGCATTTCTTCTTTGGAAGACTCCCAGTCTCCCATTATAAACTGACCACCGGACCATTCTCTCAGGGTGGTCTATTGAAAGTGCCAGCTTGGCCTGTGTCTCCCCTGCTCAGTAAACTTCAGTGGCTCCCTAGGACCACCAAGATCAAACGTCAACCCTCCACTTGGCATCTGAAGCCCTTTCTGACCTGACCCCAGCACACCCCCTTTATACCCCTTACAGTCCAGCCCCACCAATCTTACTGTTCCCCAT
Source organism: Potorous gilbertii (assembly GCA_028658325.1). NCBI lineage: Eukaryota > Metazoa > Chordata > Mammalia > Diprotodontia > Potoroidae > Potorous > Potorous gilbertii. The sequence continues at coordinate 13,923,396 of CM053770.1, forward strand.
AGGTGGTCCTCAGTCTCCTGCGTCTAAGCTTCTGATCTGCTGTCTCTTGAGCCCAACATGCACACTCTCCTCCGCCCATCATTCCAAATCAACCCCTGGGTCCCCTCAACATAGTGTCTCACTGGGTAAGACTATAATCTTTCAAGGGTAGGCACACCTTTTTTCTGTCCACTGTCTCTTCAAAGACTTGCACACAGCAAACCCTTCCAAAATGCAAGCTGAGTTGCTGAGTCGGTGACCAGGCCAGTGCTTCAGGAAGATCATTTTGGGGGATGCTTCAAGAGGTGAGGGGATAGAACACAGGAAGACCCACCAGGAGGCGGAGGCAACAGTCCCACCACAACCTAGAGGAAAGGGACAGATACACAGAAGAGATACTAGCAGCAGAAGGCGCAAGACAGGCTGGCATCAGATGGGCTCCAAGGGATGGAAGGATTTGGAAGCTGTCTGGACAGAGACAATGACCGACCCTGTGGAAGCTTTGGAGATCACCAAGGCAGATGGAAGAGACTGCAGGAGACTGGAGCTGGGGCAGAGATGGTGAGGAGTCATCAAGGGAGGAGAGCAGCTAAAAGGGAAAGATGGCAGAGGGTCCAAAGTCACAGAAAGATCAATAAAAAAGAGGCCTTTCTCCTGTTCTTGGTAATCTTTGCTAGCCTCAGCCTGTTCTGACATTCTTCTGGATTCATTCTCTGCAGCCTGCCTTCACACCCATCATCTATAAATACACACATGTACATATGTTTATACATACACATTATGTGAACATGCATCTGCACACAAATATGTATAAGTGTAAAATGTACAAATGTGTACAAAGATAAATATACATGTTTGTACGTGTTTGTATATACACATGTGTGGGTATGTATGTGTATATGTGTATACATGCATATGTGTGTAAATGGGAGTCCCAAGGGGTCATTCCATCCTCTCTATTTCCACACCAGTCCCCTTTTCCTCCTCATAGATTTGAGCCCTGCTGCATCTTCAGCATCTTATCCTAGAACATCCCCTCCCCTCCTGAGCTAAATCCTGTAGAATTCAAATCCATGGCACCTCTTCCTTCTGAGTGTCTGAAGTCTGCTCCCCCAAATCTCAGGCATGTGCCAGGATGTACCTGGCTTTTCTTGGTTTTACCACAGAGGCAAAGAGGGAGTTCGTTGTCAGTCCTCACCTCCCCCAGGCCCAGATCAAATCTTCATGATTCATGTTTCAACAGTGGCTCGGATAAATGAAGAAGCCTTACTAAGGTGCTGTCTACGTGCCAAGCACTGTTCTAAGCCCAGGGGAAACTCACAGAAAGCAAAAGGTCAAAGGAAGAGACACCTTTTCTATGGAGGATGAATCACAACTCTGTCCAGAATCACCCCAAAACCAAGACTAAGGGAATCTCCCTACCACGTGTACAAGAGGGCCTTTCAGCTGAAAGACCTACTGAACTATTAATTCCTGACACTAACTGTATTCCAGGCAATATGAGCCCGAGCTTTTAAATACTAAGGTTTCTCCCTTATTTTATGCCCTACAAATGGAGAGTCTCAGAGCCAGGGAGTCGGACCCAGATCGACTTAACTTCTTAGGGGTCAGTAAAATGCTGAGCAGGCAGGTCCCATCTGCACTAGTGGAGGGCATCTCCTCGTCTAGGAGGTCCTGCTTCCAATGCAATCACACACGTGCAGACCTGGTCCTAGTCCCTATGAGTATAAACATACACGTACCAGAAAAAACCTACCATCTGGATAGACTGTCAGCAGCACAAAGAGCCTCACTATGAGAGATACAGAGTGAAATCCCATCCCTAACTGACAGCAGGGACATATGTATGCGTTTATACACACACACTCACTCATACTTGCACTCAGACATACAATTTCAAGACAGTGAAATTACAACATTTCTACTGAGCTGAGAATGTGAAGAAATTACCTTTTTTGCCAGATGCACAGCAATTGTAAAAATATACACAATGCAACAGTGATATTAAAACCAGGACTGTGATACTCTTACTTTAATTAACATATTAATCTCCCAGTTCCTTAAAATAAAAGAAGTCGATACTTTGGGAGAGAGCACGGTTGGAGGGGAAGAGCCTTTTCACTCCAGGCAGACGCCCAACTCTGCTCTACAGGAGTTTCTTCTGGTCTTCACAGTCAGCATACAGTCATACCGAGACAAAGTTTGTTACCCGTCTATTTAATGAGAAATTTGGAAGATTTATTTCCCCCTCTACACCCACCCCTGCCAGCCAGCCTTGTGCCTTTGCTTTCTTTTCTGCACGGCTGCACTAATTATGGGGGGGGGGGGGGGGGAACCACTACTGCTAGTGTCCTCGAATCCAGAGCCTTCCTCTATAGTCCTAGAAGGCCCAGAATTTAAGAATGTCTCAAAGGAAGAAGTAAATTTTGGCACCAATTAAAGTACCTGGTCCTTCTTAGTGTTCTAAGAACATCTGCCCAGAAACAGGGCAATTCTATGAAATATCCAATATCCCAGGACAGGATTCCTTCCAGAGAAGGGTCTCTTCAGCCCCATCTGTCCCCTCAGCACTACCTGCCACACAAACAAAGGTGCCCCTGGGAGCCCTGCTCCAAGGGTGGCTAACTTCTTCTCCCTTTCACTAGTCATAAGCCTAGGTGAAAAGGGCAGGAGGGAGAAGTGGAGCAAAGAAACCTTTTCTTCTTGCCTCAGGAATGAGCCTTTGCCAATAGGATGGGGAGAATTGAACTCATTAAGTTAATGTGCATAAAAAGCACTTAGACACACATGGCTTAATCTCTGAGACAATCATTTGCTACTGGAAAGCTCTGCCAGGTAGCCCAGACGTCAAAGAAATGGCCCCTGGGCAGAGAGAGCAGCAAGGGCCATGGGACCCATACCCAAGGAGCATGGAACAGGCAGGAGGAGCCTGGGACTCTGGCTACAGGTCAGCCAAGGATCAACTGGACCACACTGAGCAAATGGTTTAGCCTCTTGGGGCTAAAGTGAGAGGGTTGAATCAAAGTCTCAGAGACCTGAAGTCCATGACTCCATGAACCATTCTCACTGTCGCCCTCATTGACTTCCTTCCCCTTGTCTTTATTCAGTGAGATCCCCAAGGTCTTTGCCCAGGTTGGTGCAGAGAGGCGTCAGTGAAGGTCCACTCACAGAAGAACTGGATCCCAAGGAGTGGGAACAGCATACAGGGGTCTGGCCTCTCTTCTGCCAGGAACCTCACACACAAGTGGAAGGCAGGCAGTGCTTCGGGGCTTCTGAGATCTCTCAAGAGTGCTAGGGGGAGGGGATTGAGAAAGCCCTCCTACCTGGCCCCCCAGGGCTGAGGCTCCTGCCTCATGTGAACTCACCAAGGTCCCAGACAAAAACTCCTCTCTGGTTGCGCACATCCCCCACCCCTCCCAACAAACACTTATAAGCATCTAATATCCTATTTGTGCCCTTTCCCTAATTCTTGCCCACCTCTTGGCACAAAAACCACATTTGATCCTGGAGAAGACCCATTTCCCCAGGCTGAGTGGCAGAGTGGGCAGGAACAAGTAGGACAGAAGAAAAGTGAGTAAGAAAAGAAAGGCTCCATGGGACCCCAGGCCCCAGTTCATGGGCCCAGCCAGCATGAAAGTCCAGGAACACTGGCACTTGGGAAGCAAGGGAAGAAAGCTCCCATCTGGCGCCCTAGGGAGGGACTGGGCCCCAAGTGCCCAGGGTTATCCCCACCTCTTGGCTACGTGTATCTATGCACTCCATAAAGGGAATGGTCCAGCCCTACCCCTCCCCACCTCCCCCCAAGGAAGCGCTTACTTCAAGCTCCATTCAATAAAACCAGAGACTATGGTCAGCCCCAAGGAGTGCAATGTGATGGGATTTAACCTGTACACAAATCCCATTTAGAACAAATTCCCAAAGGGGTCACGTGGATTATTTTAAGCTTGGTTCAGACAATTACGTATTGTATTAGTAAAAAGGTCAAGCACATTCTTGTTCCAAATTCAATCAACTAGAATTTCCCCTTAAATAATCAAACAACATTGGATAGAAAAATCCAGAAAGGGCAAAGTGCAATGCATGGGGGTCTCCGGTAAGCACTCACCCCATCCCTCAGGACAAGCTCCAATAGCCAAGAAGCTTTTCCTGACTTTGGGCCTAGTCTGACCTCTGCACCTTCTTCCATGGCTCAGGGGCCCTTCTGGAGCCAGACTGAAGTCTCTGCCTGACGATCGTTCTTGAGTCAGCCCCTTGCCCCTGAATCTACTCTTTTTTCAGGCTCAATATCTCCAGCTCCACTGACCAATCCACGTATGACATGCACTCAAGGCCTCTGGCCATCCCAGCTACCATCTCTTTCCTAGACACTGCAGTTTATCAATGTTCTTAACCCAGAGCCCCTACAAGGTCATACAGCATTGCAGATGGGGTCTCCAGAGGGACTATCACCTAATTCCCAGGAATTAGGGTAGCTCAAGACTCTGCTAACTTGGGCAGGCTTGGGTTCAGTTTTCTAAAAATGGTTGTCACACCCCAAGGCTGATTCCCGTTCAGTTTGCAGTCCACTAAAACCCCCAGATCATTTTCAGAAGGCTGTCTGATGCACCTCCCCAACCCTGTACTTGTGAAGGTGATTTTCCAAACCCAAGTGTAAGGCTTTGCATTTTACTCTGTTGAATTCAGCTTACAAGATGTATCCCAGGGGCTTGTCAAGGTAATTTTGAATTCTACTCTGCCATCCAGCATGTTAGCTATCTGTCCCAGTCTGGTGTCATCTGCAAATATGATGAGAATATCATATGTGCCTTTATCCGAGTCTGATAAAAATGCCAAACAACTCCAAGACAACAAAAGATCCCTGAGGCACTCCATCGGAGACCTACCGCCAAACTGGCATCAAACCAATAGAGTCCAGGCAATCATTCAGTTTCTAATTCATCTAACGATATTGTCTCATTGATATCATTGCACCTTTCCCATGGGAATAATTCCTCCTTGTTGAGTCATTTGCCCTTGTTAAGTCTTGTGCCTTCCTCAAAGAGAAATCACCTTCAGCACCTGTTATATCAGTAAGACATGGTGGCTCACGGCACCTTTTCGAGAAGGATCAGAACGCAGGATCCCTGACCATGAGGCCCAGTGACCTTCAGATTGCAACAATCCACCTTCACTCATTTTTTCCTTTTGCTTATATCTAAAATGGACCAGACTACCTAGCATCCCTCCTTCCTGAAGCAGCCATGACTGTACAACCTAGCACTGTTCTCATGCCAGTGGCTCCTCCTTCTTTTTCCCCATCTGAATGAGGACCTTAAAGATGGGATGGCAGAGCTGGTGAAGCTCATGAAGGTCAGCTAACTTCTTCTCCCTTTCACCTCTCTTCCTCTTCTTCTTCTTATGCCAGAAAAATTCTCTCCACAGCATTCTGATCTGTCAAAGTCACAGGCTGAAGGACGCCATCCCTGAGGTCACAACGCACACAACACACACACACACACACACACACATATCCTTCAGGAACAAACAGGATTCCTGGGAGCATCTTGAGCCTCACTCGTTCATCACTTTCTCAAAGGAGAGAAACTAAGGTCAAAGAATACAGATTAAGTCCAAGGGAAAACATGAGCCATTGTTGTCTTCTACAAAGCCACGCACAATGCTTTACACAGAGAAGGCATCTGATAAATGTTTTTTCAATTGAACTGCTGAAACCATACAACAATCCAAACCCTAGTCAAGCAACCAACAAACATTAATTAAACACCTACTGTGTACCAGGCAACATGGATAAAGAGCTGGCCTTCAGGTGAAGAGGACCTAGGTTCAAGCAGGCCAACAGGACTGAAGCATGGGGTGTGAGGGAGGGCATAATGAGTAAAAAAAGGAGAGTGGAGGGAAGAGCTTCAAAAGATCAAAAGAGAAGTCTATACATGATCAAGATGGAGCTTGTGGAGTAGAGGAGGGATGCACTGACAGACCTGTCACAACAGACTGGGAAGAGGAGAGGCCTGTGGTGGAGGGCCCCAGGGGGCAGGGGCAATGCTGGTCTACAGGGCAGTAGCTGGGCTAGCGGAGAAAAGGGACCTAGGCAGGACAGGCTGCACAGACAGAAACAACAGGATCTGGAGACTGCCTGGCCATTGGGGGGCAAGCGTGAGGAGTCAAGGAAGACCACCAACCTGTGCACATGGATGACTAAACTCTGAGGAACTGGGGAGAGGAGAAAAGGGTTTTAATTGATTTTTAAGCATTTACAAAAAAATAAAGAAATATAATGAACTCTCTTTGGGGCACCTATCCAATGACACCCAATTTGACAAGTCCAACGGGCATGTTGGGGATGTGGCACTGGGGCTTGGGAGACACTTGGGCTGGATACAGAGCTACAGGAATTGCCTGCATAGAGATGACCTCTGAACTCCTGGGAGGTGCAGAGGTCAGAGTGCAGGGAGGACAGAGGCAGCCACAGCTGTTTGCTGATCCAGCACACACCAACCCAAGCCGGCTCCCAACGCTGTCCCCTGGTCTGCTAAATCTCCCAGCCACCCAGCTTCAAGTCTCAGAGGGATCCTTTCATGTTCTTTTCAGAGTCTTCCCCAGATTTATGCTTTCTCCCAAACTGTCCCTGCTGCCACCCACCTCCTTTCACACACACAGCAGCTTCCTAAACCGTGGCTTCACCTCCCATCAATCCTGGATTGCTGTTGCCCAATCAGTCTTCCTAAAGGACAATGGACTATCAGAACACACGATGGCTTCCCAATGCTTCCAGATTTTTTACCTAGGCATTCAAATTCTTCAGTTCTCTGGTTTCACCTTAATGACAGAAGGGGACCATAACTGTCAAGAACAGAGGAGAGATAGAGGCACGAGACATCTCCCAACTCCCAGCACTTGCTCTGCTGGTGCCCCATGTCTGGAATGCTCTCCTCTTTACCTCCACCTCCTGGCTTCCCTGGCTTCTTCAAAGCTCAGTGAAAGTTCTACCTTCTTCCAGAAGCTTCTTCCAGTCCTCCATCTTTGTGCCTTCCCTTTGGTAATCACTCACAATTTACCCTGTCTCTATCCCATTCCTCCCTGGTTCTTTGCATGTGGTTTCCTCCATTAGTCCGGGAGCTCCTTCCTCACATCCTTGGCACTGAACTCAGGGCCTGGAACACTAAGGACCTGATAAATAGTTGCTGATGACTGGACAGATCCACTGGCCCCCAGGCCTGCTGGTGTACACACATGGTCTCCCAATTCCTAGACCACAATTCTTGCTGCTTCTCTCCCGGGCTTTTCCATTAACCATTTGGCTCATGACTGATTCACTTGACCAAGAAGTCCCCTGGAAATCATATTATTTTTTTTCCTTCTGGTCTAAACCTGTGATTTCATCAAAGAGGAGAACTCCTAATATGGAAAGTCCTTCTGCCAACAGAGAGGTCTTAGACAGTGGCCTGCCAAGGTCTCACAGACAGAACACTTCAGAGGCAGGATGGAAAGCCACCTCTCCCTGGCCCAGGATAAACTCCCCACACACAATGCATCATAGCACATTATGTCACAATTCCACCTTGTGTCAGTCAATTCATGTGTAGAAAAAACAGACTATTTACAGGGCGGTGAACAAATAATCATTAGAATGGTTGTGTACTTTGGAGAAAACATTTGGTACTTGTCTAATGAAGCTTTGTACTAATAAGTTTCTTTTATTTAAGGAACAAAGTATTGAAAATAATTAAATGTTTATTGAAATATGTCTTATCTTTCCAACTCAATTATGAGTCATACAAAGGCACAGACAAGGTCAGATACGTCTTTAGCTTCCTTGGAATAACACACAGTGTACACAAAAGGTTTTCAATAATTGCTTGTGCCGGGATTCTCCTTTATTTGTTGTCTCTGGCTTTATAATGGTCATCCTGAGTTCCATGCTGTGGCACCACATCCCTGGTGAGACTCTATTCAGCTTGTGAAGGTGAGGAGTGGTCATTTGTGTTTTGGGGGGTCCCCAACAACTCTCTGGCCAAAGAACCCAATATAACAGGACTACTAAATACATGCTATTATTCTGTGTTCATTCCTACCACAAGAAAAACACAAGTCTATTCATTCACCAGCTGAAATAGAAAAAAAGGAAGGTTTAAAAATGGTTTACTGCAATAGATGCTGCCAAAGTTATATACATATACATATATACACATAACCTTCAAGCCAAGCCTCAGCCTTCAGAATAACATGAGAAATATACAAAATTAGAGCTTTCATTATCAGAAGTATCTCACAATGCTCCGGTGAGATGATGTCTAACCAAGACAGGAGATTATTTGTGAGCTCAGAAAACGACTCCTATTGGAGAACGCTTTGTGTTTTAAAACATTGTTTCATACTCCATCAGAACCCAGTGGAGAGGAGGTCAACTGATTTCTGTAAGAAATGGATGGCTCTACACCTCATTTTACAAAATAGATATGTTCCTCAAAGGTTGCTTAGATATGGAATGTTTTCAAATCCATGCATAATTTAGGTAGACTAAGAGAACTCACTATTTAAAGGAATCCTGGGGGTGATTTCGTAAAGCAAAAAACCAAAACAAAACAAAACCTTTTTATAAGGTGAATAATCACTCCGCAATTTATCTGGTTTTAAATCCAAATTTCCATACACCAAAGCTTTACACGAGAGGGAAAAAGCTCAAAATGATCAATTACAACCAGAGCGTCTTGGCTGCTTCTGTCTCTAAGCTTCCTTGGTTCCTAAACTCCGATTTCTTAACACAAGCTGATTTTTCTATCACCTTTTTGGCTAAGAGAAAAAGGGTCATGGCACTAGCCACGACTATTTGAGGCTTTCGTTTTCTTTCTACCTTCCTAAGTTCTTCTCCCTAGAGGTTTCCAGGTTCCTATCAATCGTACGATCAGGGCCTAGGATTGAATCAGATTTGTAACAAATGCCCTCAGAGATTCTTTTGACCTTTCACGCACAGGAAGAGTTGATGTCATGGGGTCCTCTCTCTCAAACCTACATCTCTTCCCCTTACCAGGAAGATTTTCAAATGCACGACACAGTAGGAATTAAAAGTGTTCATTTCCTACTATCTCAGATTATTTCAAAAAGTTTATACTTCTCAATAAGGAGAAATAATTTTTAAACGTGAAAAATCACCAAAGAATAGGAAATTATCTGAGAAAGGGAAATCATCACACATTAGCTTCCCCAGTGCTACCCACTCCATCTACCCCGGTGACCCCTATCACAATTGTGTTAACATACTTGAAAGGGAAAGTACCTTTAATACCGGATATGGAGCTCCATTTTCCATATAATTTTATCTGATGACAACTTGCCTAATTCACATTAATACTCTCATATAGTTGGGCGCACAATGGCATCAAAATTTAAGAAGCCAATCTGCTGGATTATTTTTCTTGAATAATTCTCAAATTAAAACATACAATAAAAATGAACTTCCAAATGATTTAAATATTTCCTTCTTCAACTGCCTTTACCAAATGAAAATTTGGCCTTATTTTAACATCACTTACAAATAAAAAATGCTTTTTCTTCCAAAGTATTTTATTTATTTTTACTGTTGAATTTAAAATTTATTTCCCATCAGAAAAAAAAATGTTTCCAAATACAGATAGGAAAAAAAATTGTTACACTATTTTACACTTCAAGCCATATACAAATCTGTCATCACCGATGTTACAACAAACCTAGTCATCAATAAGGTGTGGGGTTGCTCTTTTTTTCAACGCACCACTCAAAAATCAATTATCTCAACTCTTTTGTATAGAGAAGTAAGTAGCACACCTTTCAAGCAACTGGTATTAATGAGCAGACAGGACTATAGAATCTCCATCCGTTTTTCTGACAAAGCTGTGGCTACTCCAGCCTCTCATTGAAATTCCATTAATCTAGAGCTCCAAGGTCCAATGCGAAAATCAAAACTCCATCTAACCCTTTATCAGCTCACAATAACCTACAAGTGAACTCTGCCTGTTAGCATGCAGCAAGTTATGATTTTGCTATCAATCAGGCTCTTGGCCAATAAAAGAAAGCGGGCTGCAAACAGCCCGTCTGGCAGGGCCGGGAAGGTTTGTTGTTGTTTTCGGCCCCTTCCCGTTTCTGTAGGGTGTCTGGACTTTGTGAGATTATGCATTATTCTCCTTTGCTGTGATTTAATTGCTACTAGCAATCAAGTCGAAACATCACTGAAGTGTGCTTGAATTTCATTAGAAGATATAACTTATGCTACTTTCCTACAGTACCTAATAAACCATAAAGAAACCAAAACACATATGGCTTGAGGGAATAACTGGAAAATTAGGTGGCCATTTGGGAACTGAGTGAACTTTTGAACCAGAGGAACAGAGAAAAAGAAATATTAAAGGGAAAGACAGACTTAGAATGCACACAGAGATGTGCAGGTTTGACCTTTTCAGTACCTTGAAAATTACATTAGCATTATGAAAAATACATATCATGCTTAGAGTTTATAATCCATCAAAGTTTAGATACTTTGTGAGTGCCTACCATAAGGGAAAAGTCAAAAGGACAAACCAACAATCGGATTTGACAAAAGGCCTTTGGGTGACCTGCGCTAATTTGGTTATACTGATTGTTAAAAGCATTATCTTTTTAGTAATTAATACATCATTAGGCGGAGGTCACATGATGAAGGAAAATGATTCAGCAAGGAATACAATGCAAATAAAAAAGACCCAGAAAAAGGAATGCGTGCAACGAAATGATATTTTATAACTGGCAACGAGGAGTCTGAGTAACAGGGCTGGTTTGGTGACTTTGGTTTTTTTTCTTTTTAATTAAGAAAAATAAAGTCTTAAAAAAAAATTAACCCTAAAAACAATGTTGTTTAACTACATGTGAAATAAATGAGCCTAAAACTTAAATTTGCGGGCTCTAAACATTGAAATCCTTTATTCAAATACTCATTAAAATTAGGCATATATTTTTCAAAAAACTACTACAGTGGCACATCGCTATATATAATCAGGCATCGAATTTTAATGCCTTCTCTTTTGAAACTACACACATATTCCCTACCTACCTCTCTAAATATTGTAGTTCGATGACATAAAAAAGGAAGACTGTAGTTAATTTGTTGTGCTACTACATGATCATAATTTAATAACTGTTCAATGTTCCTAACAAAATTCACTGAAGGATTTCTCGGTCATGTGGATATTTAGTTTGTTGAGGTTCTTTTTTCGTTGTTGTTTTTAAGAAAGGTCATGAAATTATCTTCAAAGTCTGCTTTACAAAATGCAAACCATTTTTCCCACAGACTATGAATAATTCACATTTATCATTTCAGACAGAATTATGCTTGTGTGAAAGCATAAAGGTTTTACTTTATAAGCCAAAAAACTGAACTAAGTAAATAAAAATAATTTCTACTTTTATCTGAAAATAATGTCTTGTCAATTGCAAAACCTTCTCTATTAGAAAAGATGCCTTTGAATATCAGGTTATGTAAGTTAACGCTCTGTTGGGATGATAAAGCCGTGGCAGAAGAGAAAGCAGTATCTTTTAAAACAGGGAAGCAAAAACAAAAAGCCAAAGTCTTTTTCCTTAAAAAGTGAAGCTTGAGGTTTGCCCAAATGTAGAACTCAACCTAAAATGAATATGATTATTATTGCTACACATTGTGCAAAGTTCTGAGTATAAAAAAAGATTGTGTTATTCTGAATCAGTGGTTAGAATGTTTATCACTTATGCATGTACTTGACTTATCCCTGTTCTGCAATAGACATAATTTTATACCTCATAAAAGCAATTTATGCTTCCAAAGGGAATAATCTGGATAACATAAAATGTGGAGTGCTCTGTTGCGGGAAGCATATTTTCATTCAGCAAGTGTACTTAGAGATGGAACGGCACAGTTTGATCATGATATCATGACAGAAGGCATAAATCACACCTATGTCTATATGAAACTTTCAGTGCCACAAATTAATATGCATGGCTAATTTATTGATACACATGCCTAATTTATAGCTATAGATCACCCTTATCAGGTTCTGTATGGTGGAGACGTAGTCAACATGTCCGTTTTCAAAAAAAAAAATACACACTAAAAAAAAAACAAATTTCATAATTCGTGATGTTCAATAAACATCTGTGATAGCATGGAAATATGCAAATAGTTAACCACCATCACTGATTAAATATAAGATATCAAAACAACTTTTGTCTTTTTTAAAGCAACAAATCCAGGGGAAAAAATGAATACAGAAGAAGCACTGAATGAAAGCCTGTCTCAACATGAGAAGGCACTGTAGGAATAATTAATTTAATATTTTATGAACTCATTTTGCATGAAGTTTGTAGGAAAAATATCAATCAAGCAAAATGTTTCATTGTTTATAAAATAAATAATACAGCAAGCCACTGAGAAGCATAATAAAATTGAGCTAGAATCTGCTAATATTAAATTAACCGACAATAGGCTACTAAAGATATTCACAAAGAGGTTTGGGGCCCTCTCAATGTGTCCAAGAGCGACTTCCAAGGAAAGGGGCATTTCATTAAAACTCCTGCCTCTCTGGGAGGAGGTCAGTGTGCGCCCGGTACCACTAGAGAGAGCTCTTCAGTTCCTTAAAGGCTCTTGGAAAGGTAAGCCAACCCCAGCTGGCTGCAGAGGCCCACATCTTCCCTTTCCGACAAGGACATCACCCTAGACATGGCAGCTCCCAAGAAGGATAATCTGTGGGAAATGGTTACCTACCATCAGACGGTGCCTCATCGTCTTTTTCACAGCGGTCAGATGTTTGGGAGAGCGTATCTGGATGCCCTGGGAAAGGATCATCATATTCTTCTCCATCTTCTACATCAACTATAAAAGAATTAAAGAAAAGCCTTTTACAAGGTGCTGATTTAAAACAAGGCTGTTCTGACAAAAGAATCTTAAATTATGGTAGCAAATATAGCAAGCTGTGCTTTCCAAGTGAGTCAAAGTTCAATCCTATTGTGATTTACATTCAGCTCAACTCAGATCTTTCCAAAATTAAAAAAAAAAAGGATAACCTGTTTAAATCTGTCCTGAAACAATATTCTCCCCAAAATTATGAAATCTGTTACTGCAAATGTGCATACATACACATACACACATGCATGCATATGCAAAATGCATACCAAAATACCAGAGAAACCAGAAAAAGGATTCAGTCAAACTTTCAAGCTCCAGATACCCTTTACCTAACTCAATAACAGACAATAACAAAATAGGGTAAAATAGATCATCTGAAACAATCTAAACATCAAGTTATTATAAAAAGCACAGAAGGATATAAGATTAAAAAATGGCCCTAGCTGCATTACAGGGATCATCAACCTTCAGGGTAAATGCTTTTTTAACAACTTACAAAAATAAAAACTCAAATAAGCTTGTAACATATATACCTATCAGTCTTTGCTTTCCTTACAATAATTTTTAAAAACTTCCTTTCTGCCCAATTTTCCCCCTTGGTTTTCGATTCTTTGTCTCTGCCACAAGCTTCAAAAAAGTATTTTTTTACAAACAAATTCATCTTGGCAGTTTCATATCTGAAGATTGACTCAATTTGTATTGAGTAAAAAGCTACAGTAATGTACACGATTATATTCTGGTCTACTCCACAGGAGGGGCTGGGGAGGGGGAGCAACACATACAGATCAGATAACCTAAACAGGTTATCCTTTTTTTTTTTTTAATTTTGGAAAAATATGTGATAGCAAGGCTGCTTGGGAGCCAAGGACAGAGCTAACAAAACAGACATGAAAGCATGGCAGGATTCATCCCAAGTCTCACTCTCCTCGGCAACCGGAACATCACTCTGGATCCTGCCAAAGGAAGGGCTGGGCCACCCTGCCCTCCTCAGCTCCAAGGCAAGCGATTCTAACCCTAAATGCGCACAGGTCAAGGAGGGCCATCTACACCAGCCCCTACTCATGCCATCACACTTGCTCTATATTATTATTTGGAAAGTTCTCTTTCAAGATTCCATGTCAAAGTAACTGAAGATTCAACATTCATCTTTAATTCCCTGAATGTGGCTATTCTACTGGGCATCGATCATCCTGGTCCATACTCTAGTCAAAGCCTTAGCAATGGACCATGGTTGGTCCTTTGCCATTGCCACTCACGCCCTGTGGGCACAAGGATGTCTTGGCCACCTTCCAGTAGAATTTCAAGGAATAAGGATAATTCTTCATATTTTTATTTCTAAGCATCTCTCTTATCAGCTACTCCAAGCACCTGACAAACATTCAGACTGTAATCTTTAAATAGGATTATTATGAGACTAGAATCCTACTCCTTTCAAATGTGCTAACAAATGCAGAAATCCATAAAGATGATGATAAAGGTAAACTTCAGGCACAGAACCACGTTGCAAGAAACAGTCACTGAAGAAATAATAATTCATTATAGTAACTGATACAATTTATATAGAACTTTAAGGTTGGCAAAACACTTTTCAGACATGATCTCATTTGATCACAATTCTTTTGCCTCAGCTTCCAGGTCTCAGGGGCTTTAGCCCTCAACTCTATCTTGAAAGACCTCCAACTCAGAATTCCCTCACTGGACAATTCTCAATCCTCTTGCCAGGTCACTGCATCTTTAAAGGGAATTACCTTTACAAAAGACATTCTAGTCTTTACCTTCCAAATGCTAAAAGATTCCTGCAATAAATCAAGGTCAGTAGAAAATCAAGTCAAATGAGACAAACACTGGTAATGTCTGACCTTCTCTGAGGAAGAAAATAACTACTCAACACCATTTTGAAAGATTATTCAAAAAAACTTCCAAAGGTAATTCATTTAGGTTTGATACAGTAAGAGTTGCATGGTGCTTTTCAGAACAATAAAGAGGTGAATCTGCTGACAGAACTGAAGAGCCTTTTGGTAAGAGCTGACATCTACACAAGGCTTCACCAATTCGAGTCAATCTCCGGTGATCTTTGAGATCACCCCACACAAGGATCATTTCTATTTTATACATACGAGGCTATATCTACAGTGAACATGGAGGTATATAACAGGCTAAAACATGTCTATATCTGGATGATGTCTTTTAATAATATGTTCCTGCTACAATCAACAAACGGAATGTAAAGTTGAAGGTGAACAGAAAAAATGTCCAACAGATATTTCTCGCCAATCCAAAGGGTGTCTTTTCAGTCGAAGGCTTTCAAATAGCAAAGCCATCACGGCCTGAGTTTAAGGGGTACTCTAGAGTTTGCAACGCACTTGATGCATGCCACCTTATTTTAGCCTCACAATCTAAGATGACTCTGCTTAACA
Organism: Potorous gilbertii; assembly: GCA_028658325.1. NCBI lineage: Eukaryota > Metazoa > Chordata > Mammalia > Diprotodontia > Potoroidae > Potorous > Potorous gilbertii. Next base: position 13,938,672 of record CM053770.1, read on the forward strand.
AGGTGAGAAGTTCCAAGTTATTATATTTTACACTAGGAAAAACAATTACACATCAATGATCAGACATGTTGATCATTCTGTTTTAAGCTTTGCATTCTCTATTTAATGTTGAAACTGTCTGTAATTCACCCATTCCCTATCATGAAGCTCATTTAAACAGTCTTTTAAAACCATAGGGGGTTTCTAAAAAGATCTATAGTGAGAACAAAGTAACTTAAGGACATCACATCAGGTTTGCCTTCACTTCTTAGTTTAGTGGGGATTAACTGAGAGAGAAGTGAGTCAAGAGAACACCTTTTCCCCACACACTGAAAGGAGAAAGCAGCTTGTGTTTCTGGCATGGCCCCTGGGCCCTGAGTTGACTTCTCTCTACTTCACACCTTCCTTCTGGTCAAAAACCAGTCCAGCCCCACGTGGCTCCTTTAAGGTTCACTGAGGCTACACAGAAGTTTGAGCAGAGGGGTCGCTGTTGAGCAGTGTAAAGCATTCCTACCCTCCAGGGATTCCTAGTATTTGCAAATATACCTGTAAAGACATCCATAAATTAAAAGGAAAATGTTCAACTTGTATTTATGTAATAGGAAACTGAACTCCCAACCGACAATGGGCATCAGGTAAACGTATCCAATACAATTTACAGACATAATTGAAAGCATTACCGCCTAATCAGACATCTAAAAGAAAAGCGTGCTCAAATGAAATGTCTACAGAATCATTAGTCGGCAGCCCTTCTATTACAATCACACATAATGTCAGCGCTGCCTTGAGCCTGGGCCAATGACAACAGCATAAATTCTGCATCTCATTTCTGTGGTCATAAAATTAATGATCAGTTTAAAAATACTTCTTTGTAAAAGTTATTGCACAAAGAAAAGACATGAATGTGTCCCTGTTATGTACTCACAAGGATAATTACAGGGTGGTTGCTCATTAATACTGTTTCTTGTTTCCCTAGAAAAGCATTTGATTTATCCTACAACTTTCAAAAGTTTAATTAACGATACAAAGTTAACTGTTAAAAGACACTGCTTCCATTGTCTGCTTTCTATAATTTCAATAGCAACTTATGTTTGACAGAAGAATGTAGTGTTCTGCAGTAACCCATAGAAGACTCTTTCTTTGGAAAATAATTTTTAAAGGCATGTTATTTGGGTTCAAATACCTATCATTCATTTTGCTTGATTTTTGTACACTCAAATAGCACCTAGTAAGGACCCAGATGTTGACCAATATTCTAATTAAAATTAAATAGATATGTCTTTTGCCAGTACCTAAAGGACATGGGAGGAAAATAATTTACCCTTTATTTTTTAAAGTGTAATCCTAATTTTTCCAAAATGGAATATTAACTATAAAATAATAAAAGGTCAGTATCTTCATTTTATAGTTTATGGAAAAAAAAAACTTGGAAGAGGTAAAAATTATTTGTGAGTCACAAATGAGACTCTGGAGAACTGAATCCCTCATTCTGGTGTTTGGTTCATGTAACTGTGTCTCCAAATCCTAAAACACAACTGAACTAGATGGACTCGGGCCTGTGACCTGACATCTGTTACAGGAAACTACTTGACCTCCTAAAATTTTGGGGGACTCTAGTCATCACAAAAGCCTCTTCCTTTCAGTCACTCTTTTATTATATGATGGCTTCTTTACAGCAATAAATTCAGATATCAAAAGGCAATACTTATGCTAAAGCGAAAAAAAGCCAAAAAAATGAGAATACTGTGTCTCAAGAATTACCTTCGAAACAGACTCCCCGCTATTGCCGAGGGGCCCCATAACCTCAGACACGCTTGTGGCATTTGTACATGGGCTAGGAGGGAAAAAAAAACACTCAACTGCTCAGATTTCATCGTGGAGCCAATTTTCAGCTTAAAGTCCACTGTGGAGGAGGAGCAGGAGAAAGGAAATAAAGAGCCATCTTCAAATCCCAGGAGCTTCTTACCCCATCTCGAGACCTCCACCTACTGCAGCCCGAATAAAAAGAGACTCCTTCTTGCCTCTCATAAAAGCCATTTGTTCTGGCCATCAATAAATTTCAGAAGTGATACCTGGTATGTGACCAAATGTACAGGAGGGCAGGCCCACGTGCCCGCCTGAGAGGACATGAGAAAAATGTTTCCTAACTAAATGTTGCTGCCTTTAGTCACTGACTATGCACGCTGGGCCATCAGCGTCCTCCTAAGGACTGGGGTTATACGCTGCTGTCCAAGGACAAAGGGAAAGCTAGTTTGGAAGGTGGAAATTCCACCCATTTTTAATCAACTCCTACAGATCATCAAAACCAACACACTTTGAAAATTGTACATATTCATTCTCTAAAATCTAGGTTTAAGAAAATGTTTTAGAACAATCCTGTGAGATCTTAGCACTTATTTTAATGTGAGAGTGACTCATTAGGCAGTGGATAGGTTCCTCAAATGTGTCCAATTATTTTCTTCTAAATGAAATCCTACTTAGAAATTAGAATTCTGTCAGTAGAGATAACCCCTCTTCTGGTCCTCCACGCTTACCGATGAGTAAGGCAAGGTCTAGCGAGCATAACTGGCCCAACTGAAGTGACAGAGGACATGTGGAATCAACATTCTCTTACTTGGCAAAACCACGTGGAAAGCTTGGTGTTTAACAGAGGCCTCAGTCAAATCCTCTTGTGAAACTAACCATCACTTCCAGTTGTCTCTTTTGTAAAATCAGTCTCATATATACTGTGTTTAAGTTAAGGGAACTAAAGCAAGAGTTCTTGTTATAGCTCATTAATATAAAATTTTTTTTCAAAATGCATTTAAGCTATTTACTATCTTATCTACTAAATCCCTCCCCTACTCAGTAAGATACTCTGTTATTCTTAGAAGTCAGAATGGGTCTAAGAAAGAAGGGGTCTAAAACCTAAAATAAAAAATTATCCAGTCTAAAAGGGGCAAAAAAAATCCATAAACTAGTTGATAGGAACAAGGCGAACTAGGAATGAGTTCTAGAGACCTAGATTCCAATCACCTAAAATAACAGAGAGAATAATCTAGTATTTTTACCCCAAATCTTGGTGCTCACCAACTAAAGAGGTTCTTCAGCTGGAAGCCAGCACTCCAGGGCTCTTCAGGAGAGTGTTAAAGCAGCTGTCTTACCTGATTCCTTCTTCCGGCCTCTCGGAGGCTGCAATCAGGTTATTTTGAGGCCTGTTCTTTGGAGACAAGTGCATGTGGGCAGCAGGTAATAATCACAGCTACCGTTTAGACAGAGCTCTAAGGTCTGTAAGTCACTTTACCATTACAACCTCATTGGATCCTTCCAACATCCCTGGAGGGAGGGGCTGTGATTGTCCCTATTTTACAGGTGAAGTGTCAAACTCCAGCACTCTGGGCCCCAGGGAATCCGGAAAGGCACCGTCAACACACACATGTTACTGCTGCTTCAGTTTGGAAAGGAAAACTGCAGCTTCATGCTTTGACAGCTATGCTGATTTATTCGTTTTAGGACTTGTCCATCCTCTCAAAATGCAAACTTTCAAGGGAGTGTATATGAATGCTTTTTTTAAGGGTGGGAGTTCTATATGCTCTAAAAACACTAATAACTAAAGAAATATTTACATTAGAAATGACCATACTTGAAAATTACACTTTTATTTGAGGACCATCTGTCTGGGTGTTTGGCAGTAGTTGTTTTTTCAATAAAGACTAGGATCAGAGCGAGTGCACCCAGCACAGGGTGGGCACGAGGAGGCCCAGCAGAAACTCTCCCTGATGGATGCGGATTACAGCCATCTCTTACATTCAACTGCTGCTGAAAAGAGAAAAAACACAGAAGCACCCAGGGATTGCCATTGCGGCACTGTGACCATGGACCGGGAGACGGCCTTCAAGGTGACCCGCATGAACCCACAGGAGATACAGGCCTCAGTCAAAGAAAAGAACAGAAATCTGCCCTGGGATAAAAGCTTCCTCCGGAGCTGCGCTCTCCCACCCCCACCCCCCCAATCCCCAGTCTGTCTCTCTGTCCTCTGTCTCTATCTGTCTGCCACTGTCTCTCTCTGGTGGGTGGGTGGGTAGGTGGGTGTGTGTGTGTCTGTGTCTGTGTCTGTCTGTGTGTGTGTGTGTCTCCTCTCTCCTTTCCTCCCCTTCATCTTTCTCACATACACTCACACTCACTCATGGAAACACAGTCAGAATTCTATCTTCTACAATTATCAACTCTTAGGCTTGTACCCAAATGTTGACTTATTCGTGATGTGACACAGGGTTGGAGAATCTGCAAACTTAAGGCCAGATATGGCCTTCTAGGTCCTTAAGTAGAGCCTCTTGACTGAATCCAAATTAAGGACCTAGAAGGCCACATGTAGCCTTAAGGCCACAGGTTCCTCACCCCTGAACTACACGGTTTAGGGGAAGTTGTTTTTAGAAGAGTTTAGAAATGGAAGCCCACTCACCCTTCCTTAAGTTTTCCCAGTGCCTCACGCTGTCCTCTTACCTTGCTTTGTAATAGGCACTGGTGGGGATGAACTAACCCAAAAGAATGCTGTAAAGAAGTGTGTTCTATAAATAGCTTGGCAGAAGAAAACAGTTTGATCTTTTATCAGGTTGGGCTCATTTCTCAGTTTCTACCACATAAACTTCTGTTCTCTTTAAAGCCTGAGCAGCTCCCTCTCAGAAATGCAATTTTAATACTGACATCCCTGAACAGGTTCAAAAAGGAAAAAGTCCCCAAATCACTGACACTGAATCATGTGCAATTAACAGCATGATTTCATACTGTCATGCCTGCTTAACTGATATTTTTCACTTCTAAATGGGCTTGCAATTAGGTTACAATAAAAGAGTTCAATAGAGTTGAGTAATAAACTGAAAGCATTTCTAGACCAAAAGTCATGTGCAGCTTTCTATAAGTCTCTCTAAGGAGGAATGGAGGAGGGGAATAGGCCACCCTAAACAAAAAAAAACAACAACAACAACAAAGAAGCAGTTTTGTAAAAGGCGAGGCAGTAAAAATTCATAAATTAGCTTCATATTGAATTAATTAAGCTATAATACCATGAATATATTTTACTTGAAGAGAAAATGATTGGGACTCATTATAGAACAAAGACAGATTTTGGGGAAAAAATAAGTGTTCACTTAAAGAGAGAAAGCCTCAATTATTAAAAAAAAAAAGGGGGGGGAGAGAAAAGAAAATGTTACTTCTCACCCTCAAATCCTGGGATGTCAAATATACTTCTTTTGATACTTTAAAATGAGCAGAGTCTATGACTTCATTTTACCTGTTTGATTATATTTCTAAATGCTCATCCTCAGACTGGCAATGCCCTCTCAGTCTCGGATGGCACAGACATTATTAGACTGTGGCATCTGCCGGCCTGAGCTAAAAGGTACCAAGCTATTTCTCCCTCCATATCCTCAATCCAACTTCACATAGGCTTTGCTGACCTTACACTGTGACCCTCATACCAGCATCCACAGGCTGCAGGTCATGACCTCGTGAATTTGCATCATGGAAATAAGGACCAGGGCAGGTCTGGGGACTGAACAGGAGGCTGCAGAGAGGGAGGAGCAGTGGTGAAGGCTCTGCTTCCCCAAACTGATGTTAGGTCAGCTCCAGTTCTGTCTCCGTTCTAACAGAAAACTTGGCATGGGCGATATAATCCAGGTTTTGTTTCAAGTAACATGAAATTCACACCGGGACGGAAGCCCTTTCTGAAATCTGAAAATGTCCATCATACTCATTCACATTTTTTAAAAAAAAAATCCAATTTTTCACAGTTTTAAACCATTCTATTGAAAGTGGCCACTCAAAATAATTTCTTAACAAAAAAAATATTTAAAATTTAAATTTTAAAATTTAAAATATTAAATTACAATTACCAGAATATAAACATACCTTTAGGCATCTGGTTTTAAACAAGCTCATCTTCTATCAAATTGTCCTTTGAGTTTTTAAGGAGCATCGGGCCAGTTTTTTTTTTATTTCTGTTTTATATTCAATGTGTAGCATCAGCTACATTACCTTTCCTACTACATTTCTCCTGTAATATGCTTTGAGTAACATAAGCCTTAAAAATGTTATTAAATTGCTTGCGTCTCTGTAGAACAGCTGTGCCCAGAGTAAATCCTGGAGACAAGGTTTTTAATTTTTTTCTCAGCAGGGGGAGCTAACACCCTCATCCTGGAAAGTGTCGATGCACAAAATGAAAATTCAAATTCTGACTCGAACTCTTAAATGTCCATATTTAACTTGATCAAAGAGAAAAAGGCAACAGAGAAATATGTTTCCAAACTTTCAACAAAGCAAGCAACCTATTTAAAATGTACCTTTGTCTTGGAATTCCTGAGGATAGCTGCAAAACAAAAGCAGATAAAAAACATTACATTTGAAAACCGAGGACTGATAAAAAGGTTTCAGTAACTAACTCATCAAGGCCAAATGCTCAGGTCTCATTTTTTTAAATGGTTCACAAATTCACACTGCTTTATTTCCTTAATGTCTCTCATCTGGAGTAACTAAATTCACAAATATTTGTAAAGTTACATGATAGGTTGATTCATCCACAAAATTAAACAAAATTGTAGCTGTTTCTCTTTAAGAGCTACAAATATTGCTTTTAAAAGAAACTCCTTTAACACACTTTCACTTGGGACTACATATATAACAATTTCGAGTCTTAAAAATGATAAGACCCTCTCCAAGGTTGAAGAGAATGACATTGTGTCTCCAGAAGGCTAAATTTGTTCACAGGCACCACGCCATCATCAGATTCTAACAATGCTTAAACAGCAATATCCACATTTTGCTAACACCATCTTATTTTCAGGATATACAATCAAGAATACATCTAAGAAGTTACTTTTTGACAAGCATAAACAAATCTCTTTATTTCCACTTCAAGTGTTATTACCACTGGATTTTTTTTCTCCTAATACTTAATACCAATTAAATGAGAACATAATTTTAATACAGAGTAATCAAATTTCTTATTAAAATGATAATTATAAGGTTGTTTATAAGGGCAAAATTATTAATAAAAGTCAAGTGACTTACGCAGACTTTATATCTTTTATCTTCTTAGTAAGTGATTCTCTTTTTTCCTTTGCTTTCTTGGATAAATTTTCCCCTCTAAGTGTTTCTGCTACAAATGTCTCAAGATCTAAACCAGACAACAAAAGAAAAGGATACAAATTATAAGAGCAAATCATTTTCTGAAGCCTAGGATAAGAACTGTTCCTCCGTCTAAGTGTTAACATCGGTAGCATTTGTTAACAGTTATTTTTCAATTCTGAGCATAACAGCTGAAATATGTTTCAAATACCAAGTTGAACAAATGTGCTTTCCACTTAGCTACCACAATTTGTCTGCTCTACTTATGCTTAGAACAGCAAAGACTGTTTTGATGCTGAACATCATTAAGCTGGGAAGAAACACACAAGTTTTAATAAACTAAGATGCCCCATAAAATAGATGCTCTAATTTAATGCATACATATAAAATCAAGTAAAGAGCTTTTATGCCTGTTAGAGGGATTGTATAAATTCCTGTGTGCCCAAGGTATTCATAATATCATAGAAAAGAGATTACACAGCCCCTCCATCCGCCCAATTTCAGGTGCACATGCTGTTTTTTTTAAGCAATGACATTCTCTTTATCCCTCTCGAAAACAGGCCTCCATTTTTCCTGCTGAGACTTCCAAGTGAATCCCCTCCCACCTCACCCTCCAAATCAGTAGTCACTTTCAAGATTTGTGTGAGCCCCCTAGCACCGCCACCACTGTATTTAAAAGGAAAAAGGAAGCTAGACAAATATCTTCTTTCATTATCGAAAACTAGAGTGAACAAAGAGTTAGGCATTTGTAATTTCATATACCTCTCTGATCTGCCTCATTCTCTTAGGGGGAAAAAACTCAATAAATTTCAAAGCTATTTTGGCATTTAGTTCTCTATCAGAGAGGCTTTAACCTCAGTTTTTATTCTGCTTTTTATCATACCTCCACTATTTTTTGAGTAGCCCAGATAACAATGCACAGTCACTTTAAAAAGCTTATTCGAATATACTGTTTTTGGAATTTCAAGGTGCCCTGGAAGATCATAGTTGCAAACATACTCCTGTATCATTAAAATGAAGATTGGCACTCACTGAACTAGTACTTAATGTGAGTAGCAGGTGTCCAGTCATCTCTATATTCTCTTTACAACACTTCCCTTTGAAAAAAGCCTGCTGAAGTTTACTGTTATCACCTGATCCCCAATGAGGAGATCTTCTCAAAACAGTATCGATCTCATCTGGTCAAAAGAATTCAAGCCACCCGAAGTTCACATGTGAGTCTGATTTCCAGTTCATATCACAATTTTCAAGTCCTGATTTCAATAAGCATCTTGAACAGATGAAAGAGTAATTCTACCTTCTGGAAAGTTGGTGGAGGAGATCCTATCATTCCACAAAGTTACAAATAAAAGAATAAAATGGGATCTCCTAATTCATTTTTAAAAAGTACTTCGGCTCGAAGTCCATCAGTTATCTGAGACAATGTTAAATCAATGTCAGAGTGTGTGAATATCAAAACGGAGCCAAACACAAAACAGGCAGGAAGGCTTTGTGCCACCGGGCTGTGCAGATGGAGGGGACGGAGACATTCTGAACTTGATCAGTCCGCACCGCGGCATTTATTTTGCCTTCGGAAAGCAGACAGAAAAATTCTAAACTGAGACCCAAGGAACTTTGAGAAAGAGGTTTCTTTTATTTTCTTCCAAAATCTACCCACCTCTCTTCGTTCACTAAATTGTCTAAATTTTACACCCAGCATCCATGCAACCTCTAAACATTTAAATAATAACTTCCATTAAAAAAAAATAACCCATTGACTTTCCAAAGATTCCGCCAACTGCGCTAGCGAGGCGACGATGTGGAGGAGAAACAGAAGGCAACTTTTCGTTTCTTTTCAAGTCTTCCCTTAGACCGCGCAGGAGAGAAGGACGAGCAAGTGAACAGTCTGCTTAACGTCATTTTCACTCAGTGTTTGTCTTTAATTCCCCCTTCCTCAAGTATTTAATTGCCTATTTTACATTTTCATTATGCAACCCAAGTTTTAACAAATCTACTCCACTCCGCATCTCCCCAAGCAATAAACAAAACAAATAACAGCCCAAAACTTATTTCTTCAAAAAGTGATTTCAGTTCTCTAATAAACTAAAAAGGCTGCGATGTTCCATTACAAAATTCAGCCCTCCAAAGTCATGGAAGATGGAGCCAATGTTCTGGGGGGAAGTGGAGTTGGGGAAGATGAAGCTGCTGCGATCGGGCTAAAGGATGGGCTGGGGTTGGACTGAGGGAGGGGAGGATGTCCAGGAGGAGCTACTCGGCACTTGCACTCACGCCGGACACCAACTTGGAGGAAAGGGGTAGCCTGAAAGCTTCCCCACCCCCACCTTTGATAGCATTTCAAAGTCCAAGCAGACTGGTTCCCTAGGACTCCCAGCATGCCGCCAGAGCCAGGCTTAAGGCGGCTGACCCATGGTCAAGCTGCCATGGGTAGCCCTTCCTCCACACTCCAGTTGTCTCTGTCCCATTCTCCTCCTCTTCCTCTTCCTCCTCTCTGCCTGACTCCTCCTCCTGGGTCCTAGGGGCTCCAACACTCCTCTTCATGGCACCCTTGGGGGCATCCTTAGAATCCCCCACCACCTATGGAAGGAGCAGCTGAGATCAGAACCATGGGGCCGATGGGGTGGAGTGAGACCTGCTGTGCTGGTGAATAGCAAAGGTCATACATATTTCAGAAGGGAGCCAGCAAGGCCAAGGTAGCTGGTTATGTGGGATGGGGGCTGGAAGTTTTTTCCTCCCAGCTATGTGGCTAACAGCCAGTCAACCTCATGGCTGGTCTGTATTTTAGCAACACTAACACTGGATTTTCTTGGATACTGGATTCATCCCTGGCTAGAGGGGTGTAACTCGGATCCCTGGATTACCCCTCCGCCCACTTCATCCAGCACTGGGCTACAGCTCACAACTGGGAAAGATAAGGCTCAGAGAGCCACAGCAAGCAAAGAGAGAGGGAAGGCCAGGCTCCAGTGGGGGCAATATTCCAGTGCTACCTACAAGAACCACAGTATGCAAAAGGTTCAAACGGATGAACCGGATGGCAGCTGGAGCTCCAAGCCACCATTGAAAGGAAGGGCCAGAAGCCTAGCCCTGGGACAGAGCAAGCTGACTGCACTCCCTCCAAGTCCTCCCCATCCCATCTCCTTTCCCCATATCCAGAATGCTGGGGTCATGGCAGGAGGGACAAGGACTGGGCTGGGAAGGCCAGTGGACACTAACCAAGCCAGACTTCCTCTGGGCATCCTTAAGAAAAAAAAAAACTCCCCACCTTAGCCTAAAGAGCAAAGCAGAGGGCCAGGCACCAAGGAGAACCCTGTAACTACCTCAGGGGCAAAGAGGAGCCAGAAGGGAATCTCGGTCAGGGGTCAGACAAAAGGGAGAGAGAGGGTTCTTTCCTTCTACTGGCATTTCTAGGGTGACTAAGCTGAAGGATGTCCAAAATCACAACCCAAAGCAGACTAACAAGGATAGAAAAAGCTACCAGCTTCTCTGTGAGTGGGTTTGGGGGTCCCAACTGTGCAATCAGCTATGCAGAGGTTTCACTATTTCTCCTAGGTTTCACTGAAGATTTTCCCCCACTGTGACTAATGCAAGCCACAGAGTCAAATTTACACACACACGCCCCGCAAATGCCTTTGGCTAATGGGGAGAGGGCCCTGAAAGGCTCAGGATGTGAACACGTGGACCCCTGGCCCACACTACTACTCAAGTTTGATCTATGGGCTAAGTGTGAACGCTGATCCATTGATCATATACCCCAGGTGGCCCTGACTACTTCATTCCACATCCCTCTTACTTTTTTGAACCAGGGACACATTTTCACTTGGTATTCATGCGCAAGTATGGTCTCAGAACTATCTGGGGAGGGATCCTGGCCTAGCATTTGAGCAAGGGTCAGAAGGAAAAGACAAGCTTGTCCATTAGAAATCTATCAGTGAGAACAGGCAAACTGGTAGAACTGGGTCCAGGAAGATCAATAGAACCAGATACCCTGAGCTGGAAAGCAGCTAATTGAAAACAATGATTGACTGAACTAATCAATGCTCAAACCTTTGCTTTGGTCATCAAGAATTTTTACCTCTTATGTGTGGTGGAGGCTTCAGTTGGGGGTAAGAGGGTAGGTAACAGTCATAAGAGGATAAACCTGAGTCACTCAATCAGATGATCTGACAATTTCCTTGCAATTGGCTGTGGAGGCTAAATTGGTGTCTATTTTGTTCAGAAAATAGAGTGTAACCAAATTTCTGCACCGCTCTGTAGTTAGAATTAGGAGGGAGCCATTAATAAAAATCAGGGCCTTGTCACAAACCACATTCAAACAAACCACAACGAATCCAGCCAGAAGCCTAAAATGTGCTAGTCTAGAGTGTCTATTGTAATGTGCTGGCGTATGATTGGAAAAGAAATGTAAACTCACTGGGATGAAAAAGATAGACTTGGCTTTAATTGAAAAAGACAAACTCAGTGAATGATGAGTATATAAAACCTACCCTATGCCACTTTTATCACCCATAGATGACACTTAATCTCAAATTTATGAGACAACTAAACTGGGTTTTGAATCACTGGAGGCCTTTCTTAGAAGAATATCTCTATGTTTCTTCTTTAAATATTGGTATCTGTAGAGACTATCTAGAAATGTTCATACAATGCTCATTGTGTGGTATGTTTGGATTCCCTTTAATAAGAATAAAAGCCAGAGGAACTCTGAAAATGATCAGTAACAATTAAGAGTCTGGAGACTAGGGCTACACAATCAATCTGGAATAGAGCAGCAGCAAAAGAAAGTAGGCCCATGAATGATCCCAGGGCAGAGACAAGCCAGGCTGAGAAACTACACAAAGATCTTCTGTCCATGAGAGAGACAAGGGGGTCTCGAGGGGCTGTGGTCGCCTCTCTGCCCCACGTGACCAGGAAGGATCTCCTCGGTTCTTATGCTCTCTGGGCCAGACCTAGTCTGTCCTGCTTTGTTGGGAAAATCCAGGTGCTAAAGGAGGTGGCTCCTGGTGACTCAATAGGTGGCAGTCTTCCCTTTACATACTCAGATGGTGCCCCAGAATAGGGTTATGAGGAACTAAAAAAAGAAAAATACTGAGGGAAAATGAAACTAATATAGTGACCACGGAATGAACTTGGGCCTGGCTGCTCTGAGGAGAGGTCCCCCTCTTCAGTGGGCAGTGGGGAACCTCCCCTGGGCACCCCCGTGCAGCCTCCCACAGATCCTCCTGGCAGGTGCCTCAGGAGCCAAGGCAGCGTAGCCACCAGATGCCAATCCTGAACCCAACAGCTGTCTGTTGGCTGCAGCTCCACCTGACTTTGACTGCAGCCCAGCCTTCATCACCATGGCTTCTACACTGTGCATGTTCCACTGAAAATAGGATCCCAGAGCAACCACTTTCCCTTAGTTTTTCAAGCTTTAGAGAAATGGAGTTAATGGAATGGGCAAAATTTCAGCCTAAGCAGCTGATCTGATGGAGCTAACTGGATGGAGTTCAAGTTGCCAGGTCATGTCTCTCTTTGCCTTGCCCAGCCTGGCCTGGCCTGGCCTCCCTTCAACACTTTATCCATTTTATCCGTAACTGGGCCAGAAGGTGTATATACCCAGGACTAGACAGAAGTGAAACTCCAGTGGATTTCTGGATCTAAATGGTGATTCGGGATTATCCTTGGAGTTTAATTATCCTGTCTCTCCATTTATTATGGAGAAAATATAAGGCCACTTGTAATTGGAATTTTACTTATCCTAATAGCAAATATCATAAATCTTTCCTATTCCTCTAACTAAATAAATAATTCATTAATTTTCAGAAGAAAAACTGAACAGATTCTGAAGTCTGAGTGACATAAAATGAAGGTAAACCAACCAAACCCAGAAATGTCCATCTGTAAAGTTCATCATTTTTAAGCACATCTATGACAAACTGACTTCCAAGAACAGAAATTGCCTTCAAAAAAAATAGTATGTGAAGAAAATGAGCTAGCATCTTTTTTTTTATTTATTAAAGGATAGCCAAGAGCTTTTGGGATGCGGAAATAGCCTTAGCAGCAGTATAAACACAGCACAATATAGAACGATGGCACAAATTTTATTTACCATGCCAGGATGTTCTGAATGGGCAAAAGAGAATCCGAAAATGGAGTGTTAGGTTAAGTTCATTCACTCAGGTGTGTCTTGGCCCCAGTTCCTCTTAATGAGAGGATTCAAATTATAACATTCTTTGAATATGAACTCCTTTAAGACAGGCAGTCTCTGGTTGCCAGTGGAAGAAGGGTCCCCGCACCCTCACAGCAGCCAAAGTGCATAGAATACCACCATCCCCACCCTGCCTAGACAATGACTCTGCCTCCAGGCCACACCCAAGGCCCAGGCCTCCACTAGGACTCATACCAAGGCCTGGGAATATTGGCTGAAAGCCTGCATTAGCAGGCTGCCTGGGACCCATCAGATATATAAAATCTTTCCCCATCAGACATATAAAATCAATGCCCATGGTGCCCACTGCCTCCAAGTTCCACAGGCGGGAGATGTTCATCCCAGTCAAGCATTCCTTCCCACTGTCAGCTCTCCTAATAGGGGAAATATGCCCAAATTGGAAAGGGGAGGACTCCCCCACCCCCCACATGGTCCTGTCATGGCCCCCAGATTCACTCCTTCAGATAAATCCTTCCCAAAGTACAATAAATGCTAATAATCTCTTTGATTAATCCCAACACTTGATTAGACTTAAGCTCTTTTGTACAGTCACAAATGAGCTGTCTAATTCAAAACAACGAATTAAAACCTAGTGAACGCAACAAACCCCAAGCATTTCAAAGCTTGCAGTCCTGTTCATCTTAGGGACATACTGATTTTAAGGCTCTTCCCATCCTCTGGATGCCTCAACTGTTACTAAAGATGTCTGTCCAATCATTAGGATGCCCACAGGCCTTCAGAAGGAACAACCCAGGTCCTATTAGACAAATCCATGAGGGGAAGAGGAAAGGGAATGAGAATTAAAGCACCTATTGTGTGTCAGGCACTGGGCCAAACTCTTTCCAAATATTAACTCATTTAACCAATAAAAAGAAAAAAGACTCCTACTGTCCTCCAAGCTGTGGCATCACTGGCACCTGCAAGGCCCCAGCAGCCTGGAGTCTTTGCTACCAGGCAGCCTGTCTTTCATCAGACATGGCAAGTCAATCCATGGTAACAGAAACAAGAAACAGGGGAAAAGTCCAAATGACCTGAGCCAAGAGGCCACCTTCAGGGGCTCCCCCGGGGCTTTCCTGCCCCATGGGGAAGATCCACAGGCCTTCCATCTCACAAGTGTGGGGTCGGAGGCCAACACAAAGGACAGGCCAGCAAGAGCCTCAAAGGTCTCGGTGACAAGATAGGCCACGTGAGCCCTGGAGAAGTGGACAGCAACCTCCTCCCTGGGGGTCTGCTACCAATACCCCAAATGAACCAGGAAGCTCAAAACCAAAATCTTCCAGGACACATTTCAGAACTATCAGAAGAGAAATCAAGGTCTGCTTTGAGAACAGCTGAAATAACTGACCACACGGGGATCCACAATCCCACTGCTACACACCCAGGGAGGGGTAAGCCATGCAGACAAGAGCCCCGAAGCCCAGGCTCCTGGATCCCCGGCAGAGTCCCACCCTTCCCGGCCCTCAGCGTTGCCCTTGTTGCAAGGGCATGCTAAGCTACCAGACACACCAACCATCTCATGTTCTGGGGTGCCCTGTTCTGCCAAGCACCGAAATAAAGAAAATGCTCACATCTCCTTACGTTAGTGCACTCTCCCTATCTGACTAGGAAATTTTAGATTTTATTGTTTTTTTTTAAAGGGCATAAAAGAAACCCTCCCTCCTCACCTTATCCCTCCTCCCTCCCCCCCTCCTCTCCCTCCCTTCTCCTACCCCTCCCTCCCCCCACTTCACTCCAATAGATAACCCTACAACCGCAGGTATATCTCAGATAAAATGAACAAACAACAATGACTGGTTCCTGGGCAGGTGGATAAACTTCCTGAAAAGTTAAACAGATAAACCCTCCTCCGCCTCTCACAGGACTCGTGCCTGGGAGGACTCGGCGGGGGACTCTGGGGTTTAGATGGGAGGGGTCTCCGGGGCCTCCATCCAGTCGTCACGACCTGACAATTATTGGACGAGCATGGACAACGCCTTCCTGTCCCCTGCCTCAGTTTCCCTTCTGGACTGGGTGACCCCGGAGGTCCCTTCCAGCCCTAAATCTTGGGTTCTAGGAGGAAGCCACTGCACCCACAACCTCGGTGCCCCCCCCCCGCCGTAAACAGAGGGCACTGAGCCAGCAGACCTCTGAGCCCCAGACTTAAGGCGCTGCGAAGGCACTCAGCCCTGGACTCAGTTTCCCCTCCCCTCCCCTTCCCTTTGGTCTGGATCATCTGGGCTTCCCTGCAGCCGCTGATGAGGAAGGTTCGGACGGCCCCTTCCTCAGCCTCAGTTTCTCCTTGCCCCAGGCACCCGCATGGTTAAGGCTTCGCTAACCGGCCCAGATCTGGGAGCTCCTGGAAGCCAAGGGTCCCGGCCCCTCCCCCGGGTCTGCTCTCCTGCTCGGCGCTGACAGGTGGGTCTCTTCCCAAGGCGGAGCCCACCCCCGCCCGTGGCCCCGCACCGGCCCGGTGCCCAGCGCACCGTCCCCGCGGCCCTGCGGGCGCGCGGCGGTTCCGAACGGCTGCGCGTGACCCCCGCGGGTCGCCGTCCGTCCCCCGCCCCCGGGGTCTCACCTGCCAGCAGAGACCGCACGTCGTCGGGAACGGCTCCGGGAGAGGACGCGCTGCCGGCCTGGAGCATGGTCGGGACTGGACAAACGGACAGCGCGCCCGCCCGCCTTCCTTCCCGCCGGGCCCGAGCAGCCTCCTAACGAGGAAGTCCTGGAAGTCCGAGGGGCCCGCAGCCGCTGGACTAGCAGCCGGCACGACCCGGCCCGGCCCCCGCCTCGGCCCCGCCCTCCCGGAAGGGAGGGGAGGGGCCTGGGGCAGAGACTGGGCGCACTACGCCTGCGCAGCTCCGGGCCCCGCCCTAGTCCCGCCCTCCAAGGGGGAGTGGGAGGTGCTTGGGGCTGGAGAAAGGACGCGTGGCGCCTGCGCGGCTCCAGCAGCCGCTGCGGGCCACGCCCACTACGCAAAGGGTTATCGGCCCGTCCTGCCAGTCATGTGACTAGGCAGCCTTTGGCCTGAGGGCGTGAGGCTCCAGCCGCGCCGGAGCGCTCCCTCTCCAGTCTGTCTAGCTCGTACGTGGCTCCTGCGACCTCTCGGATCCAGCCCGCCAGACGGATTCGCATACCCAAAACAAATATGGCGGCCCCATTCGGGTTGCCGAAAAGCACCGAGTTCAGATCTTCCGCCAGTTTTCCCTGAGAAGCCTATCCACGGGGCGATCTTCGAAAACCCCTTCATGATTGGTTCTGGAGCTGTTTCCCCGCCCATTGTATTTACCCTTACAGGAGAGTGGGAAAAGGGGAGAGCCGGTCCCGCCCCCTTGAGAAGACTGGCCAATCAGAGCGCAAGGGCAGGTCTAACGCCCCATCCCACGCCTCCGGGAGCCAGTCGGCCCCGGAGCCGCGAGTGCAAGGCTCGAGCACCTCGTCCTCCCACCCCGTCTAATAAGGGGCTAGAGAAGACCTCTCTCCACCCCGGCAGTACCCGCGGCGGCGAAAGTTGGGGTCGGAGACTGCTTGAAGCTCCAGGCAGCGGGCAGAGGGCGATTGTGCGCCCCCCCCAGGGGACCTGGCTGTCCACCTTCTATTAGCAGTTGTCCAGCACATGCGGACGGGTGCCCTCCGCATCGGGGGCTGGGGGCCCGCCCTGCTCACAGCCCCCCTGACGTCACTGCTTGGAATTGCTTGGGGTTCTCCCCACGGCCCCCCCACCGTGTCCGGGCCCTCCTCGCTCCCGTTCAGCTTCTTGTGTGGGGTCTTGCCCAAGGGGATTGCAAAGGACTGGCTGATGGTTGTATTTGTGTCCCACAACGGTCCCTGCTACATTGTAACCACGTAACACTCTTTGACTATTGATGCTCTATGAACCGGGCATTGTTAGGAGCTTACAGGCGCAGAAATGAATGTCCTTAGAGGAAGCAACATGTGTACACATCAGTACCTTCAGAACACAGGGTCATCAATTTTGAGCTAGCAGGGACCCTAGAGGTGATAGGGTACAAACACCACCACCCCACACCCCTTAGTTTACAGATGAGAAGACTAAGGGGCAGCTAGGTGCAACGATTCCTTCTATTGATGAGTTGTGGTCAGGATGAGACAACAGTGTGCGCCCAGCAATCCATGTATGGACTCCAGAGCAAGGGAGATCCCATTATACACTGCCATACACTCCTCCTGGAGTGTCGTGTCCACTTCTGAATGCTCCATTTTGGAAAGGATATTGGGAGTCTACAGCATGGTCAGAAGACATGACCAAGATGATGAAGGTATCCAACTCATGCTATCCTGGCTTCAAACACTTGAGTATCTCTTGTGTTGCATGGACTTCTTCTATTGGGCCCCAAAGAACAGACAGAGGGACAGGAAGGGCAGGTTTTGACTAGATATTTTAAAAGATCCTAACTGCGGTAGCATGAAGGGGACACAGACAATCCAGGAAGCAGAGCATTCCTGAACCCTGAAGATTTTCAGGCAGAAACTAGATGACCACTTACTGAGGCAGCTGGGTGGTACAGGATAGACTTCACAGACTGAAATTAGAAAGCAATGAGGTCAAATCCAGCCTCACACACTTATTAACTATGAGACCTGTGGCCACAGTTTCCTCAACTGTAAAATGGAGATAACATTTACCTCACAGTGTTGTAGCGAAGATCCACTGAGATAATATTTGTAAAGTACACAATACCTGCCATGTAGTAGATTCCTTCCTTCCTTATAGATGTGGGGACTCATGTTTCTGTTACTTGGATTGAGCTAAATGACATTTGAGGTTCCTTCTATCACTGGCACTCTCTCCAGGCCTGTGCATTAAAGGGATGTCTTGGCTACAACCGCCTGCAAATCTTCTCTGGGCAATCCATCCTTGGATTTCTCCATTCCTGTTCCCGGATTGCTCAGTATCATTTGGGAAAATCACAAAATCTAGTTGACTGCACCCATAACAAATTTGTCACTTGACCTCCAAAGGACCTTTACCACTGCGCCACAAGCCTTCTCCACCATTTTGTTGATTCCCTCCCTTATTCCTCAAGCAGCTGCTCCAAACCTCTCCTTTTGGATCCTCAAAACTCTGGCCCCACCCAGACACTTAGAGCATCTGACCTAACCTCTTTCTCTGGGAAGAATGATTCTGTGTATTCTTAGCTCATCCTCATCCTGTATTCCTTTTTAGCAGCATGTTACTCCCTGGGCTCACAGGAAAAGAGTTATTACTTCTCCTCACTGAAGCTGATCTGTCTTCCTGTGTCCTTGAACCCATTCCCTTCTTCCTTCTTCAAGACCTAGCTTGGGAAGTCATCCCAACTATCTTGTTCCTTCCCTCTGCCTACAAAACATAC
This sequence comes from Potorous gilbertii, assembly GCA_028658325.1. NCBI lineage: Eukaryota > Metazoa > Chordata > Mammalia > Diprotodontia > Potoroidae > Potorous > Potorous gilbertii. The sequence goes on from CM053770.1 coordinate 13,957,266, forward strand.
TGTGCTCTCCCTATTCCTCCAAAACCCTTCCCTTAACCCTATACATCCGATTCAGATATTATCAGATCTTCGTTACTGAACTTAATTTTTAAATGTTGACTAAAACTGATGCTTCGCTTCCTTACTTCTCAAGTCCCAGCTGCTGGGCTTCTGTTTCCCTCCTACAGAAAGTACCCTCTTGGAAGTGACTAATGACATGAGGTGGAGTACACCAAATGATCTAAATGCCTGGAGTTCTGCAAATCTGATCAAGAGAGCTTTCAAGGGATGAGGGAAGGAGGGAGAAGAAGAAACAGGTGCCATTATCTGCCAAGGTGTTCACCAAAGAGAAGCACGCGCAGCACAGGAAGAACAGCCATGGAGAGAGAAAAGCAGTAACACAAGGAGAAAATATCCAAGAAGATGGTTGGGGGGGTGGGGGTGGAATTCACAGCTCTCTGATATTTATGCAGAAATGTTCAAAGAATGGGTAAGGAACAGGATAAACTGGAGATCTGAATGCAAAGAAGCAACTCTGCCTTCATCAAATCATTGATATTTGATGGAAAGGACTTGGTGGCCAGGAGGAAGTCCTATGGTGGGAAGGGAGGTATGCTTCAACTTCAGTTTAGTTGGACCTCATAAGATCAACAATATTCCCTCCACTGGTGCTGATGATGGTCCATCCACAGCTTTTCATTCCAGATGGGTATTAGCTTCATTCAAAAGGAACAGAATAGATAAAAGGAACAGGGGAGGGCCTTTCTAAACTTTTTTAATATCATCATAGGAGGAAACTCAAGAAGAGACTGGAGAGAGGCTAGTGCAGAGCATCTAAGAAAGATCAATGGAGAAAAAGGGGCAGTCATGGAGGGGTTACTACAATCTACTGGTCCCGAAGAGGAAATACATGAATGAAAATAGATCACAAGTCTGGGATGTGAGTATGATATAAAAGCAATGGGACATTTATGTTGTCCAAACATTTGCTTGTCTCTCTGCCAAAGGCAAAGAAATCTACACAAATTCTTTACTATTTTAATAATAATTTTAACTCAATCCTAGAGAATCAAGTAAAAAATTACTTGAAATAATAAACAACTTTAGCAAAGTTGCAGGATATAAAATAAACCCACATAAATCCTCTGCATTTCTATATATTACTAAACAAAGCCCAACATCAAGAGATAGAAAGAGAAATCCCCTTTAAAGTTACTGTAGATACTACAAAATATTCGGGAGTCTACCTGCCAAAACAAGCCCAGAGGCTATATGAATACAATTACAAAACACTTTTTGCATAAATATAATCAGATCAAAATAATTAGAAAAACATCAATTGCACATAGGTAGGCTGAGCTAATATAATAAAAATAACAATTCTACCTAAATTAATTTATTTATTCAGTGCCATACCAATCAAAATACCAAAAAAATATTTTATAGAGCTAGAAAAAATAATAACAATTCATCTGGGAGAACAGAAGTTTCAGAATATCAAGGGAATTAATGAAAAGAAACACTAGGGAAAATGACCTAGCCATACCGTATCTCAAATTGTATTATAAAGTAGAAATTATCAAAACTACTTGGTACTTACTGGCTAAGAAATAGAGTGGAATCAGTGGAATAGGTTAGGTATACAAGACACAGTAGTCAATGATTATACTAGTCTATTGTTTGATTAACCCAAGGACCCCAGCTTCCGGGATAAGAACTCACAGTGTGATAAAAACTGTTGGGAAAACTGAAAAATAGTGTGGCAAAAACTGGACATAGACCAATGCCTGACACCATATACCAAATTAAAGTCCAAATGGGTACACAATCTAGGTATAAAGGACGATACTATAAACAAATTAGGGGAGCAAGGAATAATTTGTCAGATGTGTGGAACATGGAGAAGTTAATGACCAAATAAGAGATAGAAAACATTATGAAATGTAAAATGGATAATTTTGATTACATTAAATTGAAAAGGTTTTGCACAAACAAAGCTAATGCAGCCAAGATTAGGAGGGAAACAGAAAACTGGGAAAGAATTTTATTTATTTATTTATTTTTAAATGTTCTATAATCACTTCCTTAAAATTAAGATTTTTATCCCCCCCACTCCTTCCCCCCGCTACCCCCTTCCCTCCCCATGACAGCATACAATTCTGTATAGGTGCTACATATACTTAGGGAAAGCATTTGTACAACTAGTGTCTGTGATAAAGGTCTTATTTCTAAAATATATAGAGAATAAAGTCAAATTTACAAGAATACAAGTCATTCCTCAATTAATAAATGGTCAAAGGATGAACAGGCATTTTTCAAAGGAAGAAATTAAAGCTATAGCCATATGAAAAAATGCTCTAAGTCACTATTGATTAGAGAGATGCAAGTCAAAACAACATCACACCTATCATTGGCTAACATGACAAAACAGGATGATGATAAATGTTGGAGAAGAGGTGGGAGAGTTGGAATACAAATACATTGTTGGTGGAGCTGTGAGCTGGTCCAACCATTCTGGAGAGCAATTTGGAACTATGCCCAAAGGGCTACAAAAGTGTGCATACCCTTTGACCCAGCAATATCACTTCTAGGGCTGTATCTCAAAGGGATCATAAAAATGGAGAAAGGACCCACATATACAAAAATATTTATATCAGCACTTTTTGTGGTGGCCAAGAACTGGAAATCAAGGGGATGCTCATCCATTGGGGAATGGCTGAACAAGTTGTGGTATATGAATGTAATGAGATACTTTTGTGCTATAAGAAATGACGAATGGGTGGACTTCAGAAAAACCTGGAAAGACTTATATGAACTGATGCTGAGTGGAGTGAACAGAGCCAACAGACCACTATACACAATAACAGCCACAGTGTGCGAGGACTGTTTTTTGATGGACTTATCCCTTCACAGCAATGCAAGAACATAAAACATTTCCAAAGGACTCATAATGCAAAATGCCATCCACATTCGGAGAAAGCTCTATGGATTCAGAACACAGAATGAAACACACTTTTCTCTTTTGTTAGGTTTCATTTTGTTTTTCTTATTGTTTCTCTCATTTGCTATAAATCTTCTATGCAACATGACTAATGTGAAAATATATTTAATAGGAATATATGTGTAGATCCCATAGAAGATTTCATGCCATTTTGGGGAAGGAGGGGGCGAAAATTTAAAACTTATGGAAGTGAATGTTAAAAACTGAAAGCAAATAATAAATTTGAGGAAAAAATAATAATTTAACTCTTTGAGAAGTGAAGGAAGTAACAAGAGGGAACTGTTCTCTTGAACCTAATTCTGACCAAGAAGGAGGAAGTTACAGAACCAGAAATGATGGGAACTTTCAGAGGAAATGACTACAGCATTTTAGAATTTGTGAGACAGGAAGGGAAAGCCAGACATGATCTGACCCACGTTCTATTTTCTTTTTAAAACTTAATTATATTATTTTTGTCATTAACAAGCACTTACTTTCTCTCCCTCTCTAACTTCTCCCTCACTGAACGGTTTTTTTTTTTAAAGGAGAAAAAGAAAACCCTTATAACAAATATGTGCTATTGTACATTTATTTCAGAGGTGTCCAATTTTTCATGACCCCATATAGGGTTTTCCTGACAAAATTAATGGAGTGATTTGCCATCTCCTTCTCCAACTCGTTTTACAGATGAAGAAACTGAGGCAAACAGGGTTAAGTGGCTTGCCATGGGTCACACAGATAGTGAGTGTCTGAGACTAGATTTAAACTCAGATCTTCCTTGCACCAGGTCCAGCACGCTATTCACTGTGCCACCTTTCTTCCCTCATAAACATGGAAGGGTAAGTAAAACAGATTTCTACTCTGGCCTTGGCTCATTCTGGGTTTCATCTCCATTGCCTCTCTGTCAGGAAATGGATGGCCTGCATTCCATCTCTGATAGTCTTCAATTGCCTTGCTCTACCTTTTAGAACAGATTTCAAAAGGTTCAGAGAAAGAATAGGTAAGATCCCAATTCTAAAATGTTCCCAATATCATTCCAGAGACCCAAACAGAAACGATTCTGATAAGGAAGAAAAGACAGAAATATCTAAGAAGGCAAATGTGGGTACCCAGGGAATGCATAAACAAATTTAGGCCTTAAAAATGTGTACACAAAATTGAAGGAAACACATACTGAAACCAAGAGAGCAGAAATCGAGTAGGCTTTCCTCATCCTCACCTTGTCCATTCTAAACCTCTGTAATGTTGATTCTTTGATTTCTCTTATGACTCCAAGAGAGTTTTAACAACTTCCCCCTGCCCCAACTATGTGCTTTGGATTCCTGTCAACCTCAGCTCATTCTGACTTGTAACACTCCTTTCGTCGCTCTTACAAGGTCCTGCCATTCTATTGCATTTCTTCTTGCTCTCTGTACTCTCCAGTTTACCTGTTCTTGGTCTGGAATGTGCTCCTCCCTATCCCATCTCCTATTAATTGCTTTAGAACCAAACTCAAAGGCTACTTCCCCTACAATGGTTCTTTGTCCCCACCAATAACTTTGGCCTTTAGACCTCATACATCACTCAGGAAACTTTGAAGCCCTTATCACATATTGTATCCTATTCCCATTTATGCTTGCTTCTTCTTCCAGCCCTAGACTCAAAGTTCCATGCATATAAGAACTGTGTCATCCTACCTTCTCATCTCCCCCAGTGTGTAGAAAAGTGCTCTGCACACAGACAGCACTGTGTTTATGGAAACAATGAGTGGACCAGAAAGACAACTATTCCTCTTTAAACATCTCCAAAGAAGCAGACCGGTCCCAACCATTATATGCGAATGATGACCATCCTACCTAAGGATGTAAAATCCAACCCATGGTCTCCCCCAGGACTTGGAAGCATCAGAGTCATCAGGCTGGTTTAAAAGACAGCATGGTCTATGTAGAGCAAAGAGCCCTGGGTTGAAAGATTCAAGAGACATAACATGTTAGTACCAATTCCTCAGTTTCCTTATCAGTAAATTGAGGAGGTTATTGTGTGTGGTGTATTATATCCCTCCCAGCTCCTGTGATTCTAATTCTTAAAAAGTAGGAAGTTTTGATCATCAGCCATTTGTTGAGTTCCCATGGTTTAGGGAGACTGTACAAGATGCTTGGAAACTGAAAGTAAACAAAGTCCCCAGTTAGGCATCTATGTCCCAAGACAAAGACATTGCTCAGGAAGGAATGCAGGAAGGATGAGCCAGAAGAAATGGAGTAATAAAGCAGTCCCATGAAATAGAGCATTTTATCAACCACAAAAGACAGACAGCATCTAAAAATGTGTTTTCCATTTGTTGACTTGAATTTTCTCCCCTGTAGATTTGCCTGAGGTCACATACCAAGTCTGTGGGAAAGTTTATACTATTATCCTGGCTCCCCAATCATAGACCAGAGATCACAGATCATAGGATCATAAACACTCAGGCTAGAAGAAGCCTAAGAGGTCATCTACTCTCCCCCTGCCTCTTACATATGGGACCCTCAAGCCCAAAGATTGGTTCAAAGTCACACAGCTATTTAATGAAAGAACAAATTTTTTTTATACTTTGAATCTAGTCTTCCTTTCCCATTGTTTTTCTCTTCAGTATATCCAATTAAATGAAAGGCAGTATGGGATAATGGCAAGAGAATCGATCTCCAAGACTTCTGCTAAGTTGTAGAGAGCTTACAATCTAGATGGAGACTCCAGTGTGTGTTTGATCAATGTCCAACTGAAAGAGACTTTCACTTTCCCAGACCAGAAGCTAAAAGAGTGGGGACAAAACCTGGGAATCATCCTCACAGGAAGTCAGAGGTCAAAGACCTGCCAAGATAGGTCTAAACCTTCCCTACCAACTTGTCTGGTAGAAGAGAACTATGTGATGTGCAGAACAATCACTGATAGTCATCTGAGGCCAATAGAGGTGAAATGACTTGCCCAGAGTCAAACAGCTAGTACATGTCGAAGGTAGCCCTTGAGCCTGGCTGCCTCTCAAATGCCTGAAGGGTACTTACTACATGTTTCATCAGCTTCATGTTGCTAGTTGCTTGAAGAAAGGAATCAGGACATCAGTTAACATCCCCCAACCCCCAAAGCTGGTCCCACACAAGTTGCTCCTTCTCTATATCCCTCTGTTCTCTCTCATGGAACTTGGCCAGGATCTTGCCTTTGGCATTCCCACCTGCTGCGGTTATTTGGGCAGATGACCTTTCCCTTCCATAAACTGTAAGCTTCTTGTGAGCAAGATCTCTGTCTCAACTGTCTTTGTATCTCCACACTTTAAATCAGTTGAATGGAATAAAAAAAGGCTTAATAAATATTTGGAGACTCAGCAAAATCAAACAATACTGCAGACTTTCAACAAATGGGTAGAAGAGATGAAGGGGAACAAGGATATTTTCTTAGCTATTTCTTGCTTCTCAAGACAACAAAAGCTTCAATGATAACAAACACGCAAAGCCACAAGCAGACTTCCTTCAAAGGGGATCAGGAATCCTTAAGCAGAAGTAGAAAACCAGATGAGGCGCCTAGGAGGGGAGAACTTCCATTTGAAATTCACTTGATGGGAAGGAGAATGAACAGTGAGAACCGGCTACACAGACCAGAAAGGTTGTTCTGATAAAAGAGAGAAGTAGCTGTGGTTTCCTGCCAAAGAGGGACGAGAGTCAATAATAAATTGTGGTTTATGGTGACTCTCATGGAGTAGAATCTTCTTCCTTGTACTGTCCTCGCAGGGGCCTCTTTCCTTGTCTCATTTTCCCCAGAAGCAACCCTCCAAAGATAGCTGCCTTGTTCCCTTCCGACAAGGAAGACTGGCTTTGTTTTAAAACAGCAACAAATCCCTATGTCAAGGAGACAATTTGCAGAAATGGATCTGATGAGCAATGTCCACCCGGCTGCTCATTTGGAAAGAGTCCTCCTTGTTGGTGAGTGAGAGGAAAACTTGGGATAATCTTAAATTATAAGACAGCCAAGAGTCCAAATATAAATGCTAGTTGTAGAATATGGACTTTGTGCAAGAGCCTATCTGCCCAAGTAAGAAACCTTTCCCAGACACGGGGTTCATGATGAATTGACTCAGTCGATGCTTTGTAGACTCTGTCATTTTTATTGGTTATTGTTAAAGCTGCTGGAATTGATTGTGAGACAGAAAGAGAGATAAAGGGAGAGAGGAAGAAATAGATTCTTTCTGAAGCTTCCAAGCTCTACCATAGCACCAAGCACCAAGCACCAAGAAGGAAATCAAATCTCACTTTATGTTCTCTAAACTAATAATGTGAAGTTAAAAAGGATAATAAATGAAACTAAGTCTCACCGGGAGAGAAGGAGCCTCACTCTGCCACAAGAGAGATTACATTCTGAGGAACCTCATTACTTTCCCCTTCAGATGCAGAACTTCTCATTAGGGAAGTAGGCTGACTTAATGGATGTAGCCCTGGACAGGGAGGCAGGGAAACTGGGGTCCAAATCTGACCACAGATGCTTAGAATGACAGACATTTATTGCAGACACTTTAAGACATTTTAACAACTGGGTGGTGTAGTAGAGAGAACGCTGCGCCTCAAGTCAGGAAGACTTGAGCCCATGTGTAGGCTCAGACATGTATCAGCTATGTAATCCTGGCAAGTCATTTCACCTCTGTCTACCTCAGTCTCCCCACCTGTAAAATGGGGATCTGTTGTGGTGAAGCTCAGATGAGATAGTATTCATAAATCACAGTGCCTGGCAAGTGGTAGATATTTAATAAATGCCTCTGCCCTTCCTTTATCAGTTTTCTGCCTAGGAGCTAATGACTTAACCTCTCAATCTGTTTCCTCACCTATATAATGGGGTTAATAATAATACCTACCTCCCAAGGCTGTTGGGAGTTTGAAATGAGATGATGTCTGCAGAAAGCTACACGTCATTTCATGGCATTTCAATGTCAGCAGAAAGGAGTCTTGTGTCCCTGTTTCTAAGGCTCTTTCCAAATGAGCTTCATTTCATGGATCCACAGACCCTGGGGTGGGTGGGCCCTCCCTTCACAGGAGCTGATCCTCAGGCAAGCATACCCTTTCATCCCATGTCTCCTTTGAGTACCTGCCTAGTAAAGGGAACTTTCCAGTGTAGCCCAGGTGACCCCTCTGCTTCTCTTCCCTCACCACTTGACCCAAACATTGCTTTTTCCAAATTAATTTAGAGCTATTAAGGGAGCATTTGGCCTAGCTGAATGTCTAGTGGAATCAGGTCAATACATCCAAGAATTATGTTTTTGCCAAGGTGGGAGCTCCTTTCTCCCATCCAGGTCCCAGGGTATGTACTACTTAGAAAATGGTCTTAAAGAATGGCCTGAAGCTCAGAGGGCCTTGTGACTTTCCTGTGGTCATACAGCTAGTATAGGGGAGGCAGGATCGGAACCCAATTCTCAGTGACCCTAGATCCAACACTATCCCAGGGGCTCTTAACCTTTTGGGGGGCCTTGACTTCCTTGGGCAGTCAGTCTGGTAAAGCCTTTGACTCCCTCCTCAAAATCATGTTTTTTAATGCACAATATCAAATACATAGGCTTATAAGGAAACCAGTCACCTCCAAATAAAGGCACTGTGCTCAGCTCTGACAATACAAAGAATGATTCTCAAAGAGTTTACAATTGATAGGGGAGGACTGGCTACGTCCACAGCCAGATGGAGGCAGAAAGAGATCCCCAAAAAGCGTTCTAGGAAATGTGAGAAGGGAGAGAATATAAGGAGCTGGGAGAAGAAAGGCTACATGAAATGGATGGGACCAGAGTTGAGGCAGAGTGGCCCAGGGGTAGAGCGTCAGAGGATCTGGGTGTGAATTCTGAGTCTGTTAGTTACCACCAGTGTGACTGTGGGCAGGCCAACTGACTTCTCAGGGCTTCATTTTTCTCATCTGAATAAAGAAGGGAGGGGGAGGGGTGTTGGCCTAGATAACATGACCTGTTCTATCCTTTTCAGTTCTGATCCTAAGGCAGAGAGAAGCCAGGAGGACTGCATTCCATACTTGGGGGAAGCTACCATGCACTGATTGAGGAGATAGTATCGAATTCAGGAAATAATTGCTAATCCAATTGGGCTGGAAGGCAGGGCCCCTAGAAGGAGAATGTTGGGAATGAGCTCAGGCTACTTTAATCCACCTTCATTAAATACTTCCTCTGCTAGGAGTTAAGGATGAGGAGACAAGCTTTGACAATCTAATGATTCTTGAGAACCCTTTCTAAATGAGCCTACTAAATTTCCAGGCCATTACAGGACCATCTAGCCAGGGCTCAGTGAAGAATTCCTTAGGTGTAAAAAATGTTTTCATCTTCTGTTCATCTGAGCCAATTCCAGTTGATGATGTTGTGAGGTCAAGATGGTGGCAATCCCTGGAAGACAGACTCTACTTTACTAGAAGCCACAAGAAGCCTTTGAATGGAGCCTGCAAAGTAAGAGGAGCAACTGATCCTGGGGGCCTGGGGAGAAGTAGTCCAACCTCCAGATTTAAAGGAGTGGTAGCAGCCCCTCTTTTTCTGACCTTCTCCCTACAAGACTGAGGGTACACACCCTGCACATGTCCTCCAAGACTATGCCAGCAGCTGGTGAACCCCCAATGGCAGGTCCTGCTAAGCTGGAAAGGAGGATATTACCCCCTGTCTGTCATCCAATAACTACTCACCTAACAGAGACTCATCACTAGCCTGACTACAGCTGGGTGAATTTTGCCTGCCCACAGACACCCACCTTCTGTACTAAGACACTCCAAGAAGTCATCAGAAGGTTGTAATCAGAGTTAGTGAGAGGAGAACCTAGAAGTAGGACTGATTCTTGGCATGAAGAAAGAGGAGATCTGCAATCCATGGTGATTCAGGGTAATTCAGTCAAAAAGCACCAATTAGGCACCAATTACAAGTCACGTACAGTGTTAGATGCTGGGGATACAAAGATAAGACTAAAATGGTTGCTCTGCTGGGGAGAGAGACAACGTTCGAAGCTAAGGTGATACAGGATATAAGGAAATCAATAGCCAAAAAAACTCCAGGTATCCAAAAATATCTATGCTGCCTGGCACATAGTATGTACTTAATAAATGCTTGTTAATAGATTGATCTTAGAATGCACTTTTATTGGGGAGGGGGGGGATCAAGAAAAGTTTGTGGAAGGAGGCAGTCCCTGAGCTGAACTTGAAGGGAGGGGAGGCAACCAAGGCAGATGACCATCCAGGTATGGGGGCGGCCTCCGGAAACACTGAAGCAGAGAGACTGCCACAGAATATGGGGAGATACTCCTAACCAGCCCAGAGACAGAGCATGGATCCAGATGCAGAAGGTACTGAATGTTAAACACAAGGCTTCCTAATTGATCTTAAGGATGACATGGGGACACTGAAGCTTTGTGAGAAAAAAAGTCATGGGATCCGAGCTGCACTTCAGGAGTATCCACTGGGCAGATGTGGGAATTATGAAAGAAGAAATGGCTAAAAGCCTTTATGGATGAAACACGAATTCTGTGCTTAGTCCAGGGGGCACAAACAAAAGCCTTCCCTCAAGGGGCTGAGGAGGCAGCTGAAGGACAATGGCAAGGCCAGGGTAGGGACTTGACCACCTTCCAGGGCTCCCATCACCTCTAGGGTTAATCTCAGCTCCTCTACTGAGCCTTTAAAGTCCTCCATGATCTGGACCAAACCTACCTTTCCATCCTCCCTGGGAGTTTCTTCCTTTCTGTACTCTGTGGATGAGGCAGACTGGTCTCCTGGCCACCCCTCCCACGTGACAGCCATCTCCTATCTCCCTGCCTTGGTGCTGTCTGTCAGCATGACAGGTCTCCTCACAGGTGCCATCCAAGTACTGCCCTCTATCTGAAGTCCTTCCTGACCCCACCCAAAACTGCTAGCCTCCCCACACACATACCTGTCCCTAATTGCCCTGTATTTAACTAGTCAGTATATATATATATATATATATATATATATATATATATATATATATATATATATATATATATGTATATAACCCTGGACAATTCAATTAACTCTATTTGCCTCAGTTTTCCTCATCTGTCAAGTAGACTAGAGAAGTATATGGCCAACCTCTCCAAGAAATCTTTGCCAAGAAAACCCCAGAGGGTATCACAAAGAGTCAGACAAGACTGAAATGACTGAGAAACACCCTAGATTGCAATAACTGCCTATAGCTTGTCACATGAGCTTCTTGACTGTACGATTTTGCAATTGCTCTGATCCATCCCAGCTCCCAAGAGGCAAACCCTCTCTTCCAGGTTCACTCAGGGTTGGCTTTATTAGATCTAGGTGTGGACCTCACCTTGGGCAACATCAGGGTAGGGAAACAGAGACTGGGACCCAGGTGAGTCAATCAGCAGGAGAATGCAGGAATACATGGAGTATGGGCCCACAGAAACAAGGCAAGGAAGGACTTCAGGGAAAAGAATTAAGGGAGAATTTTGGGGATCAGCTAAGGTGGGGAGGCAACTAGGGAAAGCAAGATGCTATAAGGCCCCACTGAAAACCCCTGAATTTAGCCCAGGGACATCCAAGCATGTGCGACACACACACACACACACACACACACACACACACACACCCCTTTCCAGCAAGACCTATTCATTGACCCTCAGGTGATCTATCACAACCCCACCCATGCCCTGTGCTTGGAAGAATGCAGACCTGTGTGACAATGGGGTCCCATAGCTCCAGCAAAGCTAAAGACTTCCCCTATGGCCTATGAGATTTGGGGGAATATCTGAGCAGCTGATGTAGGGCTAAAAACCGATACAGGAAGAACAGGAGCAGCCATGTAGTACTTATTGAGAAAAGAAGAGCTAAGTAACTAGATAAAAGCAAGAAAGAAAAGGGGGAATGCTGCAACAAAGGCAAGGGTAATAAGCCAGAGGGTAGGTTATGGCAGGGAGAAGATGGGAAAAGGGGACCTTAAAATAGATGAGGCAGAAATAACTAAAGAGACATACAACTGTTGTTACAGAGACAGGGGGAAAATTGTAATTTGGGGGGGGGGGGAAATACCATTAGAAACAAATAGAGTGAAACAAATCTAACTCATAACTTAAATGTAGATGGATTGAACAATCCAACAAAACAAAAACAGTGATGATTGGATAAGAAAACAAACCCCATGATCTGTTGCTTACAAGAAATGCATTTTAAAAAAAGAGCCAGACACAAAATAGACATAAAGGGATAGAAAACATTTACTCTGCATCAGGGGAAACATTTCTTGTTCAACCAAGTGAGTCATGGTGCCTGACATCCAGCTCTTAATCCTCAGAGTTGTAGAGCAATGAGGACACTGGAATGGACTGAACATCTCAGTGAGAGTCAGGGGAGGTCTGACTTAGAATCCCCTTCTTTGATACTTGTTAGCTGTTCAACCAGGAGCAAGTCCCTTAAGCTCCCTTAGACTCAGTTTTTCCATCTGGAAAAATAGCTAAAATAAGACCTGCAGGTTATTAGTGAGACTCAAATATGGTAACGTATCTAAAGTGCTGTAGAAAGGTCAGATGTTTTATTTCACTTCCTCTGCCAGTCTGATAGAATTAACCATCAAATCTCTAACTATGTAGGTTGTGGGAGCATCAGTTTAGGTCACTTTAGAGGTCCCTGAGCCCAACTTCTTCAATTTGTAGATGAGAAAACTGAGTGACTTGTCCAAGGTCACTATCTAGAGTGGAATTTGAACTCAGATCTTCCTGATTCCAAGCCCAGCTTTTTAAACTCTCTCCTCCCATAGTGCCCCTAAAGGGAGGGCATTCTTTTCTTCCCTGACTCTACCCCTTAATAGAGATGATCCAAAATCTTAATCTTTGGCCAGCTCTCCTTAGCAGGTGGCTTTCCTAGAAATCTAAACTCGAACCCAGTTCTTTCATTACCTTTCATTGTCCAAAAACAGACACTGATGAGCAAGATCTTTTTCCAGTAGCCTCCCCCAACTCCTACCAAGGGGAGACATCTCCCAGAAACATGACCCAGGACATCCTTTCTTTATACTGAGCCTGAACAAGCTGATCAAGAAAGAGAGACACAAACTTATTAACAGGTTAGTTGGGGAACAAGCTGAGAGTCTGGGCTGTAACATTCATGTACACACAACACTCTGCTCTGCAGTAACTTTTCTCATCCATGCTGGGAAAGGAAACTAGAATTCTATCTATCACAGTGGGGTTTTTCTCAGTTACTCACTCATCAATTTCCAAAGGTGGTGGTCAGTATTTAGAACATCTTCAGTTGCAATCCCCCAGAGGTTTCAGTCTCCCTGCAGGCACTCCATGTAGCAACAATCTCCCCTCACTGATCACCTAGTTCTGGGGCTGTGGGGGGACTGTTGGTGTAGCTTTCACAAAGTATACCTGGCCCAGTTACCTTCCCATCTGGCACATGCATCCTAGAGCTATGGACATAGGATCATAGGTTTGAAACTGGGAGAGACTTTAGGGGAGCCTGAAACCAACCACCTGGAAATAATCAAAAGTATTTTGTGAGACCTTAAGAAGTCTGGGGTCTGGAAGCAGTGACTGGAGTCAGCATGGGATTGTGAGTACCTGCAAGGCTCAAAGGCAGAACAGAGCTGTCCCCAAGGTGAGCACAGTGGAGAAGGGGAAGCAATTCAACAGGCATCTTGGAGCAGAAGATCTAGGCTGAGGGAAGTTCCAAGAAAAGGCGGCTTTTTCTCCAGTATGCCTCATGCTTGGGTCACAGAAACTAATATTGCCTACAGCTTCATCACACAAACATTTCCAGTAAACTGATTCTGCCTCAACCACAGAGTCTAGAAGTTAACCAGAGACCAAGGCAAAGAGTACAGTTTTTTCCTTAAACATTAGGAATTTTCCTACTTCAGGGTTCAGAGCAATTATGTCTGAACTCATTATTTTTCACAAAAAATGAACTCCAGAAAGACTGAGGAGGAAGCCACGTGGATGTTGGGGGCCATTATATCACCCCTTGAGTTTTAAAGAGTTAATTGTTATGACAGAGTGTCACACTGGTTAAGGATTGCCCATGTCTAGACAAACCTGTACACTGAACAGTAGAGATGTTGTCTTATTACATATTTGAGTTGGTCCTTTTCTGCATGGTTTTTTTTTTTTTGTAAATGTACTATATAAAGTAGATAAGCTTATCTTTTCACTTCTGTAACTGACTCCATGTTTCAATGTTTGCATTTTAAGGTCAGATGGACCATCTGTGGAAGTTGGAATCTCTTGGTCCTTACCATGGGGGCCCTAAAGTTCTCCTGATTGGATAAATCTTTGATGACCACAATCCTTAGGCAAAGGATACTCACAGAGAGGTGGGGGTGGGGGGTGTGGAGGTGACACGGCATTTTGCGGGGTATCCCTTGGTTGTTGAATGAAGTCCACAGCAGCCAAGGTGAACATAGGACTTCCTAGTACCTCCTTTTTCCTGTGGATAGAGTTGACTAGTGACAGCAGTCCCACCTGATAGTCAAACAGGACAGTCTATGCAGAGACATTAAGGATAGAAATGGAAAAACAAGTTCATACAGGCCATCAATTTGTGTAGAAAGAACATGTGAAGGAATCACAAGAATTCTGCCAGTGCATGAAAGTTGTGGGTAGTCCTAGCAAGCCAGAATGACTTGGCAAACTGGATCTATCAAGGGAGCAGCAGCACTGATATTGCACCATTGGGATGGCCACAAGATGTTTTTGCCACTGCAACTCATGAATCCATCTAAAAAGGCAGGTGGATGGATTACAACCTGGATCAGAGGAGAGAGTATCCATAGCAATTAAATAAATTCTGGATTTTGGAAGTAACCAAAGGCACAATGACTCTGAAAAGCAGACAGTGGAAGGGACAATGAATTTGGAATCAGAGGATGTGGAATCCAGGGCTAGCCCCAGGCTTTCCTTTCTGGGACTAGGGGTTGGACTAGCTGATTTCTAAGGTCTCTTTCTGGTTGTAAATCCTCTTATCCAAAAAAGTACCACAAAATAGAATTGAGGAAGCTGTGTAGCAAATTAAAAATATTCATTTACTTCCATGGAAAACCAGGCAAATTTTCATGACAACATACATGAAGACTGAATTTCAACGTTGGACTGGGATGGGGCTAGAATTTGGAGAGCTACTTTAGAAAACTTAAGCAATTTTAGCACAAGCAATCTACTCAGGGAACCCATCAGTCAATTGCTCAATCAATCAACCAACTGACAAGCAATCATCCAGAACCTTCTTTGTGTTGGGGACAGTATTCTGGTGAGTGTGATGGTGCTTAGCTGGGGGCTTTGGAGATACTTCAGAGTCATGCCTTCTGCCCCATCCTCCATTCATTTCTAGTGCATCAGTATCCCTCTTACTTAAGCTTGTTTCCTTCCTTCTATGAGGGTTTGCAACAGCTATTAATACTTCACTAGTTTCCTGGGTCTGTGATCTCATCCATGTGGAGTCTCCTTCCAATGGTACCATTTGCAATGCAGCTAATTCTCCTCTAGTGCACATGCCTTCTCTAAATTTTCCAGGAGGGACTCACTAAAAAGGAAGTAGTCCTGGCTATGAATCTTTTACCAACTCAGGGTGAAAGTTCAGCTCCTGGACAGTCCATCTGCTATTCCTTACATGACCAGACCTCCTCCTTTGTTACTTATATATCCCGCCATGGGATCTTTCCACTATTCTAGCATGAAAGTCATCTTTGGTAACAGGATATAGTGGCTTCTTTGGGAATTTCTGTGAAATGCCTATTTAACCACATAAAATACTCAATTTGACGCAAACACAGATGAAACCTGAATGCCCACCCCAGTGTAATGTGTTCCTTTTATATCAACATTTAGGACACTACCTAGATCACTCTTCTGTATTTCTCTCAGCTTACACTCTGAGAGACATAACACAGTCTAATAGAATAAGCCCTAGTTCAGAAATTTGGAAATTTGAGTCTGACTCCTCAGTTGGACGCTTAACTAGCTGTAAAAGCAAGTCATTTAAACTTTACAAATCTCAGTTTCCTCATCTGTAAAATGGGACTACAAACACACACACAACCTCTCTTAATGGATTGTTCCATTTTAAAAGCACTATTTGGTACCAACTAGGTGGTGGAAAAGATCAGCACCAGAGCCATGTATTAGGGGCACAAAGTCCAAAAGGACAGCCATGTTGCCCCAAAGGAGAAAGTGCTTTGTAAACCTCAAAGTGAAAGGGAAATGTGACTCTTAGAAAAGGGCACCATGTCTGTACTTCCCTTCAATGAGTAGTATGAAAAGTCCTGTATGGATTGGGGATGCTAGCCAAAAAGAACTTTGCTGGAAGATCCTGCTCTGTCTCTCCCTATGACCTCAGTATATGAACAGTTATGTGGTCCATGTGGGCAGCCAAGTCCTTGTTTCTGCTTTTAATGCATGTAGGTATACACACTGGGAGTCTTCAAAGGATTGTGTGATGTGTCTGTGGATATCTGTCCATCTGTGTGTATGTGTGTGTGTGTTGACATGTGAACATAAATTTTCTGGGAGGAGAGCCAAGGGCTTCCCTTTCTTAGATACTTTCTGCCTCGTGGGACCACAGAAAGTCTGCATTTTGCAGAATTTTCTCTATCTGTCCTTTCACCCTTCATGAATTAACTTGTTTTTCTCATATCCCTTCCTCTTCTCTCTTTCTGACACCAAAAACAGTTCTGTTTCCTTGTTCCATGTCTCTCTACACACTGCTCATGTTATGTAAGCCTCTGACTATATCATCCTTGTCTGTGTGACTGCGGGACAGGGAGGAGAGCGCCTGGGACAATTTCCACCATCTCCCCTGCTCCATTCTCACCTTTCTTCATCTCCAGGCTAAACATGACAGGTCTTTCAATGGATCCTTCTATTAAGAAGCTCTACTCCTAGTGACCTCCATAAGGACCCGTCCTCGTGTGCCTCAGTCTACATCCTTGGCAGCCCACACCCACTCCTGGTCTATATGGAGAATGTAGCTTTGAGTCTGAGGGTCCAATGGATGAGGAAAAACTATTAGCTCTCTTTTTTTGTGGATGGGGTTTTAGGTGGAGGGGAAGTTCTGATTAATAGTGGGTTTTTTCTCAAAAGTTTTAAAAAATCATTGCTCTTCTAGGATACTTTGTATTTCTTAATGAAGCTCTTATAAACACTTATACTAAAATGTCAGATGAAGGATATTTCAATGCTTCACTTGATGTTTGATCCCACAGGTGTGGGGATTCCCTCCACTGAGGCAGATTATCACCCACACATCCATGCTGCTCTTGTCTGTGCTCTCCTGTAAAGCATCAATAGAAAATCTACCCTCCATGCTAGTGGCCTGCCTTTAGGCTGTTAATATTTTTCAAGCACCAGTCCAGTGTTCAGGTCATCTGTCCACATCCCTCACTCTTGGTATGTAATCTCTAACACTGTGTTTTTTGGTGTTTTTTTTTTTATACAACTGGATCATAGGTTTAGATGCCAGAGTCCATCTGGTCCAGCCCCCTCATTTTTGGAAGATGATAGAGCTAGAAAAGATCTTAGAAGCCTTCTAGGTCAATGCTCTCATTTTATAGATGTAGTAAAGGGTTAATCAGTCATTTAACAAGCATTAAGTGCCTTCTGTGTGCCAGGCACTGTGCTGAGTATTGGGGATACAAATAAAGGCAAAAATATATTCCTCTAAAGAATGTCTGATTGATTGATTACCCTAATTCATTTGATAACATTATAGGTTGGAAGGAGATAAGGACTGAGGAAATAGATGTCCAAAGAAATAAACCGACCTTCTCAGTGTCACAAAGGACATTAAATCCAGCCCTTCCCTCCTCCAATTCGTCCTTTCCATATGGCCAAATTAATCTGGACTAGTGTTGTGCAACAGATTCAAGGTGCCAGCTCTCATCTCTGCACTCACAAAAGCCAACCATCCCTACACCTGGGGTCACTGCCCTCCTCACCTCTGCCTTTGAGAAGCTTTCTTTTTCTTCCAGCCTCACCCAGATGATGCCTCCTCTGGGAAGCCCTCCTGGATTCCCCAAGCTGAAAGCTCTCCCTCTGGCTACCAGTTTCCTTAGAATCCTTGGTCAGAGGCTCTCCTTTGCCTTTTACCTTGTATTATACTTATCTGTGTTTATATTGTATCCTCTCACTGAAAAGGAAAATCTTTGACAAAAAAGTGCCAAGTGCTAAGTGATAGGGATGGAAATACAGTCAAACAAGAGTGTACCTGTCCTGAAGGAGCTTACATTCTAGTGGAAGAAGGAGGAAGTACACTAGGATCAAAATGATGGAGAAATAATGACAGCCATGGGGAAGGCCTGGGCCCAGATGAGGTAAGCCAAAGTTCCATGAGACCAGAGTCGCAGGGGCTGAATCCAACATGGTGGGATAGGCATGAAGAGGATGGTCCAAGCAACATCATGATTTGGAAACTATTCGAGGCCTAGAAGAGGGGGTTAGGAAATCAGCCTAGAAGAGAAGCCGAGGAGAAGGGGTTAGGAAATTGGTCAAGGAGAGTTCTTCAAAGCAGGGAAATATTTCATTTTTGTCTGTGTATTCCCAGCACCCAACAGTCCCCTGAACTTAGTGGATACTTACTATTTAATTGAATGCTAATGTTTCTCTTTTGTCTTTTTGGAAGTTGGATGGAGATAAGGTTGTCTGGACCAGTGATATGCATGCTGGCAGTTCTCTGATTATCATGTGAGTGGTACCCATGGATCCTCACCTAGAAGTGCCATAGACAGGAAGAACCAGAGCCAAGGTGACCTGGCTCCAAAGCCAGTCCTCCTCTCCTGTCACACCTCAAGGCCTCTCCCTGTGGCCAGAAGTATTTTGAAAGGGTCCTCTACCTTTGCCTCTGGTCTAGGAGAAGAGTTGCTGAGCCTTCGGAGAAATCCCACTCACTGGTTCCCTGCCCCAACAGAAGTGGATTTCAGGAAATTACTTCTGGCCTTTCCCTGTTTTCTCCTTCTTTCCTGCTAGCAGAGGGAAACTAACTTGGGGGTGGGGAACCACAGGACCATGACCCCAAGGCTCTTCTAGAACCTGGCAACAGCTTCTTGGATCTAACACGCTCTAGGACCAACTTGCAGGAGGCACAGATCTGTCGGCACAAGGCATTGGAAATGAAAAGCTTATTTGAACCCAAAGCTGTGGTTGGTTTAAAAGGTAACTAAGCTGCCCAGAAGAGAGAATTTTCATGTAACAGAAGTATTTTTAAGTGTCTGATATGTGCCTAATGTTAATTAAGCAGCCAAAAAAACCCAAAAAACAAAAAACCTGAAAGTCCAGCAAACAAAATGTTTCTGCAAAGAAGCTGATCTTATCCGGAAAGTGAAGACATTTCCTGCTCCCTTGGCCAGAGCTCGGAAACACCAGCCCTCCCTGACTCCAGCTCTTGTACTTCTGTGGTTTGTCGGGCCAGTGAGCCCCAAATTACTCATTCTCAATTTTCGTTTTCAACCTTTACTGGCATCATTGCAAAGGAGAATGGGTGATGATCAGTTCATACATACAATGCGCTTCAAGCATTTGAGCTTCACGGAAAGCCTGACAGATGAGGAAACTGAATGACTTGTTCAGAGCTGAAAGCCAATGAGGCAGGCTGGATTTGAACCAGTCTACCCAGTATGCCCCTACACAGGAAGATAGCATAGAATAGGATTTGGACAATCCCATTTCTGTCTGTGTCCCCACAGCCTAGCATAATGTCTTGTATTAGCTGAAGTCTGTACATCAGCCACATGTACCATTGACTCCAGATAAACACACAAAGCTTAAACAAAACCAGAGAATGACAAAAAAATGGAACCCAATAGTGCCCTGTTTCCAAAGGCAATAATCATAGTACTCAGACCTTCACATACTCCTCTAGGTTTCTGTCCATTGATCAATTCACTTTCCTTTGCCTTCCCTCCAACTTTACAGACCTCACTACCCCTTCACTCAATTTCTCTATCTTGGATTCACTCATCAAGGATCTCTGGGGGCAGAGGTTCATGTTTCACTTAGGATATCCCATTGGTCTACAAGTGACTCTAACTTCTCTCTTCCCATGGCTTCTTTATAGCAAAAATAGCTTCAAATTATTCCCATCCTTTTCTGCTTAAAGTAGATTTTCCCATAAAAGTCATTCAGTACCATTCCAGAAAAAGATATATTTATTTTTGGTTCATTGTGATTTCCTTGTTGCATCTAAATTGCAGTATGGAAACTTTCTCTACCAATACCCACCAAAAGTTACTTTGCTATTTGCCTGGACAACTGAGAGGGTAAGTGCCTTCTTTCCCAGTTGCTCATGACTCTCATTAGCAAATGAATTATTTTGAAACATTATCTTTCTGAGTTTATGAGGTAAAGAACTCATTCCCCAGTAGAATGAAAGTTTCTCCAAGGCAAGGACTGTGTCATTTTTGTCTGTCTCCCTAGTTTCTAGCATTAGGCCAGTTGCATGATCAATGCTCAAAAGATGTTTCTTCAATTGAAGAAGGATCTAAATTTAAATTTCCTCTAAAGATTCTACTCAGAATCATGGGACTGTGGCTGGAATTTACAAGCAAAAGAGAGGACTGTGAGGTGGGGAAGACCAGCCCATCTGGAAATGGAAGAAGACTTGAGTGTGAATTTTGCATATTATCTATGGGACTTCTAGTAAATAACTTGGCCTCCTCATCCATCAAAGGAGGGGATTAGGCTCAATGATCTCCAAGGTTCCTTCCAGCTTGCAATATCTACTTTTTCTCAGCTGCTTTTAAATGTTCATTACAAATTATTTTCAAGGATGAGTTGACAAGAGGCCTTGGAAGATAGTACATTGTGACATTCTGATATCTTCCTCAAAAGGCTACTTAAGACTCTCCCATTAGTCAGAAAATAAAGGTTTTTTAGTCTATTACAGTGACTCCCCCTGCCCCTCCCCTGACTCCTTCCCCCACTCACATGACCTTCCTTTATATATCTGAAACAGATGAAAGTTCACCTGTATGGACTTAATACAGGCATTCTTT
Organism: Potorous gilbertii; assembly: GCA_028658325.1. Classification (NCBI taxonomy): domain Eukaryota; kingdom Metazoa; phylum Chordata; class Mammalia; order Diprotodontia; family Potoroidae; genus Potorous; species Potorous gilbertii. The sequence continues at coordinate 13,978,196 of CM053770.1, forward strand.
ATCGGCGCATTTTCTGATGTTTTCGTGATTGGCTGCTCTTATATGATTGCTATAAGAAACCACAAATCAGGAAGTCATCATAAAATCCCGATGAAGTCACCATTCCTGCTGCCTGCCTTCAACATCATTATTTGGAAACATGTAAATGAAAGTTGGCTTCTGACACCCATAAATAACACTGTGGTCGGTGCGCAATAGAGGGCGACTGGTTTGTTTCTTGCTGCTCTCACCATCCATTTCCTCCATTATTGATGGACGTAATCATAAAATATTATGACAAATAAGAGGTATTTGTTGTTTCCCCAGAAAGATTCACTCTCGTTATATTAAAATGCTATATTGTTAACCTTCATTGGGATGGGTTCCATTTAAGGCGTGAATTATTGCTTTGTAAAATAGGGAACCTTGGTGAACTCTTGATGCAAATACAAGTTATATATATAAGTAAAATGTGTTCTGAGAAGCCACATGGTTTCCAGTGGGGTCATTCAATTAGCATAGTAGTTCTCTGTAAGTTTCAAGAACGAAAACCCAAGTGCAGGAACTGAAAGCACTTAATGGGTGTTTGTCTCTATGGCAAGAAATTGTGAGTATTAATGAAAAAGTGAGAGAGTTGACTTGAAGGGGCTCTTTAAATATATACATATATGAATAAATAGCTGCTCCTACTTGCAGATATAGATACATGTATTTAGGAAAATGCTTCGGATTTTTATCACTTACTACCTGTGTGTCCTCAGGCAAATTAACCTCTCTAGGCCTCAATTTCCCCAGCTGTAAAATGAATAAGTTGGAAAGGTTGACCTCTAGAGTGCCTTCCATCTCTAAAATGAATAGTGGTGAGGTCATAAGGGGAGGAGGAGGAGAAGGATGACAATTATGACAATGATAGCAAACATGTCTCATATATATGTGTATGATGAGTGTGTATGTATATATTATATATAGACATATATATATATACTTGAATTCATATTTTCCTGACTCCAAGTCTAATATTTTACCCATTATACTACCTTCTATTTAAAAAAAAGTTAGATCTATCATTCCCTACAAAGGACCAGTGTGACGTTTTGGAAAGAGTGCTTACACAGTCAAGACACCTTGGTTTGCAGTTACTTTAATAGCTATGTGATCTGGACAAGACATTTAACACCTCTGGATCTAAATCTCAGAATTGGAAAGGTAGCCTCTGAAGTCTGAAAAAGAAAGTCCCCTACAACATCACCCACAAGTAGTCATCCAACCTTTGTTTGAAGACTTCCAAAGAGAAGGATACTTGTATCTCCTGAGACAGTTCCGTCTACTTACTAGCCATGGGATCCTGGGCAAATCATCTTTCAGCCTTGTCTGTAAAGTAGGTATCATAATAGTACAATTCGTCAGGTATTTGTTATGTTGCAGACATTGGAGAAAGACAAACCTGAAACTAGTCCTTGTCCTCCAGTAGCTTATAATAGCCTGTACACAGACAGGAACTACCCAATCCGTACACAATCAGCACAAAGAAATGTTAGTGGGAGGGCAGCACAAACAATTCAAAGGATGGAAAGGGGCCATATGTAGAAGGCAGCACTTAAGCAGGACCCAGAAGGGAGCTGGGGGTTTTGACACACAAAGGTGACTAGAGAGAATTTCAAGCACGACGGTCATCCCAGAGTGGAGCAGCATCTCACTTCAAAACTTCACTTCAGATCTTTAAACAGTCTCAGTCCTAGAGATGGGATACTTTTTTTCAGGTACCAGGTAGAGTAATGGCCCAAGAGGTCTCTTTCAATTGAAAAATTCTGAGCCTACATAATCCCCAGAAACCTTCCAGAGATTCACCCCCTCTGTTCAGGATAAGGTATAGCAAAACTTGTTGCTTATACATAGATAAAGCAATTTGAAATGAAGGATTCAGGTGTCAAAATGGTAGCTTCCGGAAGGCATTCAATTTGACCAACAGAAATTAAGCAGAAGTAACAAGACCTTTCTAACTCTAAGTTAGTGTCTTAGAACAGCAAACTTGCCCCTAGTGATGAGGAAAAAAGAAGACACAGTGACTGGGTGCTGCTTAGTTTTCTGGCCTGTGTTTCATAGCAACTCCTACTCCCAGAAGGCAAAGGTCTCCTGGAAGGGAGAAGCCTATTTTCACTAAAGGCTCTGAAAATGGGTTTTTCTATCATCTTATAACTGGGTATGTGAAGGGTCTGCCTCCCTAAAAAAAATTGGAGCTTAAGCCTCTGGACTCTAACTAAAAGTTGATGGTAGAGTTCACTCTTATGGAGAAGTAGCACCTCCATGGAGGACTCCAGAGAAAGCCAGGATCTAAAAGCAGAAGGATGTTCCATCCCCTATACCGTAGAGCCATACTCAGAAGCAACCTGCAGCTGTCATGGGACCAGTCAACCTCAGGCCAAGAGCAAACATATGAGACAGTGAGGAGCAAAGCCTATAGAGCTGACACACCATGCCAATAAGCCTGGCAGTCACTGAATTCCTGGAAGAGCTCCACATGCCCGACTGCATGCATGAAACACCACCAGGAAGCAGACCCAATGGGAGAAGCATGATGCCATGACTAGAAGACATCAGTATGTGTCAGAGATCTGAATCTGGCCACACGTGCCCCCTATAGCTCAGCTCTCAATGAGTGTTCCCTAGGTGTGTCAGTACCATGGATGATGTATGGTTTTTTGGAGAGTGTGCCCCATATGAATAGGAAGAAATCTTTTGTTTCTACTGGTCTTACTAAGTTATTTAATTAAATATCTATCTTGTCTTTGAACTAATGGTGTTGCTAGCTGACTTGAAAAAGCAAAAACTATTGCTGATGAGCTATTGCTTCTTTCAGTGAATGTAGATCCAAAGAGTACTTTGAACCTTGGGAGCTTATCTTGGGAGACCCACAGGAAGAAGGAGGCATCCCTATATTTCACATGAGAACTATGTTCTCCTTGAGAGAATTCCTGGCCACCAGGCCTGCATTCCAGAAGAGGCACTAGATGAGTGGTTCTGATCTCATCCCCATCTCAGCTCCTCTGATCCCCATTTTAAAACCTAACTGCGTTTTAGTGATTTCGTTGGCATAGGGAGTGTTCAGGGAGGACCTTCTACCACTTTGGCTGATCACTTTTTCTACAATTAGAGAATTGCCTTGGCCACTAAAAAGTTAAATGACTCACCCAGAGTCATACAGTATGTGTTAAAAACAGCACACAGACAAACCCATATCTTCCTGACTCCAAGGCTCATTGTCTTGCCACCCTGCCTCATCTCACAAATGGGCGGCTTCTCACCATATAAAACTTTTCTTCATTTTTAGAAACAATGTGCTTTTGTGGGTATGTTGGTTAGCACCTTGTGAGAACACTATATGTTCTTAAAAACCGAGGATCTTCAGGAGGAGTGACTGGTCAGGAAATGTACACACCAGGGCCACATCCTACTGGTCAGACGGGCCCCCACCCCACATTGGGTTACAATTCAGGCAATTGCTTTGTGTGCTACTGTCAGGGAATCCTCTTCTGTGAAACCTTCTCGGTCCCCAAAGCAGCTGCAACCAACTGAGACCCTATCTGTTTTCTGGTTTCTCCAAGTAAATCTGGCCAAGAAAAACCCTTCTCCCTATTTTAGGGTGTGGTACAAAAATAATCCATGTTGACTGAGGCATGTGCCTTATGATTTGGAAGACTCAGTTATCTGATGCAATCCTCAGGAAAGAGGTGGATGTATGTATGTGTGCCAAAGAGGCTCCAAAGTGGGTTACCAACATTTCAAAAGTCATATGATAATTGCGGTTATCCTTGGAGAGCTTGAGTGTGAATCTCATCTCTTATTCACTAAAAAGCAGAACAGTGAACTGAGATCCCAAAGAAGGTATGTATTCTTTACAGCTGTCTGATAGGTGTCTGATAGAAGCTTTCACAAGATTATGAATCCACTCTTTTTGTTGTAAATAATGACTGTCTTGTGGAAAATCTATTGGGGGAGACAGAGTTTGGCTATCCCATGAAATAACCTATTGTAAAGAGAAAAACACCCCTTGGTTGGAAAACGAACATGAAAAATTAACCCCAGGCTACATTAATAAAGGGCAGTTCACAGTTTCCCGTAAGCTTCTGGCTGAGACCCATAATGGCAAAGCAGGCAGGGCCTCTGGGTCTTAAGTGCTTCGGGAAGAGAAAATTAATCTCAGGCTTTAGAGCTTTTTAGGGTTGCCACATTGTGAAAGCTCCCATTTCCTTGGGGTGCTTTTCACTGCCTCTTCTCCAGACCTCTTGGCCTTCCCAAGGGTAGGAATGAGACACACTCTGGTAAGGTCAGAGACCACCTGAAGGAGAAAGATTTCAAAAATGAGTTTTCCACCTTGAGTTTGCCCCATTTTCCTGGCATTAGATTGAGAGCGTAGACAGAACAGGAAATCTGTAATGGAGAGCAGAGCATCCAGGGCTACATGAATGGTTCTTGGAATTGCTTCCAGCCTTCTCAGAATCACTTTAATTTATACCCTTATTTTCTCTCTTAAAAGCTCTTGGTCCTGTTGGTGAGTCCTCATTCCAAAGGAAGCATTTCCTGCATGCTCGACCATAGACTGATTGACGCTTCTGTGCTGCCATCCTCCACTGGAATGGTATGAGCATCCACACCTCCATCTGCCTTCCTCACATCCAGCTCAGCACCACACCTCTTGTAGCATCCCACTTAACTGCATTTAACTTGAGCTGCTCCAAGCCCTTTGGAGCTTTCTTGATGAATAATCCAATTAAGTCCCACATTTCCTTGCGAGAAGGATGGTGGTTAAAGCATTTATTCTCCCCACTTTATAGAGAGAGAAACTGAAGGATGCCCAAGTCATCCATTGGTTTGGAGATTGAGACAGGGACTTAACTGACCGGCTCATGGTCTCGTGTCTGGTCTATTCCACTCTAAGGTAGCTAGGTAGCCCAGTGCACAGAGTGCTGGGTGTGGAGTCGGGATGATCTGAGTTCAAATCCAGGCTCAGATAATGACTAGCTCTAAGGCCCTGGGAAAATCACTTAACCTCCTTTCACCTCAGTTTCCTCTTCTGTAAAATGCTGGTAGTAGTAGCACCTACGTCCCAGAGTTGTCATGAGGACGAAGTGAGATAATGATTTTAAAGCACTTAAAACAGTGCTTGGCACACAGGAAGCACATGTGAGTATTGGTTACTGTTATCATTGTTGTTCAACACGTGGAAGACATCTAAATATTAGGGCCAGGAGGGAGGTAGGCCAGCAGCCAAACTACCTACTTTGTTCTGCAGCCTCAGATCAGAAGTCCTACTGGAGACCCATTTGGTGTTGCATCTAAACTTGTGTAATGGGGCTCTTAGCTACCTGTGATGACTGTCTCATGGAAGTACTCTCTAATAATAGCCATAGTGCACTTAAAGTGATCCAGAGCCTCTATTTTGTAGATGGGGAAAGGATTTCTCCTCAACTTCATATCCTATTGCAAAATTCCTGTGGTTCAAAACCATCCATGGTGCCTAGTCAGATATTATTACCTGAGAGACCAAAGAGAATGTCTTTGCCTGGACCTCTGACGTGGGAGCCCACTTTCTCCAGCTTAGCTGGTAAACCAGAAACAATTAGATGTAATAAATACTAAGGGTCTGATGAGCCCAACTTTGCTGTGGTAATACAGTTCGACAAGAATTTTGATGTCAGACTTCTGGTTAAGGTGATAGCCTGATTTAAAAAAAAAAAAACAACTCAAAAAGAATTTGAGTTTGCCCATACCAACTCTGGCAAATAAACAAGAGACTAATGCCCCCCAAAAAAGTAGAAAACAAGGCAGAAGCCAACTGCTTCCCCAAGTCCAGAACTTCACAAAAAGATTCCAGAAACAGATGGATGGGCAAAGAAGGGAAACTGGCTACAGCTCAAGTAAACGAAAGCACTGGAAATGTCTATAGATGCCCAAGGCAAGGTTCTTAGACTGGGACCCACAAACTTGGAAAAAAATCTATTTTCCTCATTGTTTCAATATTATTGGCTTCTTTTGGGCTTTTCTGTATCTTGTTTCATGCATTTCTTTTATCCATGATTCTGTGAAGGGGTTCCTGGCCTTCAGAGGAATCCATAAGGCTAAAGATTGAGAATGTCTAGCCTCAGGAATTGATTTGAACGCTGGCAACTGGATTGGAAGTTGGAGGAGCTGGGGAGAGGAGGGAATTGAATGAACAGGAAAAAAAACCTGACATTTATATGGGGTACTTATATCATATAGGGTACTTTTATATCCTTAATCTTGTTTGAGCCTGAATAAGTATTAAGCACCTACATTTATTAAGTTCCCCGACATTGTGCTAAGTGCTTTACAAAAAAATCATCTGATTTGATCTACAGGTATTATCTTCATTTTACAGATGAATAAATTGAGGTTCAGAGGTTAGTAACTTCTCTGTAGCCAGTATCAGAGACAGGATTGGGACCTAAGTGTTCCTGAGCCCATGTATGGCGCTCTATCCACCACACTGTGGACCTGGATTGAATCTTATGTATAACAAGGACTAGTCTCTGACCCCAGAAATCTGCACCTATCTATCTGTCTTTGAAATTTATATGATGATCTACTTGTGTTCCCAGAGAAGGTGAGATTTCACCAGTCTCCAACAACATGGGTCCTAGGAATTCCTAATTCTAAGTCCAGAACTTTTCCAGTGAGTCCTATTGCCTCTATAAACTCCCATAATCCTGTCAGTTTCAAACAAAACAAAACAAAACTCACATACTCTCCCACATCATCATCGATGAAAGTCTATGACTGCAGCCTAGAAGACCGATGTCCTCCAACAGGCCACAGCTGCGATTAGGGATTAAAATAATATTAACAACAGTCAGAATGATAATCACTAGTACAAACGTAGTAAGAGCACTTTCCACGTGCCACCTCATTTGATCCCCAGGTATTCGTTCACTGGCTTGAGAACCAGTCCACCAAAGGTCCCTCCACATTCCACAACAAGACCTCCACAACCCCAACACAAATGTTCTTGAACCATCTTTGTGTAGTGAGAGAGGGTGAGTGAGGTCCCCATTTCTGGTAGCTCTTTGGATCCTGAGCCCTTGGCCTTGTTTTGCACATAACGAGGACTTAATCCAGGTTGTTTTCTTTCGTTCGTTCATTCATTCTAGCACAATGCTGAGGGGACGGGTGTTTTTGAATGAGGTAGTTTGGGGGAGGGAGGAGACTCCCCCTTTCAGCATTACATCCACACGGACCAAGGTTATCTGCTTCTTTCCCCATTTCCCCCATCACAACTTTTTGACTTCTGTACCCCATGACATTTCTTTTCTCTGTAACCTTCACAATTCAAAGTGGAATTTGTCTGTTGCAAGACTGTTCAAGGTCCGCAACCCTTCCCAGCAAATATTTAGGTCCATAGGAGATCAGGCAGAGTTGAGGACAAAGGGTTCTGAGATGCCCTGGAAGGAGGTGTGGACACTTGCTGAATCCATCAAAGTCAAGTCTGAAGGGAAGCCTGGAAACAAAGACAGGGATGTACTGAGGTCATTCCAAATGACACTCAAAGTGAATGTGCTTTTCAGAGATCCACATAGGCACCAAGGTCAGCTCAGAGAGATTGCAGAATTGTAGATTCTTAGACCAGGAAGGACTTTAGAACTCACACTCCTTCATTTTACTGAAGAGGAAACAGAGGATGAATGAGTTCTCCAAAGTCACACAAGTAACAAGTAGCAGACCCTGAATCTGATGGAACTTGGGAGGACCTTGATTATTCCTGTTAGTGCTTCCTCCTCTCCTCTTTTGGGGTATCGAGGGTGGCCCTGGAGCTTATCCCAGCTGTGAAGCTAGGAACCTTGGCCTGGAAAGAATACACCACTGCAATCAGGATGGTACTGAAGCTAGTTTGTCTGGAAAGTGCTAAGATATGAAGCCTTGTGGGGGTACCAAGGAAGGAAACCCAGGGCTTCTGACAACTGCAACCACAGTCAGAGATCACAAGAGAAATAATGACCTTGAACATGCCAGGAACTGCTAGCTCCAGGCTGTCTGGATTCATGCCAACCTTTATTTCACTCTCCTGAGGTTCTGCACTTGAACAGCTCTGAAGTTGGCACAGGACACCAGCCCGCCCCTTCCAGGGCACCTCTCCAGGCTATGTAGGTATGGTATGAGGAGTTACATAAACAGAAGGCCAAGTACATTAACTTTCCTGGATTCTGGGCCATTTTGGCAGTCTGGTGAAACCCTCCCCTGAATTGTGTTTTTAAATTCATAGGGTAAAATCCATTGACAAAGGAAACCAATTATATCAAAATATAATTATCAAAGGTGTTAACAAAACAAATTCATCACCCCCAGATTAAGATTTAGTTATATATAAGGGGCTCCCAAGTCCAATCTTCTGACCCATATCCCCTCCAGTCAAACAGAAATTGACTGTGTCTCCACTGGATTTCTATTGTCCCCCAAATCACAAATTTCTCCAGACCATCTCCCTCTCTGAGAAAGGACCACCATTCAAGTCAAGTGGGTGTACCTCTAGGATCTCATGGTACTTTAGGAGAGAGGATCTAGGGAATACTCGTACTTTCATGGATGCTCAGAGTGTTGGCTAAAAGGCAATTGGACTTATTACCCATGCAATCAAATGGGGACCAATCCCCCCATTTTGGGGAAGGCTGGTCTGATCAGCATTGCCTCATAGCTATCACCAAATTATGTTTGGCTCAAAGCCAATGGGTGTCTAACCTGACCTGCTGGTATGACTGAAAGCTGCCCATGGAATGGGTTGATTTGTGTAATGGAATGCTGTGTTGCTAGGAGGGAGAAATCCTCACAGCTCCCCAATTATATTTGTTTTATTTAACTATTTATTTGTTACAAGGGAAAGTTCATTGGGTGGAGGAAATCACTGAGAATTAAAAATGATGAGAAAAAAGAACAAAACATTTCAAAGGAAAGAATGAAGATGCCTCAGTGTACTCACTTAGCCAAGGCAGAGCCATCCGGAAGGCCTCATGGGCCACAGATCTAACTTAACCTCTTTGGGTTTCAGCTTCCTCTTCTATGGAATGAAGCAAGGAGTTGGAGTGCATGATCTTGTGTAGGAGGCTGCCCCTGACTTGTGGCTGCTTTTGAAGGCTTTTATAAGGTAGAAGTGAGGTGGGAGGGCAGTCTAGACATGGACTGAAGCAGGAGATAATGGTCTAGGGTCTGTGACCTGCTTTAATTTTTAATATGTTGATAACTATAGAATTGTTTTCCTTTGTTATCCTATATATTTTATTTTATGCATTTAAAAGCATCATCCTGAGCTGGGGTTTCCACAGATTTCTTCTGATCCTTAAGAGGTTCCATGACATCCAAAAGTTAGGGCCCCAAAGGTTGATGATGGTGGTGCTAACTTGAATGTCATTTTATGGTTGCAAAATACTTTCTATCCAAGATCTCATTTGATTCTCACAGCAACTCTGAGAGATTGTAAATTACACATAACATATACCTCTTGAGCAGGTATTTTACAGCTGGAGAAATTGAGGAACAGAGAGGTTAGGCCACTTGCTCCCTCTCACCCAGCAACTGAGTGTCAGAGACAACCTTCTAATTTCAAACCAAATGCTCATTCACTATATCAAATAACCTCTGAAAATGCCTGACTTACATTTTCATAGGACTTTCCTCAAGTATTCTAGAGCTGCTGGAATGAAAGGAAGAATCATGCTCTTTATTTAATTCACTATTATCCTATGATCAGATTCAGCTTTATGTATATCTGCAAATGTAGCTTTTGAAACATGGCTCTGATAAGGCAGCACAGAATCCTTTAAAAATGCAAGCGAAGTACTTGAGTAGGTCCAAAGGTAAATCAACACAAATAAATTAAGGGAGATATTTTTCTTTGCCATGCATAAGTAATAGGTTCGGTGGCCATAATTCCTGCTGAGGTGTGATGGGATGCAGAGAGCCCCTGGCATGTTAATATTGCTAATGGAGTCTCATGTTGAAAGCATATAACATAATTCATTGAATATTATATGACTTCCTATCATGGGAAATAGGAACCACTTGAAAGTCCAATCATTAACACGTTGCTGCCTCAGATGCAATACAAAAACCTGACTGCTCTTAAAATCTGTCATTACACTGCTGGTTCTGATATCAGAACATCACCCGTCATCTTCATCAAACTTAATCTGGTTTGGCCAGGGAAATGGAAGTCGTCTGGTGATTTGGGTTTATCAGATGCCAGTGAAATGATTTGCAATGGAAACAGGGAGAGGATACCCAGGTGCTACTGGCAAGTGTGAAATGCCACCAATTTCCTCACCTGAGCTGGCCTGGGCTTCCAGGAAGGACGATGGCCAAGGTCTCTTCACCCTTTCAGCACCATGGACCCCTTCGATGTTCTAGGGGCGTGGCTGGACCACCCATGATATGGAAATAGAGTTAGCAAGTACAATTCAACAAACATTTATCAAGGCCCAGACCCTGAGCTAAGCTTTGAGGGGGAAAGCCAAAATGTCCCTCCTCTCACATTCCCCTGGAGGGAATCAATATAGACCCTGGAAAGTCAATTCGCAAGAGATCTAAAGCTGGTACAAGAAGAAAGGGGGTGCAGCAGGGGTGGTGTCAGGGGAGTCAGGAAAAGCCCCTGGGATGTAGGAGGTGATTCCGAGCCCAAGCCTTGCTCATACTTGACACTTTTGCAAATGCTTGTTGAATTATATGGGGGACTGCTTATATCTTCGAGTTGGGCTAAGCTTCTATGGGACCTTCAAGAAATAGATGTGACATAGCTAATACTGCTAAAAAAGCAATCTGCTACCCACAGGCTGCATCCAGGGCAGGCAACTCAAAGTGGTAGGGCTTCACATCCCTCAATTAAGCCAAAGAGGAGACTCAGGATGGCATGGGAATGCTGGGGGTGACCACAGGCCCTCCCTCAGCATGTATGGCTCCAGCAAGATTGTGAGTCATGTGGTACCGAGTTTTGTCTGTGGACCTTGAGATGCCCAACAACCTGCAGTCAATCGTACTCCACCTCCCCGACCTCACCTCCCCCTCTTGCTGAGGGAGCATAAACCCTGAGGATTTGCATGTCAAACATAAAGGCCTGTCTGTGTGATGCACCCTCAGCTACCAGGGTAGAGAGAGCTGGGCTTCTGAGGCCCTGCCTGGTCACCATCAAATGCAAATGTGTCTGGTCTCATTTCTCCAAGAGTCAACTCGTGGTCACTGCCCCTGTTTCTTCATAGAGTCGCAGCTCCCCACTCATTCCATCCCCCGTATCTATGTCGCACACAGAAAGGAGGAGACTGTGACTTGACTTCCTCCTGCTCCTAACTCTCCACAGACAGGGGCATAACAGAGAGAAATCATGTAGACTGGCAGAGAGAATGCTGGGCTGGTAGTTAGGGAGACAGGGCTCAAACTCTACCTTTCTGACCCTGTGAAGCACAGTTTTCTCTTTAGTAAATTGAAATAATAATAGAATTTACTTCTTAGGATTTAAAATCTAGGAGAGGTCTCAGAGTCCATTAGCACAAACTTCTCATTTTACAAATAAGGAAACTGAGAATCAGGAAGGCCAGTTGTGAGGCTCCAATGATATAATATACATAAACCTTAAAATATGAGATAAATGTGAATTCTTGGTGTGGCTGTTATTCTTCCGCTTTCCTCAATGAACCACCACTGATCATGCTCTAAAGACAGTACAAGGGATGACCCATGCCTCTCATCTCTTGAATATGCCCCCTTCTCTCCTCTGACCCTACCCCCACCTGGTGCAGGCCCTCATCCCTTCACACCTGGACCATGGCAAAGCTGCTGGGGATACTCCCTGGGTCAAGCCTCCCCAGGTCAGTTCTTTCTCAACTCAGCCATCAAAGGGATCTGACCACGTCATGCCCCTACTCACAGACTCCAGTGGCTCCCCATTATCCCTGTATAGTGTCTCTGTTCAGGATCAAACATGTAATCCTTTTTTAGCTCATAAAGGCCTTCATAACCTGGTCCTCTCCCACCTTTCCTGTGTTCTTACATCCTACACCCCATGCCATACTCTGAGATCCAGGGACACAGGCACAAGATACCCCATCTCTTGACTCCAGACACTTCCACTGGCTGTCTGGAATGCTCTTGCTCCCCATCTCTGCCTCCCGGCTTCTCTGGCTTCCTTCAAGTTCCAGCTGAAATCCCATCTTCTATAGGAAGGCTTGCCTGGTCCTCTTTAGTTCTGGTGCCTTCTGCTGGATGATTATCTCCCATTTAACCTGCATCTCTCTGGTTTATACATATGTCTGTTTATGGGTTGTCTCTCTCAGTAAACTGTAACGAGTCATTCTGCTGCTGGGTTGGGCTGGTCCCTTGCAAGGTATGATGTCAATGATGCATGGTCAGTCTGCTGCTAGGCTGGGTCAAGCAGGTCACTTGGCTGGGAAACTGGCTTCTTGGAGGCTTAGTGGATACCAGGATGGGTCAGGTAGATGACGTAGCCACTGGGATCTTGCTAGGGTGGAGCGGCTCTCAGACTGGGTCAGTTTGGCTTGCTCTCTTATAGGGAGCTGCAGTCTTACCTCCAAACAACTTCTAGTTCCATTGCGAGTTCTAGTATGCTGTTCAGTCAGAGGGTCAACGACCCTCTCCCTAGGACTAGCAGGAACTTCTCTTCAGAGCCAGGCATGGGAGAGGCCTTGTTTCTAGTGGTTCAGGGTTGGCTTCTCTTAGCAAGAGAATCCCCACCTTACTTTGAGGTGCCCAGCTCAGTTACACTTCCCAGAAGTGTAGATAGAGATGAGGGACAAAGGCATAGAAGGGAAGTTTCTGTGGGATCTGGGGCAACTTCATTTCCTTGCTGACCTCTTCATATGCAACTGACTCTTCAATCCTTAGGTCCTTTCCAAGATCTGGAATATTTTTTTCTCACCTAGAAAACTTCATTCTATATATCAATGTGTCTGCTACTTATAACCTTCAACCTGGCTGAAGCCACTACTCTAATAGTCAATACACTAATAGCCAACATTTCTGTAGCTATAACTTCTTTTACATGTGCTATCTTATTTATTCCTCACAACAAATCTAGGCGGTAGGTTACCACTTTATAATCTGGTCCTCTCCTACCTTTCCAGTGGTCTTACATCTTACATCCCCTGATTTTCTTATACCAGGGGAAACTGAGGCAGAGAGGTCTAGCCAAATGCTTACCCAGTCACATAGTGAATACAATGGGATTTGAAACTAGGGCTTCATGACCCCATGTCCAGAAGACTGTTTAGTGCCCCATCTTGTCTCCAGTAATCATTTCCTAGCTCTGCTTTCCTACACAGTAATAAAATAGCTTTGCTTTCCTTCAGAGAGTAATGCTGTGGGTGATTTTTTTCATGTACTTAAGGATCATACAGCTATAAAGGTTTAAAAAAAATCTTTAAGGCAGAGGTGAAAAGATGTCTATTTTAACGCAAGTGCTTAGGTTTGAGATGAGGGGAGATGAGTTTTCTTAGGACGGTGACATGTAAATCCAAGATCTGAGTGCTTCTCATGGTTGAGGCTGTCTTAATAAAGCTTATGAGTGATTGTTTCTAATGGTAATGTATTGTGTGTAATGGCTGTTTATGACGAATATCTCTTCCAGCTCGGTGTACTTTCAGAGGCCCAAGAACCGGCCGCAATGAATTGTGGACAGCAGATGAGATTGTACAGGACAGAAGAAAACACTTCATTATGTGAATTTCATTTATGCCTGAGCAATCATCACAGCTTTCAGAGGCCCGGATTATCTGGGTTGGCCATCGTGAGACCCATTAAGAGATATTACGTGGGCATCAGGGGCCCCTGGACTTGTTGACTTCCTTCAGTTTTCTCTTTGCTGACCAAAGGAAACTGGCAACCATTATGCATGGCAGGGACTATCATTACAGATCTATAAGAGGAAGAAACAACTCCTGTGATGGGTCTAGAAATGAAGTGCAAGCTCTGTATTCTTCGAAAGGAATTCCATTTCTCACTCTGCCCAAGCCAGCTGATTCCCCTTAGACATCCTGCTGAGGAATACTACCCTTGCCACAGAGAATGTAGAGAGATGGACAGATGGGGGGAGAGAAGAGGGACATTGAGACTGGGGTAGATGGGAGGAATAGATAGATATATAGTGATGCTATCTATACCCCCCTTGGAGCTTAGGGTACTCTATATGACTCAGAAGGGAGTAGGGAGGGGGGACTCCCTTCTCAAAGGGACACTAATTCTTGCCAGGAGAGGAAGCAGGAGGTTGGCTGCCACTGTGCTCCCCTCAGAGAGAGGGGGCACTAGTCTAGAACTGGATCCATCTGTTTCCCGAAATATTGTTAGTCTAGGGGATGGACTTTTTAGATTCAAACTAAACTTCTGATCATTGTTTCTTAATAGGGAAAGAGGAACCTCAAGCTTTATATCCAAGGTTTGACACCCTTCCTACCAAATACTAATTTTATAATGATGACTCATAGCAAATAGCAATGAAACCCATTTATTGGTTATTTATAGCAAAGCAGAGATCAGAGAAAGTGCACATAGGAGAATATGTGCCAGACAATTCATATTAAAAGAGCTCTTCCACTGGGAATGAGATGTGTGTGTGTGTGTGTGTGTGTGTGTGTGTGTGTATGTGTGTGTATGAGAGAGAGAAAGACAGAGACAGAGAGAGAGAGAGAGAGAGAGAGAGAGAGAGAGAGAGAGAGAGAGAGAGAACCACATCTCCCCCAAAGGGGAAATTCCTTTTAGTTTTTAAGGTAGCAAGCTCAATATAGGGTTGTGATGGAGACTGCCAGCTCCTCTTCCTTCAGCTTCTTCCCAGAGTCTTTTTCACCCATCAGGAAACTGATATGGGATTTGTATCTTCTGTCTTATCTCTCAAAGCTGGAAAGCAGAAGAGCCCAAAGAGACTCAGGAGCCCAGTGACACAAAAGAAAACAGATCTCTTTTCTCTCTTGCTTTCACCAACTCTACTCCATTCTTCATGAAGGCTCAGGGCACTGGTCTCTACTAATTAGGAGAGAGCCCATGCCGATGAGTTTGGGGGCCCAGGAGATAGAGGAATAAAGGGAATAATGGATGGATGTGTAGACAGATAATTAGATAGACAAATAGATCGATAAATAGAAGATAGATTTATAGAAAGAGATAATTAGACAAATAGATGGATAAATAGAAGATAGGTAAATCATAAGATTAATAGACTGATAAATAAACAGAAAATAGATAATAAGATAGATAATTAGACAAATGGATGAGAAAGAAAGAGAGAGATGGATAGAGGGATGGTAGGATAGATATTCATAGACAATGTATGAAGCACTTCCTATATGCTAGGCACTGTCCAGAGTGCTGAGGATACAAATACAACCAAACCAGACAGTCCCTGCCCTCAGGGAGTTTATAGCCTAATAAAGGCAGACAACAGACAAAGGAGAGAGGTGGAGGGGGTGGCTTTGTGCCCACCTGGCCACATCGTTGAGAGCTAGTGGTGGAGAAGGGAGGCAGAGGCCCGGTTCTAGGCAAAATAAGACTGCAGTTCACTAACTGAGGTGACTTTGGGGGCAGAGTCCTGGGTTTGGGGCGGGGACTGCCAGGGCTTCAATCCTGCCACCACACTGCTTCAATCCCACTCATGCAAGGTTCGTGCGAACCCTGTGAGGTAGGTGGTGCAGGTAGAATTATCACCACTATTTCACAGATGAGGAGACTGAGCTTTGGAGAGGTAAAATGATTGGCCAGAAAGTGCCTGAGATGGGAGTTAGGCTGTGTGGTATAATGCTTAGAGGGTCATGGCTAGGACAAGTATCTTCTCTGCAATTTATAATCTTAGAGGATGTATCTTGATAATCTCTATGGCTATGGGAACTTTCCAGTTAATCAGGGTTTTTCTCATTCCTCAATTCCTTTCCACATACATAGTAGTCTTAAGGCTCTTAGACATTTGGCGGTCCTGATAGTGTGATGTGCTAGATAAGAGCCTTCAGCTCTGGGCTGCTCTCCTGTCAGGGAGGATCAGAATATACTGCCCAATTTTAGGAGGTTGACTCCGGCCCTAGAGAACATGCGCACCCACTTCCTTCATCTTGGTATTAGTAACATGGACATTTGGACTTCCCCTTTCAAATTCATCCTCCAAGTAGGAATTGGTGGTCTCGCCCAGTGGCAAATTCTACAAGTCAGTTGTACATTTTGCAGAGTGTCTCTCCTTCTGCTTTTCCCTTTCTTAGGTTTAGTGGTGTTATTTCCACATAATGAGTGACCCCTGTCCTCATAGTTGAGAGACAAAATTAAGTCAGTCGAGTCTACAATAAGCTTCTCATAGCAGGAACCAAAGAGAGCAATGTTTCGCTCAGGGTCTTTAGGCTGTGGCTACTGAGAAAAGGGCTGAGGAGCTAAAGAGGTTTTTGTCCCTCAAGGGATGGGTGGAAAGGGGGAAAGAGAAAGGAGAAGAAAAAGGAGAAGAGGGCAGGACAGAGAAGAGAAGACAGTGAAAGGGAGAGGAAGAAAGACCAGAAGAGGGAAGGAGATCAAGGACAGGTGATTTAATAAGGTTTAAAGCACTTGTCCTGAGGAACCGTGACAAGCCTTTGGCTATTTTAGCCTTTAGGTGAGAAGTCAGTGAAAGGCAGAGGACTGGCCTAAGGTTCAGGCTGTCTGTCTTTCAGACTGTACTCAAAGTTTTTCCTGTCATAATGACCTGCTAGAGAGGCTTGTGTACATGTGTATGTGTGTGTTTGTGGGTGCATATGAGTGTGTGTATGTGTGTTTCTGTGAGTTTGTGTGAGAATGTATCTGTGTGTGTGTGCGTGTGTGTGTATGGGTGAGATTTCTCCTAGCCCATCTCCATTTCACTGAAATGTGTAAGGACAGCTAGGAAGGGCCCCTTGAGGGGAATTCATTCAGCCTGGGAGTGTCTCCCTGGGATTGAACCTGGAAAGAAGCAGGCAGGGACTTTCCATCTGGGTAATTTTGAAGAAATGCCTTCCCTGGCTAACCATACTGAAACCGCGGGTCCAGAAGGGCTCAGCTCTTCCTTCTGTTTGGAGCCTGTGCCAACTCCAAAACTTTCATTCAGCAGCTTTGCCCTCCCCACCCTCCCCCAACACATCTGATGGACAAAGGGCTGGTTACTCCCAGAACCGGACAATTCAGGGGTTCAGGATACTGAACCTCTGTAAGAGCCACAAGGGTAGATGGTTCAAACCTTGTCATTTAAAAAACATTTTAAATATCTTTGGTTTTTCTATGATTTTCATTTCCACATAGAGCTCTTCCTGATCTCTTGGGTGGAGAACCATCCCTTGTAGAGAGACAGAGACAGACACAGAGACACAAGGTGGGAGACATATCCAGAGAGGTCAGACAGGTAGGGAGGTAGGGAGAAGTGGAAGGGTCATACTTGTAACAAATGCTTTTCTCATTCATTCATTCATTCACTCATTCATTTTCTCATCTCTTCGGCAGGGCCGAATCAGGATAATCAGGATGATTTTGCTTCATTGTGTGCTGTGGTCCTTTCTTTTTTCATTGCTGTCCCATCTTCCCTCATTTTGAAGGGAAGTGACTGAGCAAGGTCACACGATGACCCTGAATCAAACCCAGCTCTCGGGCCTGCCCTCTCCACAGGTCTGCCTTCATCCATGGACCATGGGAGCCAGAAGGAGGAAGTCAAGGCTTTCCTCAAGAGCTAAACTTCTTGCCCACTTCATGTTGCAAGCAATTATCATGGTCAAGGTTTGAGCCCAGGTCGTCTGACTCGAAATGCGGGACTCTTCCTTCTGTGCCCCACTTTTCTCAGTATTACCTTGCCCACCCCTCCACCCCCCATCTCCACCTCTGTAAGGACATAGTCTCAGGCAGGCCCTACATGCAACTGTGTCCCAAATACGGGTCCAAGCCTGGTCAAGTCCAGCGCTGGTCCCTTTGCTCCTACTCTGGAAGGGCTAGGCCCCCTGGCCTTTCTCTCTGTGATTTCCAAGGGTTCAACCCCTTGGATGACTCCATCAGCAGTGGCTGAGCCCAAGTCCAGTCTGCTCCAGACCATCAAACCTATTCCTTCTTCCCCCAGGTTGGGGAAACCCTGAAGAATGCTCCACTTTTGCCACATCCAAGTTTTAAAAAACCTAAGGGGTCAGGGTTGGGGGTCAACGATGTCTCTTAGAACCACAGATCATAGATTTGGAGCTTACACATCAAGGAAAACTCCCTCATTTTACAAGGGAGTAAACTGAGGCTGATAGAGGGGGAGCCAATGAGAAGCAAAACCAAGATTTGAATCCCCACCCCCTGACTCTAAATCTAATAGGATTTCTATAAAGCTGAGAGCCTGCCTCTGACAGTATCTAGACTTCAGCAGGTCCAGAGAGTCCCTAAAGTATTCTCAGGAGGTCACTAAGCAAGCAGCCCAGGGTTGGTTTGGAGTCCAAGGGCCCAGCGTCTGCCACTTACTTCCCATGGGAACTTGTGCAAGCCTCTTAAGTTACGTGGGCCTCAGTTTTCACATCTGTAAAATGGAAAACTTGGACCACATTATTTCTAAGATCTCTTGCAGATCTAAAATCCTATGTGTATCACTCCACAAATTTATTAAGTAGCTATATTAAGTGGAAATACAAAAACAAAACATTCTCTGCCTGCCAAGAGCATTGGTGGAGACAAGGTGGACCCAAATAAGTCTGCATTTACAACATAAATGAGAAAGGAGGTGGAAGGGGTCACGGAGGAGGCTTTAGAGGGTGGGGGAAGGGCCCCATGCCAGAGGGGACCCTTGAGCTGAGCTTTGAAGGAATTGGAGCTGAGTAGGGAGAACATGAGTACGGTAATCTTAAAGAAATGACTCAATGTGGTCTATTACCCAGAGGGCTGGCCTTGGGATCAGGAACACCTGGGTTCAGTTCCTGCCTCTGATAGATTTACCGGCTTTGCAAAAGCATGTCCAATTCTGGGTGCCCTGGGCAGGTCTCCCAAGACTTTATGTTGCAAAGCACTTGCCAGCCTATATCACTGGAGGGAGTTTCACACCAGGAATTCCCTTCGCTGATGAAACCACCAGTTTGGATCCAACACAATAAATTATCAGTATAATAATTTCCCAAAGCAGGGGTAATTTGTCTGTTCTTGATTAGAGTTTTGGTTTAGCCCCGTGTTATAAAGCCTGGCCAGGAGCACATCACCACTTGACCATTGTTACTGTTAATCATGACCATAATTCTGAGTGCAGTGGGGATGCTCCGAAGCTGTGTGTGTCCTCCGGTCACATGGAACCTGTTACAGTGGTGATATTTATGACGGCATCAGCGAGTGTGGGGCTTGATGTATTATGCAGGCTTACACCACATGGACGCTGAATTATCACACATGGCCTAGCTGTCAAGGATCCTGGGCCAGAACAGAAGAAAGGACTTAAAAACATAAACCACGTCCCTGGCACGAGTCTCAAACTGCTGGACGTTCACGGCTTGCAAGTGCCCAGACTATAAATTTGCAAGTTGCATTAATAGGGCAGTAAAAGTCACTTGTCTGAAAGCGTCACTTGTAAAATATTTATAAATGCACATGGCCGGGGTCGGCAAACAGCATCTCTCCATAGAGTCTTTCCCCTGCAGGAGCATCCGAGCCTCCGTCCTACACAATTTGCCATGTGTGCATATAAAAATTATTTTGAAAAGTCCAAGGGGAAGATTGTGTGTTTGTGGAGGAGCTTGAGCTACCTCTTTCCAGGGCCAAGGGTCACCAGTTGGTCCCAGGGGTTCTTCGCTCATCCAGCCTCAGTCTGTGAACGGGTGTCGGTTTTATTGGCCTTATCATCTAGTTTCCAAATGAGCAAGCCTGGTCCTTTGGGGCTGTCTTTAAAATCCCACATCAATATGTACAATGCAGAGGAGTTTTTTGGTCCGAAGGTCAACACATATCAATGTCACAGAGGGAAGGAGGGAGCTGAAGCTAGTACCCTTCCAGATATGTCTTTGGGGACCTTTCTAGTAAAGCCCCCTCTGGAAAGGCCTTTCCTAGGTTTCTTTTTAAAAGAAGAAAAAGGAAAATAAAAAAGGGAAGCGATATCAGAGCTTTTCTTTTCCTGTCAGCTGGGAAATAACTCTTATCGACCTAGGTATGGGAGAAAACAAGCCAGATCTTGAGTCAGGAGGGAGCTGGATTGGAATCCTACCCCTGAGGCTTTAGTTTCTTCTTGTAATTGTTTAGTTGTTTTCCATTTCAACTCCCTCCCTTACAGAGGACAAAACTGAAGCCTCAAGGTCACAAGGGACCAAGGTTCAAGTCTCTCTGCTTCCTATCCCTGGTATGACTCTGGGAGCCCACCCTGCTCTCCTGGACTTGGTTTCCTCTGAGAGGTTGGGACTTGCCAAAGGCTAAACTCCCTCCTGGCTCTGAAGTGATGACCCGATGATCTCAATAAGCATCTCAGCACAGCAGCTCCTGTCCGGTACTCTTTTTGGGGGGTGAAATCTGGGGTAAATTAGGTTTCCCATTCAGACTTAGATTGGCCTAGCAACTCACAGAGAGGTGCAAATCTGTTTCCAAGAACCAAAGATTGATTCCTTGTTCATGATGCTGACTATATGAAAAACTATGGAGGAGGGAGCGAAAAACCTTCAGAGTTTCAGTTACAGCCGCATCTAATGAAGTTGGAGGTATTTTTCACTTACTGACTTCTCAACTCCTGTAGCTTAAATGAATCTAGCAATCATAACAGTAAATCCAGGCTCCTGAGGTGTCCCATGAGGGTTCATTAGTCACATATTACAGCCTCTTCTAATCTGTACACTTCCCATGTTGTGGGACTGCACAGGACTGCTGAAACCTACAGAATTTCACTTTTTCCTCCACGGTCCCCAGTAACCCTGAGTCTGAACGATGTCCATTATTTCCCCCAGCAAACACATGAGGTAGAAAGCTTACTCCAAGATTTATTATAAGAAAAGCTCGATGTTTTATTTCCCCCCTTAATTGAATACATTATTGCACCATGTTTGGAAATGCTGTGTTGATGTATTACACCTCTGGACGGCAGTGCGCATGCCATCTGCAGCAAGGAGGTTTATTGGCCCACAAATCAGAATCCAGATGTTGGTGGGGGGAGGGGGAAACAATGTGTGCTGAGTTGCAATACATTAGAGCCCATTTTAAATATATAAATCACAAGAACCTAGCAGGTTTTTATTTTTAAAAAAATTAGATATTGGTACTTATGAAAATGAAGGGAATGGAAACTCTCTCTTTCATCATGATGGGTGGAGTGATAAGTGGCCTATGTCCTTGCCGGTGCAACAGGGAAAGTGAGTAATGATATGGGTGCCTTTGAACCCTGGGAAAGCTCCCTCTGTAAGAGGACTTTGGGATTCTAAAAGAAATTCTTCCTCTTCTTGTTCTGAAATACTGGAGTCATAGCCAGGGCAAGGCAACTGGAACTTTGTCTCAAAGGGATGAAATTTAGAGGGGTGCTGACAGCATTTTCGGTTCTTAAACCACATAGAAACAACTGAGCTTAACACCTTGTAAGCATGAAGAGTACACTCAAAGGGGCAGCCAGGTGCTTTCTCTGATCCCACCCACCACAGGAGGTCTCCCCTTTCTTGCCTCACCCTATTCCTTTCCCTGTTCCCAGTAGGAACCTCTGGGGGTGCTGAAGTACCCAACCACTGACCCAATGTAGAACATGGGTGGAAGGCACTTTTTGTGTGGTCTGTCCCAGGTACTAATTATAGCTTTTTTGGTTATGAAAATAAATTAATAAGTATTTACAACTCTGAAGTTAAAGCAAATCCCTTTAAAAAAGGAAGACACTTAGGAAACAAATCATCATTTTTTCATTGATCTGTTTCATCCGTTCAAAGTTTTGTTAATTCCCAATTCCCTCCTGAAAAAACTTTCCAAAGCTCCCTACTGCCATCTAAATAAAGTCCGTACTCTTTGGACTGGATCCAACTCCCCCACAATCTTAGCCTCATATTACCTTCCCAAACATTTTTCCCATTCCCCACCATGCAGGCCTGTCTCTAATCAGACAGGGATCCCCACTTTTCCCCCAACGTGACCCACTTTGCTTACTCTTGGCTTGTGCTGTTTCTTCTGCCTGGGAATCCATCTTTTCCAACTCAGTCAGGATCCTTCAGAACCAAGTTCAACTGTGAAGTCTTTGCTGACCCTGTTGCCTTCAGGTGGACCCAATCTTGCCTTCTGCTAAAGCACTATTGGTGCTTCTTTTGTGAAACAAATTTTTTAAACGGGACTCATGATTTCATTAGTCTAAGGAATTCATGGGAGGAAACTCTACACTATTTCACTTGATCTCATCAGCTACCTTGGATTCATGGTCATCTCTATGATGATGATGATTTTCGTATCTACTTATCTAGCCCTTATTTCTTAGTCATGCATCTCCAAATGCCTTTCAGATATCTCAAACTAGATATCCTAGAGACATCTTAAACCTAACATGTCAAAAACAGAATCTGTCCTCTTCACCTAAGCTCTGCCTATTTCCCACCTTCCCTCTGATTGGAGGAGGTACCACCATCCATCTCCTAATCACCCTATTTGCAGGCCTGCATCCTGGTTATTTATCATCTTCCACTCCTCGACATCTCTCACCTCCCCCCATATCCATCTATGTATAAGCCCGATAGAATCAACCTTTGTGATGCATCTCTCCTGTATGTATCTCTCCCCTTGTGTCTCCTATTGCTGCCACCCTGGGGTACAGTATATCATCACCTCATGCCTGGACTATTGCAATGCCTTTCTGGTTGGTCTCCATCCTCCAAGTCTTTCCCCACTCTGGTCCATCATCCCCTCAGCTATCAAAGTAGTTGCCCCAAAACTCAAGTGTGACCATGTCACTGCTGTATTCTATAAACTCCAGTGACTCCCTATTATTGCCAGGATCCAATATCAATTCCTCCTTTTGACATTCAAAGCCCTTCACAGCTAGCCTCCTCCTGTCTTTTCAGTCTTCTTGCACCTTATACTTCCCCCTCCTCCATATGGATCATGCTATCCTGTGACACTGGTCCCAACCTTGTATTTTCATTGGCTACCTTTCCCTCCTATGACTGTCATTCTCTCTCTTCATCTCTGTTCACCTGATGCCCCCCCACCATTAGACGGTGAGATCCTTGAGAGCAGGGACTGTCTTTTTTCTTTCTTTGTGTCCCTAGAACCTAACACATAGTAGGCCCTTTATCTAAGGGTCTACTTTGTGGATTGATCCTCATGGTAAGCCAGTGTCTACAGGTATCATTATTCTCCCCTTTAGAGATGAAGAAGAATAGGAAGTAAGTTTCTATAACATTAATCTGTTTGAGGCAGAACTCCACATTCACTGATGCTTGCATTGCGGGGAGCTGGTGACTCATCATCTGATTTCTATCAGAGCTATTTGTGTTTTTATCTTTTCCCCCTTCTGTAAATTCTCCCCTTCCCTCCACCACTGCTTTATTGTAGCCGATATTCAAAAATGGGAGCATTTTTTGTGTGTTTAATCTCTGTTTCACAAACATGTTGGGGGCCTCTCTTAGGGCAGAACTCATCCTTGTTCTAATGTGCATTTGGTTCTTCTGAGCTCAGAGGGGATGTTTGATTTCCTCTTCTCCTTTTCCTGTGCTTACTACAAGGTCAAATCTAATGGAGGACAAAGAATCCTCCTCCATCCCCCGTCTCCCTGAAGTGAAGCCTCAGGAAAGTTTTTGAGCCAATATACCAGTCTCCACCTTGGGCTGGTGGCTCCAAATTGATCCTTATCCAGGGAGGCGGAGATGTTGCTTTCTTCAGGAGATGATATGATCCTGGTCCATTAGATTGTGAGAATCTAACTCAATTTTACCAAGTTTAAATAAATAAAATCCAGGATGCTCACACTTTCAAGAGGGATCGATCATCTGTGGACCTATTGATCTCATGCACTCTTCGTCAATTATCTGTGGGAATCATTAATAACACTTTGTCCTCATCCACTTGACCGTCATCTGAAGATCTTCCCACATTCTACAAATACCCAGGAGCTCACAGAAGTCTCCAGGTTTTGTCCTCATGCTGACTCAATCGATGAAGACCCTGCCCCCCAAGTACTTAACAACTGCTAGGCTGAAACTTAAGTTCTGGGGGAAGGGGAAAGATTTCTTTTTCAATCCAGAGCTAAGGCACGGCACATATGTGCTCTAGGCAAGCTTTGAAATGTAAGTTATCTGTCCACCAGAGGCTTTGCGGTCACACATACTAATCCACTTAACTCATGAAGAGAGTATATTTTATATTTGGCATTAAAAAACATGAACCCTAAATGCCAAGGTCACCTAGTCCAACCCATTCATTTTACAAATGAGGCATCAAAAGGTTAGGTGACCCACCCAAGGCAGAGGTGAAATTCCAGCCCAGGACCTCTGATTCCAAATCTAACACTCACCCAATTCACAGAACTGTTATTACAAAAGTGTTTTCTAAATCATTAAGCATTATGATAATATTATCTCATAAGATCAAAAATCCCACAGATTTAGAGTTATAAGGGACCTCAGGAGCTAGTCCTCAGACTTGCACTTGTACACAAGGTTTAGGGTCCCCATTACTGTTTTTAGGATTCTCGGGGGTAACCCTGAGGGATCAGGTCTCTTACCACTCATAAGCCCCCACCTGTGTACCTCCAACAAACAGTCAAACCTTAGCAGTCTTTTAGTAAAGATATTTAGGATGGACTAGTAAGAATCATTAGTGCCCAATATAGTCCCAAAACCTGGATCACATTATCCCCAAAAGCATCCAAACACATGGATAAAATGCGCTCAAATATAAAGCATGATAGAAAGGAAGCACACATGTGGAATGGATGAAAAGGATATGCTGGAGTCAGGTTGAACTGGCTCATAAGAGCTGGCATTAAACTGTCAGTGTGAGCATTTACACTTCAGAAGTCAGCAAATGCTACAAATCAGAGCTCAATTTATTTGTGTTGTTGATTTTCTACACTCAAGAAAGAGATATAGAAAATGTCAGATAGAATAAACTTAAAAGTGTGTCATGTACACTTTTTTTTGAGAAATGGTTGTTGAATGTTTACTAGGACATTCCTGGAAACCCAAAGGACATAGAGATCATTCATAACTCCTGGTACTTTACACCCTAGAAGTCCTTTCTTGACTTTAGTCAAAATTCTTCCCTTCTTCCTTGGGTGATTACTTTTTGTCCTTGGTGCAGCATTCTGCTCCTGGCTGGATTTGTTGTCTCCCATTGGTTCCAGCTGAATTCACCATCTGCTCCTCATCCATAGTCTCAAAGGGCATGTCCTCTTATTGTAGATGGGAGGTCTTCTTTCCTTCCCAACATTCCTTCTCAGGGATCTTGTACCAACTCTGAAACCCTCAACTCTCAAACTTTGAACTCTCTGCCAAAGTTCATTGTTGGACTGGCTGCTATTTGTAGTGTAACTTATGGCCTCAGGAAATCAGAAGACATTTTGCTTGTGGTATTACTTGCCTTTACCTGATGTCCAAAGCCCTAAAATTGTCTCATATTGACTGATGACTTGTTGTTCATACTTTTTGGTAGAGTTGTAAGAAAATGTTTTAACACCTAGCTAAAACTGTTACTTGATTCAATTAAGTCACTTGGTTCTTCTGTGATTACATTAATTGAAGTGGGGTTTCTATTGCACCCTTCCAGAAGTCTTGAATTCTAGTGATCTCATTTTATAGATCAAGAACCATAGTCCAAGAGAAGGTTAGTTATTTGTGTATGATCACACAACTAGGGGTGGGTCTTGAATCTGGGTTATTCTGACTCCCATTCCAGCTCTCTACCTGTGATGCATCTCATTAATATAAATAATTGATAATAAGAAACAGTCTCTGAACTCAAGAAGTTAACAATCTATGCTAGGGATGTCATTCCAATATCAGTAATCCAAGGGGGAGGGGGCAATGACAGAGGTTCAAATCCTTCTTGATTCAGCAAATGTTTCTCAAAGGCCAACTGTGGGAACTCAAAGAGGTCAGGGATCATTCTTGGATTCATAGAACAGATAACGTTTGAGCCAGATTTCGGGGGATGGATAGGAATTGGATGTGGGAAGCATTCACGGTAGAGGAAATGGCATGAGCAAAGTTATGGAGGTGGGAGAAAACAGGGCAAGTAGGGGGAACATCAGGAGCCCAGTTTGGCTGGTATATAGGGTACATGAAAAGGAATTCTGGAAGATCAGGCAGAAGATCTATGGGCAATCATAGATGTCAGACTTCTCACTTACTAAGTGATGAGGAGTCATTGACTATTTTAGGATGTTGAATGATTGGGTTGCTGGAGAAGGCAGAAAACCCCCAGGAAGGAGCAAAGGGTCTGGGGGCCCCAGTTGGCTATTCTGGGAGGCTCTCTTCATGGCTCTCATTACTACAGGGGCAGCTGGTGGGGTGGTGAGTGGGGTGATTGGTCACTGTTCTGAGAGAGACCTCCCAGGATGTAAGTGACCAGCATTGCTGAGGTCAGAAGAAGTGGATGATTAAGACTGGCCTTGGTGTGGAGAGAGTGTTGATGTTGATGTTGACACAGAGAGAGCACTGTGATGAGAGTTGGCTGTGGGTCTGAGGACACTTGAAATAAGGACCAGTTCATTCTTGACTGTGGGGAGGATGTGGAGGTTGGCAGAGGAGGCCACTCAGTCTTTTCATTGTTTCCCAAATCATGACATAGCAGAGTGGTCATGGCATCTTGTCCTGGTTAGGGTCCATAGCTAGCATCCCCACAGCACAGAAATGATGAGTGAAGATAAAGAAATCAGCAGGAGGGATATGAAAGGATGTGCAATTTCAATTCAGAAAACCTAGATTCAAGTCCCAAATCATTCACCTACTGCCTGGGCAACCTCAGACAAGCTGCTTACCTTTATTCAGGCTCAGTTTCCTCTCCTGTAAAAAGAAGGGATTGGACTGGAACACCAAATTGACAGGAGGAAAGCTCCTTAGAGGTCACCTAATCTAAATCACCTAATCCAAACCCCTCATTTCTCAGGAAATGAAAATGATGCTTAAGGGAATGACTTGCCCAAGGTCACACTGAGAGTGACAGAGATGCCGTGGGAACCCAGGTCCCTCCCCAATTCCAAAGACGGGGTTCTTTCCACAGAAATAACTTCTAACATCTCTTTGAGATCTGATGACTCTAGCGATGGTTGCAATGAGACCAGATCCAGTCTAGGACTGCTTTTCAGAGTCATATTAGCTGAGCTTGCTTCTGGCTCTGGTTCCTGAAGGAAAATACTTGACAGAGGTGGGAGCAGCGAGGAGGGGGAGAGCCCAGATCAAGACTGGATCACAGCTAAACTTATGAAGATTAGCCTGGAAGCAGAGATGGCACAGCACGACCTGGTGAGGAGGCAGCTGACCTTGGAATCCAGTAGAAGTGGTTTCAAAGTCTGTCTCCAGTCCTTACTCGATGTGTGACTCTGGGCAATCATCAAACCTCCCCACATCCCAGATAACTTCTTATCATTGAAAAATGATGCCAATCTGTAATAGGAGAGATCATCAGCTCTCGGGGAGTTCCCCATACCAGATGAGATCACGGGCCAGACCAAAAAATAAATACATGGATGGGATAAACAGAAGAATAGAGAAATGAGAAGAAAGGGGACTAACAAAGAGACAATTGTAGGAGTCACTGGATGAGACAACAGAATGGAGGAAAGGGGATGAGTTGAGAGAATGGACTCACAGAATCTGGAAATTGATTAGCTATGAGGGAGGGAGGGGCTAAGTGGAAGGGAAAATAAATAAAAGAGGATTCTAAAATTGCAAGTTTGACTGGGAGGATGGTTGGTGATGCCATCCACAGAAATAAAAGATTTGTAAGGAGGAGAAGGCTGTGGGAAAGGATCTAGATGCTAAGATCTATTTGGCACATGCTGGAATTGAGAGCATCCACATGGAGCTCCCCATCAAGGATTTTGAAGTCTGGGTATGGAGCTGATAAGAGAGATCAGGGCTGGTGCATCCATGTAGAGGCAATGTCAGAAACCAAGGAGGAAGCTGAAAATGACAAGAAGGGAAAAGGAAACTAAGCAGACCACACTGCCCATCATTGTTCTCTAGTCATGGTAGGCCCAGAACATTCCCCCTCCTCTGTACCCATTGTTAGTATCCTTGGCAAGGGAGGCAGGGCGAGGTCAGCTCTGTGCCCATCTTTACAGGGGCTATCAGGGAGGAGCAGATGAATTAACTTGACTGGGTCACTGAGGTCATTTGTGGGAGAAGCCAGACCTAGATAGGACAGAGTTGTCAGGAGGTCCTTCTAAGCTGAGAAGGCTCTGAGCACAGCGTGGTGTGTCTACAATAGCTAAGTACTGACCCCCTCAAACCCTGAGGCTACTCACAAGGCCAGAGCAATTGCCAACACCAAATAGCCACAATCCACATTAGTGCAGTGGACCCTATTCCACTGCAATCAGAGACCTTTCCAAACGGTCAGATGAGGGAATAAGATAAGCAGAATGGAGTGAATGAGCAAGTTACTACCAACAAGAGACCAGCCCCCAAAGTGGAGAAAGGACAGTTAAATAGTGGTAAAATTAATAAAGAGTCTGTAGGGGACAGGAGAGGAAATTTATCAAGGGAAAGTGTTTCTAGTTGTGTGTCCTGCATCATGACAGTGAGAGAGAAGGTACGATTATGGTCATGTTACATTAGTATGTCACTGCTACTCATTGTGAGAGGCAACCTGACATGGTGGATAGACGATGGGAGTCAGGAAGACCTGGGTTCAGGTCCCCCTTCTTTTAGGTCTGAAGGCATCCAGGTGGGGCTCTCTACAAGGGAGCTCAAAATGCCAGGCCATAACCACCAGGAAGGTGGCCAACAGGCAGATAATCAGATTATTGATTAAAAAATAAATAAAACCCTTCTCCCTGATGGATTGTAAGCTCAGTGGGAGCAGGAATTGTTTTTCTGTCCTTGGTATTTGCAGCCTGACAGAGTTTTTGTTTGGTCTCTTTAGTCATGTCTGACTCAGTGACTCCTTTGGGGGATTTCTTGGCAGAGATACTGGAGTGGTTTGCCATTTCCTCCCAGCTCATTTTACAGCTAAGGAAACTGAGGCAAATAGGGTTAAGTGACTTGTCCAATGTCCATAGTTACTAAGTGTCTGAGGAGAAAATTGGAACTCACAAAGATGAGCCTGACACTAGATCTGGTACTCTGGTACCACCAAGCTGGCCCGTACTAGATGGTTAATAAATAGGTGATGGATGATTCCTACTTTGCCCACAGAAGAGAACCTCTGGAGGAAATATCAGTTTCCTCCAGGATGACACCCTTTCTATAATTCTTCATTGCTCTGCCCCACACCAGCTTCATTCTCTCCCCAGATTTGTGACATGGGGAGCAAGTCTAGGCTGGTTGCATTCCCCAGCAGCTGTGTTGCTATTTTTTGTAAATAGCCTGTCTCTTGTCAATCTCCCTTTGAAACTATTCATGGCTTCCTGGTTGTTGGGCCCTGGGGTATCAGATCCGTGCATACCTGGATGGCTGAGCATGCAAACAGTAGGAAAATCCATCTCAGTGGCTACCCATAAACTTTGTCTACTGAACAAAAGGTGTTTACAGATCAGGAGGGAAGGATTCAAATCAGCTGAAACTCAAAAGATAACCGAACTTAAATAAAACAGGACTCACGGCACACACAGGGAAACCTCTATGGGAGGAAAAATACCAAAAAACTCAGGCACATAGCCATCAGAACACAGAACCTGAGGCCTGAACCCTCACAGAATGAGACCAAAAAGTCACTGAAACATGGAGGACCATGAAATTCCCACAGATCCAGGCTCCCCGTTCATTCCCTGGTCTGTGAGCCAGACAAAACAAACGCATCAAGGACTGGGCAAAACCTTGTCGTAGGCATTTTGCTTCTCTTGTGAAAAAGAAAGGAAAAAATAGGACTTCTCTCCTATCTAACGATACAATATGACCATTATACTATAGATACAAATTAGGTTTCACTGACACCTCTTGTTTTTATGGTCTGCCCCCATTTGCAGATTTCCCAGTCCCTGCCCAGACCCAGCCCACTTCCAGAACTGAAGTCCATCTTGAAACAAAGGAAAACAGGGAAGCCAAGATGACCAGCCAATCCGGCGATTGATTCTGACAGGGTACACTGCATTCTGTCCCCATAGGGGCCCTCTGCTCAGCCTAAGGAGGGAAGTTTGTTTCCTGTTCTTTTCTCTGGAACCAAGTCATCATAATGACGCCTTTGAGGGTTCTTTGCATTTGCAGTATCCAAGATAACAGGCGTGTGTTCTCCTCGTTCTTCCTTCACGATCTCTGACAGGATCGTGGTATCTTAGAGCTGGGTGGGACCTCCCAAGCTACCTAGCTCACACCCTCATTTGAATGAATGCCAATGTAATTTTCTTTGGAGTGGAAATCTGACCATCAATTTTCCCACTCAACCTACTCCAGCAGCTTCCTAGTGCCTCTAGGATAAATCAGTCAATCAGTATCAATCAACAAGCTTTTATTAATACCTTATTATGTGCCAGGATAAAATATAAACTCCTTTGTTTAGCTTTTAAAGCCCCACAGGGATTTGCCCTAACCAACTTTTCAGCCTCATTAGACAGTACTCTTCATCTTACCCTGTGTAATCCAGTCAAAATGGCATCCTTTGGTCCTCACTCCTGATACTCCATTTTCCCTCTTATGATTTTGCTTTGGCCATCCCAAATGCCTGGAATTATCTCCTTCCTTCCCTCTTTGGTTCAGAAGTGTGTTGGTGAATGTTTCACAATCAACTTTCCAGAAAAGCACAACCCGTTTTAAAGTTTCACCTGCTTTATTAAGATTTTCTTCATCATCCACAAAACAAGGAATCAAGCCCTGGTTTGTAGAGTTCGCCAATTTCCAATGTGTAAATGATCACACTGAAGTTTAACAATCAGCTCTTTGGAGCCAGTGCTACCTGACACTTTCACCCCTTTGTCTCTGCCTTGTTGACCCCTTCTCTTCCTTTAAGGTGCAATTTGGGTAAAAAGTAAGTTCATTGTTGAGGGAGCGTAATTTCCTTCTTTGTACTTGTGTCCCAGGTGCCTAGCACAGTGCCTTGCACATAGGAGGTACATAATAAATACTTGCTTATTGATTTACAAATGAGGATACAGAGTCCCAGAAAGGCTAAGTGACCTGAACCTAGTCACACAGGTTGTAAAGATCAGGAGTGGGATTTGAACTCAAGCTCTCTGACTCTGGTACAAGGATGTTTTTTCACCTCGCCACATGTTGCCTTGTGCCAACCTTGTTTCCAGGTCTTTGATCTCCTCTTCTCCTTCCATAGACAAAGCCTTTGTGCTAAGATGCTTGAGTGCCAAGACAGAGTGTTGAGGCTAGATTGGGAGCCCCCAAGAAGAAATACATCCCATTGCTTGGCACTGAAGATCATAGCCTGAGGCTTCCTCCAGTTCAGGCCTGGCATGGGGCTAGGGCTGCTGACTACAATAACTTGGCTCCAGCTCTTCCATGACTTCATTCACTGGATGACACCCTCCCTACCAAGGGAGCATGGAATGTTATCCCTGCTGGCACAGGCTAACACAGACAGTTAGGTAAGACCAAACAAACAGCAGAGAATTGGGTGTGAAAAGAATATTAATCAGCCGTGTCCATCTGACCACTAAGATGAAAAAAAATGTACAGGTTGAGGCCAGGTTTTTTCAAGGTTATTTACTACTCTGAAAAAAGTTTTCAACTTCAATAAACATATATCCAAAGAAGAAAATGAGGGCAAAAGATCACATTGAAGTTGACAATCTCCATTTGAGGCCTTTCTTTTATCTAGAGAGGGCTTCCAGTACAATTCCCCACGCCTTTGTTCTGCTGAATATACCTCGAAGTTCAAAGAGAATTTTTCTAAACAAAAAAGAGAATTGAAAGGTGAGGTATCATCTATATCATCAGTCAACATTTACTCATATGGCCACTTTTCTGATGGGGGTACTCCACAGGACTGAGTCTGCTCCCCCCAAAAGTGCTCCCCATGAGCTCCCCTTGGGGCAAGAAAATGGCACCCTTAGTATGACTCATTTGAGTAAGAGGTTGTCTCCAAAAAAACTTATTAAAATGAAAGTGTGTTATCTGTGAGAGGTGCCCATTAACACACTAACACAGACTGCTAGAAGAACTAATTCAAACTGCATTGAGAATCAGATGCAGAATGGTAAATTTTTATTAGGTTAAGAGGAGAGAAAAGGAAGGAAAAGATCAGAAAGACTCAAAGAGCTTGGGCCCATGACTGGGGAGGACAGGAGCATCAGGACACAGCAAGAGGAGATCAAATGTCCAACAGAGACGAATGGAGGGAAGTTCCCAGATGAAGGTTAAAAATATAAGGTGTAAAAAAATAAGGAAAACAAATATACTGGGATCAAAATGTCAGCTCTGTTAGCCTGGCCTTGAAGAATTAGTCTAAGGCAGAAACAGATCTTCTGGACTACAGGGCTGGCTGGGATTTAACTTCACTGATGCTTGTTGGATTAGTTTGGGTTTGTTTTCTCCTGATAACATCACACAGGTCTAGTATAGCCTCCCCATCTCCACCTCCCCATCTCCACTCATCACTGTGCCCTTCCCTTCCCCAACTCCCACTCAAGTCCGACTGTTCCAACTATGACACTCAGGATTCCAGAGGGAAACCTTGAGAGGCTGAAGCATCAAGGCTGATGTGTATGGTCCATCCTATGGATGTTCTCCCTCAGACCCTCTCAAATAGAACTTTTCACCTTGCAAAGACATCTCAGGTACAAATTTCTTTGTTTGTGTACTTTAAAAGTCTTCACTATGGTCATACTTAACACTCTTAACACCTGTAATTATGTAAGTTGGGGTGTGAATAGAACTCCCCCTTTACTCTAAGTATGGCGGTGGGGGGTTGGCTGGACTGGTGAAGGAGGCTAATCCCTCCCTCTCACTGGCCCCCACTCTCATATAGACAATACTACTCTTTCCCAGGGCCTCCCTTCAGGTGAGTTTATCTTCTAACCACCTTCTCAGCTTTACAACCCTTCTGCTTATTAGGCACAGGAAGCCCATGGAAAGAAAATGTGGCTAAGGTGTCATCTCTCCTAAAAATCTCACCTTATCTCAGCCTTCTCCCTGTCAAAACTGCTAGTTAGAAAGACCTGTGTTCGCACTTTTCTTTCTCCCTATTCTGGCAGTGCTACTTTGGGAAATTACAAAAATGTGAATCCATAATTCTCTTTTGTTTTTAGATCAAGCCCCTAGTCAAAGAAAAAAGAAAATATCCTGGAGAATATAAATCATAGCTATAAAAGCTCGCTCTCTCTCTCTCTTTCTCTCTCTCTCTCTCTCTCTCTCTCTCTCGCTTTCTCTCTCTTTCTCTCCTCCCCATTATCTTTTCTGAACTGCATTTCAGAAATGAAACACTTAGATCAGCAATAAAATGGTTAATCACATTTATCTTAGAAAATTGTCTCTAAAGGAGGACCAGGAAAAAAAGAGCCTGCAAAAAAAAATAGAGATTTTGGACCATATCTCAAAGGTCTCCCAAGAAGGAGAGTCAAGGGACTCTTGGAGCAGGACCAGGAATAATCTTGATCTCAGTAGTTCAGACCGTTTAGCAAAGTCAGTATGTGCTCCATTACTGGTACGTGACCTGTAGCCCAGAAAGGGTGGGCATCTCTCTTCACTTTCCTATGGTCTGAAATGAAAGTGGAGACAGCAGTTCCTTCATCTTCCATGCCTGGGCCTCACCCTCACCCCAGGATTGCTCTTCTGGGCTTTTTAGCTTTCTGCCCCACCCTGAGGAATGAAAGGAACTATATCAGTCGAAGCCAGATCAAGTTAGTCTGGGTCAGGGTGAACTTCTTGAGGGTCGAGGAGGGGAATTTCCATCCTAACCAGTAGGCATCAGCTACAGAGTCCAACTCTCTTTGGCAAGCCCAAAGGAGACTCCATAAGAATTGAGCTTTCCTTTCTTGTCTGTTGAACTAAAAGGATTTCATCTGCGCTTAACCCAGGCTTAAGGTAATCAGGCAGCAGTGACCTGAGCTGGGGCCTCAGGAGGCATCCCGCTTTTAAGCCACTTGCTTCCCTCCACTTTGGTTTTCCTTGACACTGAGCCATAGTTATTCCTCTCTCACTCATTGTCATCACATTTCCCTAGGATATACTTAGTGTCAAAGCTATTGTGTACTTCCTTCAATAGCTAAAAGCAAAACTAAAGAAAGGAAGGTAGGATGATGGTTAATTTAAAGATCACTGTGAATTCATTTAAAAGGAGTGTATTGCTGATGAAACTTACCCATTCATGGCATGGTGGTGGCGCTGTGTGTGCATGTGTGTGCGTAAGTGTGTGTGTGTGTGTGCGTGTGTGTGCATGTATTTTAAAGGATATTTCTGAAATAAGAATAGTTTTAATTTAGTCCCACAGAGGACATATGAGGTAAGGGTCTCTCCTGAAAATGACTTCCATCCCACTAGAGGTACTCTATAGTGACCCACATGTCAGACCTGAAGTTGAAAAGACCAGAGTTCAAGTCCTTCCTCTGACACTTAGGTGCTGTGTGACCCAGAGAGACTCACTCAATTTCTCTGAAACTTATTTTCCTCATCTCTAAAATGGGAAGAGTAGTACCTTCTTCCCAAGGCTACTGTCTGGTTCAAATGAGATCATGTATTATAAAAAGCAACTGCTATCACTAATGGTTAAAATTATGAAGCAGGTACAGGTCTCTCTGTCTCTCTGTCTCTGTCTCTGTCTCTCTCTCGGTTTCTCTCTGTCTCGCTATGTGTCTCTGTGTCTGTCTTTCTCTGTTTCTGTCTGTCTCTCTGTCTATCTCTGTGTGTGTGTCTCTGTCTGTGTCTCTCTTTCTCTCTGTCTTTCTATGTGTCTCTGTTGTTCTGTCTCTCTCTGTTTCTATCTGTCTCTGGGAGCTCTTTATCACTCTGTTCTTCCCCTTCAGTGTTTTCTGTTTTGTCCTCTGTCACATCAATTCAACAAATTTATTAAGCAAACTTGGTGAGCGAGGGCTTGGGGTAGGCCCTAGGAATGCAGAGAGGAAGTATGACCCAGGATCTGTCTGCCCTCAATTTGCTGCTCTGATCTCAGATCCTTCATTCCTACTAAGATGTGATAGCAGGCTAAATTGAAGTGATTTGCACAGGTCAGAGAGATTTTCCTAAAATCTGGTGCTCTATCTCTGTCTGTCTGTTTCTGTCTGTTTGTCTGCGTGTGTGTGTGTGTGTGTCTCTTCATCTCTCTCTCTCTGTGTCTCTGTCTTTCTCTGTCTCTCTCTGTGTATCTCTCCATGCCTGTGTGTCTCTGACTCTCTCTGTCTCTGTCTCTCTCTCTCTCAGACACACACACACACACACACACACACACACACACACCAGTAACTATCCAATATAGCTAGGATGAAATAGGATGTCTTCTGTTAGCCATTTAAAGCCCCTCCCCAACTGACCCTTTCCTGTCTTTCCAGTCTCACCCATCACCTCCCTCTACACCAGTCCAGTGAAGTCCCTCACTGCCCCTCACATATAGTGCTCCATCTCCCATCCCCTCTTGTCTTTGGACAGGCAGTCCTTCATCTCAGAATGCTCCTCCTCCTCACATCCGTGTTTTAGAATCCCTGACTTCCTGCCAGACTTGGCTGAAGCATCCCCTTATGCAAGAAGCCTTTCCTTGTCTCTCTCCCACATCAGAATCTTCCCATTAGGGCACATACCATTTACATATAGGTAACTCCTAGAAAGTCAGTGCTATTCCCACTTTCTATTCTTCCTTGTTACTTGGAACAGTGCTTGGGACACACACGTATTTATTAAATGCTTGTTGACTGATTTCTTGCTCTTGGATGACCAGAATAAAATTCTTAAACTTCAGGCAACTAATATCAGGTGAAATAATTAGGGGATTAAGAGAATGCAGTCATTAAATTCAACTCCATGTCCAGCTGATCCTTAATTTGGATTCTGTCCTATAATTCAACTGTAAATCTATTGTAAGGACCTCAAGAAGCATTTCCCTAAAAATATGTATGTTATAAATGGCAACCAGGTTCCCAGATTAGCCCCAAAGAACTCCAGTGAAATCTTTTCATATAGTACGAGCCAGATGACAAGTGTTGTGGATGAAGTGATGGACACAGAGTCCTCCAGCTCACATTTAAATCCTGCCTCTGACTGCTGCTAGATGTGTGACCCTGGCCAAGTCACCTGCCTACAAGGCAACTCTTTCTAAGACCACAAGCTCTATAGACCAATTGGAATTTGGAGGAAATCTCCCTGTAGTCTGGTGCTTTTACATGGCTGACATAGATAGACAAGGAAGGGACCTAGAAAAGATAACTGAGGCAGACAGTTTAAGAGACTTGTCCAGGTTAACACAGCTAGTAAGTGTCTAAGGTTAGATTTAAACTCAGGACTCCCTGAATCCAAACCCAGCTCTCTGTGCATTCTGGCACCACCTAGTTACCTTTAGGGCATCCTCTCTTCATGTGGAGACAATACCATTGGAAACTCCTTGTATGACCAGTTTAGGGGAGGACCCATAGGAGAGTCACCCTGAAGGGTCAAGCAGGAAGGAGTGGATGGTGAGCTGCATCACTGGAGGGCAAACCTCATTGTGGAACTCCCAGATCCATTTGGCTTGTAATGATGACTCTCATTTATAAAGCCCTTGTGAGTTTGTAAAGTGATCTGCAGTGGTTAACACAGCCCTTTAAAGTTTTGTAGAGAACTTTATAGACAAGGTCTCATTTGATCCTCACAAAACCTTGTGAAGCAAATACTACAAACATGGTTGTACCCAAATTACAGATAAGAAAACTGAGGTTCAACATAGCAGCTAGTAACAGTGTGAGGGGAGGATTCAATCCTAGGTGCTCCTCTCCAGGTCAGATCACTTGTTCAATGGAGAAGCTGGAGTTGGGGAGCCATCAGTAGCCGTGAGAGAGAAAGGAAGGAAGGAAGGAAGGAAGGAAGGAGGGAGGGCCAAGAGGATTCACTTCCCCTTTCCTCTTGCCCCCTGGCCCTGCCAGGCCCAAGATTACCATTATAGACCCTGCTTGGGAGAGGTGAAATGAAAGACCCAATGGGATGAGGAAGTGGTGATAAAATGCTAAAAGATCTGATATCCGGAGGGAGGGAACAATTTCACCCCACACCACGCCCATGATAGGGCTCTAGGGCAAAGCCCTGGACAGTTCACCTTAGTGGACTCTAAGAAATGATCTCCAAGGTCCTATGCAACACTCACAGAATAGAATTAGAATAAATTTTCTTCCTAGCCCCTGTTTGGCAGCAAATAAATAGTGGACTGGAGCTGAAAGGTGAGGAGGAACTGTCCAGTTGCCACTGGGAGACCCATCTGCCCTGGCAATTTAGTCAAAAGAAATACTTTCCAACAGTAATTCCTAGAAACAAATGGTTGCTAATTTTCCTTTATTTAACGAGGAGGGGAGAAAGATGCTCTGCCTTTTAAATTCTTCTCAGTCTTGTTTCCCTGACAAACCTGTTTGATGGGCATCAGGGACCTGAGGTAAAGCTTCCAGGGAAAAAGGAGCCATCACTCACGCTTCATTGGATTTCTATGACAGACGGATCAAATTCTGCAGGACCCAGCATAAGCACATCATTACCCAGCCCTGCTCCAGCATTTCTTACCTGATTACGGCAGCGTCGGGTCCTTGGTGGCTCCCGCTTCTTGGCATTGTTTGTAGTTATCTGACCTTTTCTCAGTGGATAATCCACATCCAAAGCCCTAATTACTTCCCCAGCTTTGAGCGGCTGGCAGTGTGAATAATCAATGACCCTGATTCAGGAATTGCACAATCAGACCCTCTCAGTGTTTAAAGAACATTTTTTCATTGACCTGCCACAGGCTGTAGGACAATTATAGGAGCCAAAGCTGCTGTTGTCATCACAAGATGACCAAGTGACCTTGTGGCTCTTAAGTGGATTATTAGGGCTCTGGGTTGGGTACATCAGTGGCAGGATCAAAGGATCAGAAGTTCAGACTAGACAACAAGATCTAACATCATCTGGCCCAAGTCAGTTTCACAGATGAGGAAACTGATGCCCAGACATCTGCCTGAGATACCATGTGGTAGAGTTGGGATTTGGACTTCGGTCTATAGAACAAATCTGGGGCTCATTCTGACATGTTGATCATATTCATTTGGCTTTGAGAACCACCATGGAGAGTCCTGACAAACCAGATCTACTGACAACTTAAACCACAAAATCTGGGAGCTGGATGTGACCTTAGAGGTCATCTTGTCCAATCCATAACTAAAATACAAAATACTCATACAAGTGGCCAAGACAAGTTTTTCATAAGGGGAAACCTATCTCTTGAGTTCTGATTCCTGTTGGATAACTCTAATGGTTAGGAAATTTGTCCTAGAATCAAACCTAACTTTGCCTCTTATAACTACCACCCCAGAACCTCCTGGTTCTTCAGTTAATACCATTCGATTTCACAAACACTATTCAGCACCTCTCATGTGCCAGGAACTGTTCTGGGTGCTGAGGAAACCATCCCTGACCTCAGGGACTTTACATTGTATTGAGAATATGCAATAAGTACATAGATAAGCAACCACCAAGTAATTTCTTAGGGGAGCACGTTGATGATTAGGAGCATGCCAAAAAGTCTTACGTGGGAGGACACTGAGTGTGGAAGGGAATGGAAGGATGTTCCTGGAGGGAGAAGTGGAGAGGCTGGCACATGTCAGGCCCTCGGGACTCCCTGGGCAAAGAGGACAAGGAAGCATCATGGATGAAGGGTACATAAAGAGATGTAAGAGAAATAAGACTATATAGGTGGGTGAGAGCTATATGTGGAAGACTTTACAGGCCACATGTGGCCCTCTAGGTCCTCAAGTGTGGACTTTTGACTGACTCCAAACTGCACAGAACAAATCCCTTTAAAAAAAAAGGATTTATTCTATAAAACTTGGACTCAGTCAAAGGGCCACACTTGAGGACCTAGAGGGCCACATGAGGCCTCAAGGCCGCAGGTTCCCCACCCCTGGACCGGGTAGAGAACTTCATGCTTTGATAAAAATAACAGCTTTCATTTTTCTAAGACTTTAAAGTTTGAAAAGTACTGTGAGAATGTCTTAGGACAATCCTGGGAAGTAAGTATTGTTACATTTTTTACTGATGAGGAAACTGAAGGTGACTTGCCCAGGGGCACATACAGAGGCAGGATTTGAACTCATTCTCCCATCCTAACTACCTTTAAGAGTTTACTCTGATTTTCATAGCTTCATAAACTCTGAGTAAGGAGAGATCTTAGAGGTGATCTACTCCAACCCTGTCATTTTATAGACAAGGAAACTGAGGCAAAGTTAAGCAATTTGTCTTAGATCACAAAGATGCTAAGTGACAGTGCTAGGATTTAGACCCAAGTTCTCTGACTCTTGATTCAGTGTGTTTTCTACTCCATCACATATCTCCAAAGAGGAGGACAGTCCTCGAATCAACCTCTTTCTTGTCCAAGACAATCTGCTTTCCCCACAAAGAACACACCAAAAGAGAGGACTTATTTGGGGGCATGAGAAGTAAGTTATCAGGTGAGTTTCAAGTGAAGTTTCAGGGAAATTATGTCCCATCTTTGTCTCCCATAAGTTATTGCTGGTGAAAATGGCATTCATAAATACGGGGAGATGATTGGGATGGGCCTCAATGGGTCATCTATTCTCCAACTGGACACTGTGCCTTGGTGCAAGCTCAGAATCCTAATTTCAGTTCTATTGCTTCTTGCTTATTAAAAGGAGCCCTGTGAATTAAGTAGCCAACTGGCTTTAGAGCAAGCCAGCAGAGACATTTGCATGGAAGAAAGGCTGAAGGGGGCAAAGTGTACTGAATTTAGCGGGGGGGGAAGCCTCACATAAGGGACTCTAAGAGTGAAAGAGACTGCAAATAAAAAGAAAGCAAGGAAAGGTCAGAAGTAAATGGCACAGATCAGTCTTTCCTTTTTCAAAGCCCACTAGTTTGTCCTGATTTAATCTGGGGAGAGAGAGAGAGAGAGAGAGGAAGGGGGGAGAGAGAGAGAGACAGAGACAGAGAGACAGAGACAGACAGAGAGAGAGAGAGAGGGAGAGAGAAAGAAAGAAAGAAGGAAAGAAAGAAAAAAGAAAGAAAGAAGCCATCTAGCTCATCAGCATGCAGTTGGAGATTTCTTACATCTACTATCAGAGAGGACCCTGTCTGAAGATATAGTGAAGAATGAGAAAAACAGTCAAAACACACACTGGATGCCAAGGAGTCAGATCACCAAGCATGCACATGCCTGCTTACACACACACACACACACACACACACACACACACACACACACACCAAGAAAATTCCTTGAATCTGCTGGTGTGGCTTTGATTAGTCCCCAGGCAGCTGTAGCCTGCAAGCCCAGTCAGTCCTCCAGGGACATTTAATCCAAGCTCTCACTGATATTGAGGGCCTGGATGAGTAATAATATTTGTAAGGGGGAAACTGTTTTCTGAGCATCATTGCTGAGCATTCTTGGGCATAACCAAGCTTTCCTTCAGCACCAGGTGTGTGGCTATGAATTTCCCAACCCTCTCTGGGCCCTATGTAGTGAATGGGCTGTTCTGAGGGTTGCTGGAAGAGAAGATGGGGGGAGGGGGACAGGCTGCTGGAGGTGGGGTTGGGGGCGCTGCTTCTGATAACAGCATCCTAGGCTACCTGGGGTCTAGCCTGTATGTTTTGCAGACTCTTCCTCCCAATGATCTTATATCTCATTGCAACTGGTCCCAGCTTGTAACTTTTTCAGGAATGTTCCAGGCCTCCGAAGAGTCATGTTGCTATCTGTCAAGGACCTTGGGTTATTTCCCAGGGACCCCAGCCACAGGACAGCAGGAGGAACATTTGGAGGTGGAGAGTGGCAGGAAGGAGATGAAAGGGATAGGACTAGCAACATTTATAAAGGAAGAGAAATTTCCCCAAACATCTCATCCTTCCACTCTGAATGTGTCAAGCACCAGCCTCACACCCCCATGCTGGAAAGTTCTCGGGATTGTAGCTGAAAAAGGACACTGGAGAGTCTCTAGTTCAGTCCCCTCATTTTACAGATAAGGAAACCAAGTCTCAGAGAAGCCATAACTCTGGAAGAGGCCTCAGAGACAATCTAACCAAATCCCCTTGTTTTACAGATAAGGAAACTGTGGCCCAGGGAGGTTTGTAGCTGTACCATCTCCACCACTAAGAAAGAAGGCATCACTTTGCTTCACAAAGGTAAGGAACTAAGAATATCAGACTTGCCCAAAACCACACAGGTAATGAGCAACAGGTTGTCAGATATGCCAATATCTGATTTGTTTTGCATAAATGTATTTCATTATAAGGATAGCTTCTGTCTGGAATGGGGAGACATAGTTAGAAAGTGAAAGAAATGTAACCCCCCAAAAGGAGCACTGATAAACCATGTTTTAATGAAAAAGAAGTTGGCCTGTCCCACAACAGAAAGCAGACCCTTGACCGAAACAAGACAGCCCATGGAGGGAAGGCGAATGGCCCAGTTACACCAGATGCCTTCCATATTTTGCCTCCTACAAAAACCCTATCAGATTTTACCGTGCCAGCATCATACAAGTGGTATCACTTTAGCATGAAATCCCTAGAGAAATCAAATCAAAAGGAAAGAGCAGATGTGGTCCGTCCATCTACACATAGTATGGAAACAGGCATGTTTGCATCTTAACATGCCTTAGTGAGCCTCTAGCACACCTGCTGTGGAGGAAAAGGACATTGTGAAACCTGGTGTCTGGTACAGAATGCCACCTCCTGTATGAAGCTTTTCATCATCCTCCTTGTCTTCACATTTGATACACTGCCTTTTAAGTCAAAGGACATGGGTTCAAATCCCACCCGTGCAAGCCTGGACAAGTCACTGACCTTTCCTGGGCCTCAGTTTCCTTAGTTCTGTGCCCTCCCTCCAAATTACTTTGCATTTACCTTGCCTGCATTTTATTCTTGCTCATGTTTGTGCATGTTAAAATGTAAACAAGGTCTGCTGGTAAATGTTTAACACTCAGATCTCTGAATAAAAAACAAACTTGTTTATACTGTTATCTTTAATCTGCATCATTAACACCTTCTCCATCACCTCCTAAAGTCTAGACAATGATCAAAACAGAAAAGGAAGCCCCATTACCTATTTCTGAAGGGAAAAGGTTCACATTGGGGATTTAGCTAGTGGCTTTTAGAGTTGGTTTAGGATGGCTCCAGTAAGTTCTTAAATGTAAGCTTCTTATGGG
The DNA here is from genome assembly GCA_028658325.1 of Potorous gilbertii. Taxonomy (NCBI): domain Eukaryota; kingdom Metazoa; phylum Chordata; class Mammalia; order Diprotodontia; family Potoroidae; genus Potorous; species Potorous gilbertii. The sequence goes on from CM053770.1 coordinate 14,020,491, forward strand.
CAGAGTCTGTTTCAGTCTGGGGCATTGGGTCCCCAGCCCCTGGAACTGTGCCTAGCACATTGTAAGTACTGGATGATTTTTAAATCAAATTTAGTTATTATCTTTTTAAAAAATTCAGTTAAACTGAAAGTCAGCTGAGGTTGTATGTGTTTTGTTTTGTTTTTTTTTTGATCTAGACCTTCAACTTCTTCTGTGTGGAGGACTTCCAGCAAAGAAATTCCTTTCACAGATGCAGATCAGCAATCTGTAATGCACTCTTAAACTGTCTCTATAAAGATCAGCCATTTCATGTGCATTCTCCTTTTCTGTTCTCTTACATACATCTATGGAAATTCTCACTTTATTTGGTGTTGCTTAAGTTCAGAATCAAAGTTAAATTTTTCAAAAACATATACTATTAGACGGTTGCTTATGGACAACAAAGGGTTGTGACTTTCCCATGGTCACAGAGCTGTTACATGTTGTTTTCCTGACCCCTAAAATGGTGGTGATCAGACCTTGCCTTTTCTCTTATTTTTTCCACAATTAAAATCATTTTTTCTGATTCCTTTTCTCTCCTCCACACAAAAGATGGTTTTGTCAGACAGCTGTACCATCTCCACCATTAAGAAAGAAGGCATCACTAGGCCTTTCACGTAAGAATTGCAGCAGGTGAATATGTGGTTGAGTGTAGAAAAAGTTGATCTTGGAGCCAAGAAGTCCTGCTTTCCAAGTCTTACCTAAGATCCACTCTAACTGTGTGACCCTGAACAAGTCTCTAAGACAGTAATTGCAGAGAAGCTGCCAGTCTGCAATGGCAGAGGGAGCTCCTCACCCAACACCAGTGAAATCACAGATTTGTTTCAAACAAAAACGAAGGAAAGAAAAAAGAATCACAGACACTAGATTATGAAATGCTTTTGCTGTATATTCTGAATACATCATAGATTTGAACTGTGGAAATCATCACAGCAAGATTAGATGACTTGTCCGAAGCCTAAGAAAGAATATTTGTCAGAGCCTAGATTTGAACTCTAATACCTATCTTTAAAATCCACACTCTTCCCATGAATTTACTCTATCTCAGCGTTGCCGAAGGTAAGATTCAAACCCAGCGTTCTACTGATGAGGTCAACTCTTTCTAGTAGACCACCCTGACCTTAAGCTCACTTGACTATCTGATTCCTGACTTCCTATCAGCATCTGGATTCTTTATCCCAAACTCAGCACCAGTTTTCAGAGCTCTCTGATGCTTCCTGTCATCATGGGCCCTCTTGACCTCCCCATAGCTTCCTTATCCTGCATCTTCTTTCACAGGATGTAGAGCCAGAAGGAACTTTAGGGATGACCATTATCATGCAACTTTTGCACCTAAGAAAGACATGCTGGTTTAACTTGTTTTAACTTTTCTGCACAATAAGGCATTTTTGAAATTGTGACGATTGAGAACTGATGTGTAGGAACGTTTCTTAAATACTTTCCTTATAATGTTTCGTATAAGTTTTGTAGCAACAAATTGTAGCAATTTATCGTTGTTAATATTTCCATCTAAAGCAACTTGATAGATACAGTGTTTCTTCTCTTCCAAACGCTCTGATTTGTTTGCTTTTTTCCAAGGCCCTGGTTGATCAGTTGTTCTCAGGAATTTCCATAATCTCCAAGTTAATTTAGTTTGGGAGAGGAGAAAGTGCCTTCAGATAGCTTCTGGCCTCCTAATGATCTTGTCTACCAGCCTCCAAAGCATCTGTCTATGGAACACCTGGGACCAGACTTCGCTGGCTGAATAGTGCAAGGGAGGCATATGAACCCAGGTGACTGCAAAGCTTGGCATGTGGCTAGGTGGAGCAATTAATTTGGTTGTTTTTCTTTGCAACTGTGATTTTTATTGATAAGGATATAACTCTTGTAAATGAACTGTCAGGAAAAAGGACTTTGTAATCTCTGAGATATGTAACAACCTATGCAAAGAATAAGAACTTAAACTTGCCACAAAGTTGAACGGGGCTTGTTTTCCAGTGGGATTTTTCCGATATTCTACTGTTTTTTTTCTTTACATCCTTAATATTAAGCACCTAGAAAGTGCTTAATTAATATTTGTTGACGGATGAGAATGAGAAAAAGGAAGAAAGAGAGGAAGGAAGATGTTGGGTGATTTGGAGAGAGTAGTTTCAATTGAGTGATAAGTTCAAGAGCTGGATTACAACAGCTTGAGGAGTAAGAGGAGGAGAAGTAGAGGTAACTTGGCTCTCCCGACTCGCTGTGACTAGGAGGAGAGATATGGTACAGAAGCTTGAAGGGATGGCTGAATCAAGTGAGGGTACTGCAAGGGAGCCCTGGGGTACTGTGGTAGGCAGAGCTGCTGGCAGCTGTCCTGCAACAGAGCTGAGGATTCAGCTGGCTGTCTGGAATGTGACCCTTCATCACCACTCTTGCACACACACACTGCACCAAAGTCTGTAACTCAATGTACCCATAGCCCCCACTTGGGGGATATCCCTGCCCTGAAGAAACCTAATTGCCCCTTCTCTGCAGTTCTTGTAGTTGGATCCAAATCATTGAGCAGCAAATAGGCCCAACTCTGTTCCTCCTGCTGTTTCCTCCAGCCTGACATGTGAATGGAACCTACTCCCAGGCTGTCTTAAACCATGCACATGGAATTGGCTGCTGGGATGCATTGTAACTCCAGTCAGACCCTTCCTTTTTCTGTGTATGTGACCTTAACCTTGTCTAATACCTTTCTGATTCTCAGTTTCCTCACAAGTAAAAAGAGAGAATTGTGGTTTGGTAGGCACTATCTTCTCAGGACTGAATAACTCTCCTCAGGTGGAAATCCTATATGCAAGTCATATTAAACCACCAGAATTCTAGCCAATTAACATAAAAAGAATAAATAAGGCATTCTAATAATCACAAATGGGCAGCTAGGTGCAGCTAGGGCAGTGGATAGAGTGCCAGACTAATCTTCTAGAGTTCAAATCAGGCTTCAGACACTTAGAAGCTACGTGATCCTGCACAAGTCACTTAACTCTGTCTCATTTTTCTCTTCTGCAAAATGATCTGGAGAAGGAAATGGCAAACCACTTCAGTATCTCTGCCAAGAAAACCCTTGGACATGACCAAAATGACCAAACAGCAAAAGCAAATTTCCTGACTCCAGGATTCTATCACTGTCCTCCAACACCGACAACCAATACTCTTATTTAGGTGTACCCTATATCTCAGCTTCATACCATTTTTCATCCAGTTTATGATCAGTCCCTAGCATGACACCTTGCACATTCCATATGGGAGTGGGGGCCAACTTGTGACTCCATTGGGATCTCACTGTTGTGGTCTCCCAGTGGAGAAGCCCCCTCTCCCACCAATGCATGTAGACAGCTCTTCAATAATATATTGAGAGATGAAGCAATTTGTCCAGTCACACAGTCAGCATACATCAGTTAGAAGCAGGATTTGAATCCAGCTCATCTCTCATGCTGTTTCTGTCCTGCAGAGTTGGTGAGTAGCAAGGACTTATGAATTGATTGAGTCGAGGTGAGCTGAGATGAGCTGAATGGAGGTAAGGTGAGTTGAGGAGGTAAGGTGAATTGTAGAATCATAGGATGGTAGCCCTAGAGTTGGGAGGAAGCTTAGAGGAATTTGATTGCATTAAATCCATTTGTGGTTGATGTTTCTTGGGATTTAATTTTTAGCCATTCTTAGAAACCCTCCCATTTTATCTGATGTGCAAATTTAGAGTCATTTCCATTCCAAATGTGCATAGGAATCATTTGTGCCGAACTGGGGTAGAGTCTTCTGAGCTCATCTTTGTCTGATCGGCCACATTCAGACAGACATACTGCACCCTGATGCTGACATCCTCTTCAAGCTTGAAAGACAACAATCACCATGTTTAGGAACTGTGGGTTTTCTTTTAGGCTGTGCTCTAAAACAATTTAGTTGTATGTTCTGCTAAAGGAAAGAAACAAAGGATGTCATTTATCTGAACACTCCATGATGTTTTTTTTTAATTGAGCCTGAATTCTTTTATCAAATAAATTTTCAAAATTAGACTTCTTTAGTAGATTTACTTGTGCTCTTAATTAGACTCGAATGGTTTCTCTTCAGACTCAGACTGTCATTTCCATTCTTAATGAAATGTAGAGATTGTTCCAGAAATCACCCTGAGAGCAGAATCCCAGTTCGTCTGCTTCAGCTGTCTATATCGTATTTCTGCTTTATCTGTTTTGATACACCAGAGTTATACAGGAATGTGTTTTTGCCGAAGCCAGATAAAATAGTTCAATGACTCCTACATCAAATTGGAGAATTAGGTATCTAAATTGCTTCCCTTCTATGCATTTTGTCTGCTTGAGATAAAAGCATTTTTTCCCTCTTAGATAGAACGTTTCTATCACCTCTTTTGCTTCACATGAAAGTTTATCTAGTAGGAGACCAGGTGCAATGGGCAAGGAATTGGCTGTATTCCCAGTGCAGTTTGGAGTTGTGATTTCTAGGTCTGCTTGTTGAGTGAGTAGCCAGGGGAGCCTGAGTTTGGGGAGTTTTAAGACACAGAGCTCAAGCATATTTTCACTCAGTATTTGTCCTCAGGAAAGAACTGGAAACAAGAGCAAGGAGGTATGGGTGGTCTCTCTTAGTTGAACTAAATTTAATTAATTGAAATGAGATTACACCCTGCCAGGACAGGTGGCTATGTGAATTTTTCATGTGCTCACCAATAGGGGTCAGGCTGAATATAAATGTAATTTCCAAATGGCTGGTGGTGGAGCAAAATAGGCTGATTTTAGGTCTTTATTATGTTTGGTTTATATGATGGAGACAGGGGAACACTAAAGTCATTGGCATTCATTTTCCCTCTCAGCCAGCCTCCTCCCCACAAGGCTTCAAGGTTCATTGACTTAGAGCCAGAGGTGCCCGTAGTGGGACCATCAGATCAGGGAGTTGGACTTGATTGGTTGGCCTCTAGAGCTAGAGGGGACCTCAGAGGCCACAAAGTCCAACCCCCTCCTTTGATAGAGAAAGAAACTAAGGTCTAGGGAGTCAAGGGTTGTCAAGGGTTACACAGGTAGTAAATGTCAGAGGTAAAGTTTAAGGTAGATACACCATTTGAGGACCAAGTCAGTCTTCAATACAACACTGTTTCCTCAGTCTAAACCTGGTCTGCTTCTTAAATATTTTCTCCTTTGCTCCCCATGCCTCTGTCCTCATCTCTCTACAGAATCCTTCTCTTTCTTCAAGACTCAGTTCAGGTGCTACCTACTTCATGACTCTTCCTTTGAAGTTCATCCTGAACACTTAGCTGAAGCTGTGCTACTCCTCCAATTTTGGATAGATAATACATAGATGTAAATGTAGAGAGATTCAAAGTCTTACTCAGACTCTTTTAGCTATATCATTGTAGTTAAGATACAGGATTTGTGATTTCTCTGGTACAGGAAACTTCCAGACAAGGTAAGGCCTTCTATCAAGGTCAGTACCTTTGCCCTAAAGAGATTGCACTAAAATGTTCAGTGATGACTTGTACATCACACAACCAGTGTGTATCAGAAGTAAGACTTGGACAGAGGTCTTCCTGTTCTCAGGGCCTGTTTTCGGCCCACTGTGCTACACTTCCTATGTAACAATTAACTATAATAAGGAAAATGTATTAACATATTGGCCAAGTCTGGCTCACAATGTATGCCGCATTTCACACCCATAGTCCACCACTTTTCTGACGTTGCATTTCACCTTCAGATTACTGGAGTTAAAACCTGCCTTTTATTTACTGGTGAGTACACTGATGTTTTCCAGTGCCAGTTTCCTTTAAGTATCGAGATCATTGCGTCAATTGCTTCCCTAGTCCTGCTTCCCTTGTCCTCTGTCAGTTCACAGAAACCTTCCCAAGATTCTTTGAATTATACTTTGCCAGCTTCTGACAGTGCAGTGACAGCCCTCCACTTCATTCTAATTTCATGAGAGGCTTAGCCATCCTTGTTCCAGTTTTCCTAAAGCACTTTGATTGAATCTCCACTGCTCCCCTGCCACATCCCCTTAAATTATTGATCTCTCTCTAGGTTCCATATGTTCTCATTTCTTCCCCAGTAATCAATTAACCAACTAACAAATATTTATTAAGAACTTCCTAATATAAACTCCTGTAGGGCAGGAATTGTGTTATCTTTTCATTTTCCTATCCCCAGCACTCAACACAGTGTCTTATATAGAGACTGGGTGTTTAATAAATGTTTGTTGAATTGACTAGTCAATAAGCATTTATTAAGTGCTTACTATGTGGCAGACACTATGCTAAGCATCAAAGATACAGTCCCTGCCCTCAAGGAGCTTACATTCATATGGGAGAAGACAACACATAAAATGGAGATGAAAAAAGCAGGGTATGGTGGCAAAGTCTGAGAGTGAAGCAGAGCCTCTCCCTTCCTTAAAGTAGAGGTTCCAATTTGGGGCAAAGGAAGCTGCAAGGACAGAGGAAGAAGGCAATTGAGGCATGGCAGCAAAGTGTGGAGAGCGTGTGACCCATCAATGTGATGTGATACAGCACAGGAAGGGCAAGGGGGTTAGCCCCTACCTGGAGAAACAATGAGAGAGAAGCAGGGGAGAGAAGGGGAAGGTTGTAACTCCTCTTTAATTTGGGTGGCCTGTCCTGCTCCTTCCCACATACATAACCCCTGGGAGGTTTGCAGCCATCTTCACATCATGGTACTCTGCCCCCAAAGCCAATGAAAAGGTGTTACCCGATTACTTGCAAAGATAAACAAATAAGGCATAAATGTGCCCATCTGTTAAAGGCAGCCAGCTTGGGGTTAAGTATGGATCTGACCTGGAAAAACTTGCCTTCAAAATACCAGGACTGAGCAGAAATCCAGGGAACCTCAGCAGATGCCTGGCCAACTTCATCATTTCCTTCAGTATTTTCAAATACTTTTCATTTTTGTTTGCCAAGTCTGAAATAATTCTACAAAACTATTTTCCTGCTCCATGCAGCTCTCTCTAAAATATGTTACCAGTGTTATGGAGTTTTAGTTTTTAGCATTTTCTGGATATCCATTTCCATTTGTTGGGGAGCAGGAGGAGGCAGGTTGAGTATGCTCTGTAGCTCTTAGGAGCATTACAGGGCATTTAGAAGTTTAGGAACAAGACCAGGGCTTACCTATAACCTGGAAATCATGCTGCCAGCTTTATAAAGGAGGAAACGCATCCATCCAGCTCAGTAACAGCCTCCCTTCTCTACTTGTTCAGCTTCCACTGAGTCTTAGTATAGGTTGAGACAGAATGATATAGGCAGAACTCTGAATTGGGGGCTAAAAGATCTGGATTCCTGGGACCATGGAAGTTAGAAGTGGGAGAGGTCATAAGTCATCTTTTTCCACACCTCCCTCACCAAACCATTTTATTGATGAAACTGAGGCTCAGCATGGGGATTTGCCCAAGGCCACACAGATCAGAAACTGTGGAATTGGAACTCAAAATCAGACCCTTCTGATTCCAGAGCTCTCACGTCTAGCTTGCCATGCTGCCTGTCCAATACCTAACATCTCAATGCTCTCTCAGCTGTTTGGCCTCCTCCCTGCCTCCTCCCATACCACCTAAAACTCCAGTGTGGGCAGCTGATGCCAGAACCTTCCTCATACACATACTCTTCTAACCAGAAAAGAACTTTCCCTGTGTCCTTAGTCAGGGTTCTTCTCCCAGGACTATACATCAGGCTAGTTCCTCTCCATCACTCACCATCCCCACCTGCTGCAACCCCCAAACTGCAGCTCATAGCTCTGGGCATGTGCCTTGCCATGCTATTCCACTCTTGGTCCTGTAGGCTACTCTGAGGAGCAGCTTTCAGGAAGAAAATTACCAATTGTTTGTTTTGGGGGGAAGTGGTTGAGGAAGGAATGGGAGGAAAAGTTATCAGGGAATTCTGATCAACCTAGTCCTCTAATCTAATGAAATTAAGATATTGGATTTGGAAGGGCTTGATTACAGCTCAGATTAGAGAGACTAGGCTGATTCTGACCTCCTCACTCCAATGGAAGAGACTCAACAAGCTGGAAGTACTCCAACAATGTCATAAATTCATCATTTAGGAGCCTCTATTTGGAAAGTTTTTCTTCATGAACCTTTTCCCCTTTGTGGTTCCAAACAGAACCATCTGCTACAGAAGATGACTTCTTGTCACCTCCTTGACCCCAATCAACCTGACCAGATCTTCTGGAAATCTCATCGAACACTCAACACCTCAGTGAGTCTGGGCTGTCATTGGTGTAGACATCCCTTCCAATGGAACATGGTCCTGGCATCCATATGCTCTCCTTAGTTAATGAAAGTCAAACCACGACTTTCAGGTACTAAAAGGCCTAAGAAATTATCACTCTTCATACAATCTTCATGAAACTCTCCTGGTGTCCAATATCTCTGCTGGATGAGTTACTCTCCTGGGTTTCTGGGATATGCTCCTTTCCAGAATCCAACTTGTTCTTTTCTGTCAAGGGTTACACACCTTGAAGCTTCATGAGTTCTCTTTATTCCTTTCAGTCTCGAGTGTGTAGCTCTGTTCCACTATTGGAGGCAAGGTGTCTTCTGCTACTTGCTGTACTTCCCCTTCAAAGCTATATGACTGAAGTGGGAAGAGAAGAAATTACAGCCTCTCTCAGGGGATTCTTCTAGGCAGCTCTTGCCTTAAGTCTCTCTCTTTCTAAAACCGTGAGATTTAACATTCATTCAAGGGTAGCCGCTTGAAACTCCCAAAGTCGTGGTTTGAGACTCAATCTAAGAGATGTCTATATTTCTTAAAAGGATCGACATGATTTATACCCTATTAACATACTGAAACTTCAGTATATTTTATACCTGGGGGTGGAGGAAGAATCACTTCCTTCCTTCACTGTTTATAACAGGCTGTAGTAGGTTCACACCCATCATGTAGATGTGAACATGGATCCTCTCACTGCCCTCTAGGAAAAGAGTAGGCCACATTGACTTTGGGAAATTGAAATTTCTTTTGATGACTTAAAACTCCTCCCTGAAACAAAGGACCATTTTTAAAAAACAGCAATATTTTTCAGGTTTGCTGTTTGACTGCAGAACATGGAACACTATAGACTCCAAAGAATTAGAAATCTAATAGAATTAAGCCTTTAAAATATCAGGAATCTGTGGCAAGGCCAAGGAAAAGACAGCAGGGTTATATGTCTTCCCTATCTGAATGTTAGCAACTCAAGTAAAGAGGAGAGGGTCAGTACCAAACTGGAGATTAAAGGGGGAAAAAGCTTTGCCCATACTGGTTTCCCAGCATCCTCAGGGTCCTCTTGATGGCCCTGAGCCAATAATGACGTCTATCTTCCCAAATTTACTTTACATGTACTTGAAGACTCAACAGTAACCTCCCTCCCCAGGTTAAATAATCCCAGTTGCCTGAAGATTTTCTCATAAATTCCAGTTTCCAAGCCTTTCATCATTTTCATTTCTTGTACCATGTGTGCAGATTTTGCTCTCTGGGGCTCTGACATCATTTTGGCTTGAGGAAGTTATCCATAGTGAATGTACACCATCCAAAATTAAAGCTAAGTTCCCTACCCTTCTTCCCTTGAGAATCTTTTCTTTAAATCTGTGGAATTTTTAAAGTTACACGGATCCAAATGTTCTTGGGGTCTGTGGGGGCCTTGAAAGGGGGTCCTAGAGCCATACATCATTTTTTTTCAGCATTTAGAAGTCACACGAAAGCCAAAAAGTAAGGGTGGTGAGCTGCTGGGAGAACCAAAACCACACTCACTTTCCATTCCTCCTCTTCCAAAGGAATTATGTTGGTTTCTGATCATTTCAGGCCCTGCTGTGGCCAAGTCAATTTCTCTAACAGTTGTGGAATGTGAAACCTCAACCCAGGACTGGGGCGGAATTTTTGCTGGCCTCCTCCTTAGGGTTGATATCAGCTGCAAGCCCAGTGATGTGTCTCTGCAGGTAGGGAAATACAGGAAAGAAGACAGGGGCTCTTTTAGATCCTACACCCAGGGAGCCTGGTTGAGTAACTGTCAAGGAGATGCCTATCGTTTAGAGAATTCTGCCTTGTCCATCATCGACTCATCAATGACACTTGAACCCTGGTTGACCAGGTCACTGTGACACCACTGCAGCCAGGCAGGAGGGGGAGATGCAGAGGTCACTTTCTAGAATGACAATCAGCCCCTGGAGGTATGGTAATGCCCTGAGCTTTTGAAGTGGCTTTGTCCAGCAGAGCAAAGCTTCCTGTCCCCTCCAGCAAAGTACCTGCTCATTGTGGGCTTTAGACCAGGGGACAAAAAGAGACAGCCTCCCCGTGCCCTAGTCACTCTGGCCCGCTCTAGATTTGGAGGCAGCAGGGAGGTGGGAAAACTGGCCTTAAACCTAGGGAGTATTTTTTTTTAAAGACAGAGATGAAAGTAAATGCAGATCCTGGGGCTTTTGCATCTGAATGAATGTGTTTACAGTCAATAGACAGACTTCAGCCCTCCCTCTACTCCACCCCATGACATTTCCTTCCTAAGTAGAACAGGTTAGAATGTCATCATTTGAAATAAATCCATCATATTCCTATTGGGGATCGATACTCTCTATTTACTGGGAATTTGCCCCCATGTACACATTTGCTTGGGCTATAATCCTTCGTTTGCTTAGGAGGTCTCCACAAATCCTCCAGAAGGTCAAAAGCCTTCAAACTTTCGTTTGCATTTACATGGAAAGTTGAGTACTTTCTCCCAGAAAATAAATAAAATAAAATAAAAGCTACTTCTGGGAACATTTTTTCAGACAAGGGTTAACTGGTAACTGCCAAAGCCCGGGGATGCGGTCAGGTGGAACTGGAAAGAATGGGAGAGCTCTCCAAACCCTTTCTGAAGCTGAGTTTTGTCTTAACTGGAGTGAAAATGGGTCATATTCCCTCCTTCAGTTGCCTGACATTTTATGTGGAAATGGAGTCCACAATAGCAATCACAGATTTAGAGCTAGAAAAGAACTTACAGAAGAACTGGTCCAATCCCCCGATTTTCCAGATGGGGACTGGGACCGTGGAGGTTACGTGACTTACTTCACTCCCCAAATACCTTGTTAACTGTTGCATTATTCACTTTGTATTTCTCCTGTATGAAAGGATTGAGCGGGATTAGAATGTACTCCAATATGCTGGGAAGATCAATTCTTTGTTTCCTCAGTCATTTCATCTTTCACCTGCCATATGTGTCCATGTATTTGTCTTCTCTCCCATTAGAATGAAAACTCCTCCTGAGGATTCTTTGTATTGTATCTAAAACACCTAGCACAATCACATAGTGTAGGGGGTATTTAATTCATGCTTGTGGACTGACTGATTGTGCAAGATCACACAGATAATCAAAGTCTGATTTGGGGTTTGAACACAAGTCACCTGACCCCAAATCAGGGCTCTTTCTACTGTACCAGGCTGAGGGTCTTCACATGTCAACTGATCTAACCTCCTTCATTTTGCAGATGAGGGAATGGAGTCCCAGAGATGTTGTCACTTGGCTAACAGTACATAATTCATGAAGGTGGATTTGAACCCAAGCCCTCTGACTCCACATCCAGAATTCTTTACATCATTTGAAAAAGGCATAGAAAATTGTAGCTCATTTTTCTTTACTGTCGGGAGGATGCCTCAAAGAGAATTGTGGCACCCAAAGTGGGGAAACTGGTATTTTAGGCATATGATTTTAAATCACTCAAGGTCCTTTCAAAAGCTTTTCATGAAGAGTTGACCCTTTGATCATCCTAATATGTTGAAGAATAATATGTAAAATCATGCTCCCTCTATACTTATCCCTAAAATTAACAGAGAGCTGAAAGATAAATAGGGATATAAATCACCTGTGTTAGCCTGCCTGTCTTTCTACAGAATGTCTCACTTAACAAAAAACAGCTGACAAGATTCTTCCCAATCAACTCAAAGAGATGACCTTTTTTGGTTCTCAGTAACGTAATTTCATATAATGTTCTATACGGTCCATATTGCATATCATTTTGTATGTTTGTGTACTGTTAGTGCATAAATTAGAATTTGTAGTAAGCAAGAAGAAACAATAATAATGAGAAAAAGATGTATGTAACTGAAAAGATTTAAACCTGAATTATTTAAACAAATCTTTTGAAAATCTAGGAAACAGACAAGAGATATAACATAGACTCCAAATATAATTTCCTCTAGAAGTTAAGGGATGTAAATTAAGGAATCAAAAGGATATAAATTCAGGGACCAAAAGATCCCCCAAAGTGCCTCAATTAGAAAATATTTGACTTATCAAAAGGAGTGAAATGACTGCTAAAGACAACAATAGGTTAGACTATAAACTCATCTGTAAATTGTTACAAGGAAGAAGGCTAGATGGATATGAGAGAAGCAAAGGAGAGCTGAACTAGCTTAAAGAAGGCTCATCAAGATGTCCAGATAAGACCAGTCATCCCCAGAACATTCAAGGATGAAAACAGAAAGGACAAAAACTGAAGAAAACTGCAAAAGATTTGCAAAAATTATACAATAAACTGCTCCATCAAAAAGGGTTGAACCATCACATTTGGACCCTATTATCCCATTCTCTCAGATACTTACAAAGGAAATGACAGTAAAGAGAAAAGATGAAAGAAAGAAAAAACACCTTGGTCCGAGTACAGAGAGAGGAGATCTATGTTGGAGGTAATCTAATTGTGATGGGATTGAGGGATCAGTTTACAAGGAGAAGATACCAAGGCATGAAAAAAAACTCTTGAACTTTATTGCTATCCAAAACAGGTGCCCAAGAAAACTCCAGCTACTGACCTATACAGTAGGCAGCTAGGTGGCTCAGCAGAAAAAGGACTGGATCCATGGTCAGGAAGACCCAAGTTCCAATCTGGTCTCAGATGCTTATTAGCTGTGTGACCCTAGGCCTAGGCAAGTCACTTAACCTCTGTTTGCCTTAGTTCCATCCTATATAAAATGGAGATGAGGATAATAGCTCTTCACAGGGTTGTTGTAAAAATCAAACAAGATGGCAACTGAAGGGCACTTAGCACAATGCCTGCCACATAGGAAGGGAAGGGAACCAACACTGGTTAAGCACCTACTATGTGCCAGGCAGCATGCTGAGTTCTTTACAAATATTATTTCGTTGATGAATGATGACCCTTTCCAGTGTCTGGGCTTTGAGAAAGAAGAATTACCTGAATGGACCTGCCTGGCCCCTGGCTTTCTGCCTGGGTAGTTGTCTTTGGCTTTCATTATTTTGCCCTTAATTCTTTTTGTAATTTTCTTTATTTCTTTTTTTGTTACATTTTGAGTTTGGAGCTTTCTCCCTCCCTCCCAGCCCTGAACTTGAGGAGGCCAGCATTTGACACAGATGTAACCATGACAGCGTATAAGAGATACTCCCATGGATCAGTTCTTTCTCTAGAGGGGACCAGCACCCTCCTCCATAAGTTCTTTAGTTGATTGGAATGGATGAACAAAGTTGCTGTTACCATCTCTGATCAGTAAATAATCAGTAAATAAAATTTTAAAAATAAAAGCAAAGATTCTTACGGCTTTGATCCCCACCACAGCCTTAAGAGGTGGATGCTGTCGTTATCACCTCATTTTACCAATGTGGAAACTGAAGATAAATAAAGTTCAATAACTTGTCCAGGTCACACAGTAAGCATTCGAGGCAGGAGCTGAACACAGTTCTTTCTGACTCTAAGATTCTAGCCAACAAACTTGGTTCACAGCAGAGCTGAACCTATGGTGACCCAAGGGCTGACTGTTCTGGGTTCCAGAGCCTTGGAGGTCTCTGGATCATGGGATTGAGACACCTCAGAGGTCATCAGAGAGGTCAACCTGCTCATTTTACTGATGAGAAAATGAAGATCTGAATGGCTGAGGTGACTTACCTAATGTCATACGGTAAGGACAGAGCCATGTAGAGGCTCAAAGACAAACTTTGCCTGCTACACAACATTATCTGGGGTAGATCATCCTGGGTTGATTTCTTCTTCCCTATGGAGAGATGATGGCTGCAGTAATCTGGCCTCTGCTACATCCAGCATTGCAACTGAAATCAGACTTGTTCTGCCTGTTGGCCGATCATCCACATGGTATCCACAGGGAGATGAAGTGAGTTCGAGTTCTCCCTCTTTTACTTTCTGGCTTTGTTACTCTGGGTCAGCCATGCCTGTCAGAGCCCCAAACGACTTGGAAGACTCCATATAGGTGAGCTGTATATCTGAATTACTGGAAGCAGCTACTGCAGGGAGTTCCCCACCGAGAGGAAATCTCAGGTTCATAACCACCCAAACCTGACTCCCACTAAAAAAAATCACAAAGCTCGCATAACAGAGACAATAGAAATATAGTCCCTTCCCTCAAGGATCTTCTATTCTTCTGAGTTATGTGAACTAAAGTGACATTGGCTAGCAGGCTAGACTTGGGGTCAAGTTGAGTCAACAAGCATATATTAAGTGCATACTATGTGCCTAGCACTGTGGGATTCAATGAAAGGCTAGAAGCTGCTAAGCGACTTCAAGTCCAGAGTCTACTGGGGGAAGGGGCATTATATGCAAACAACCAGGTACAAAATAAGATCTATTCAAGGCAAATTGGACATAGTCGCAGAGGGTAGACCCTAGAATGAATAGGGATCAGAAAGGCTTCTGGTACAAGGTGGGATTTTAGTTGAGCCTTAAAAGAAGTCAGGGAAGCCAGGAGGCAGAAATGAGAAGAAAAAGAATTCTGGTTGTGGGAAGCAGCCTGTGGAAACCCTCAGTCAGGAAGGAAGTAAATTGTTGTGCTTGGGGAATAGGAAGGAGGCTAAAGAGAAACTCAGGGTCCAAGCCTGCCTGTGAAATATACGTGGTCTGTGATGGGGGCAAATCTCTTGATTTCCCCAGCTGTAAAGCAGAGATGACAACACATGCAATAAACACCCTCCTCCTCACTGTCTTGTTGCAATGCCATGAGAGTTGTGCCGTAGGGGATCTCATGCTCAAGGCAATCCTTCAAGGACTCTGAACATCAGTTATCAGTGAACATTAAATTTTCCATGTCTCTGCTATTTCAAGCAATTTAAACCTTGTCCTCTGCTTTTCCCTGGCGAATATCTCACTTGGCCTGAACCCATTCTCTCTCTTGCTTCACTCCCCACCCAGTGCTGATGATGCCAGGATCAGAGCTGGGCACATGTCTTTTGTGGCTTCCTAATGTCCAGTCACAGACAATGAGACAGGAGATTGGGTGGACAGAGGCCAGGCCGGGGTCAGAGATAGGCCACATGTCCCGATGAAGTCTGTCTGCAATGCAGTCTGGCTCAGGGCACAGGATGTCTTTCCTAAGTGGTGCCTTAATCACTAAGCACCCCCACCCCCCAGGAAAGAAATGAAGTGTGGCCCTGATTTCAAGCTCTCCTCAGATAAAGACCAGAATCTCCTTTCATTAGCTACCAGCAAACAAAACCTCTCCCAAACTTATTCCCTGACTCAGAGATGCTTGAGTTTCCAGCTCAGTCTCCTGGGAGGGGTGGGGGGGAGGGGGAGGGCACCCTTTTGGCCAAAGCTAAAGAACAGCTGACCAGCCTCCCAGGCATCAGCGCCATCTCTGACATGCATTTCTTCTCTGTGTTGACCTTCCTTTCCGGGGTCAAAGTTGAAGAGCTGGGCTTGAGTTGCTGGGTGGAAATGTGGTGAGTGGCTGATATGGGCTGTCAGCATTTGTCCCAGCACAGCCCCAGAGTGGGGGCCCATGGTGCCTCTCCAGCTCGGCTCTGAGTTAGCAAAGAATTCATTTCAGGGTGTCCAGGGATCTGGACAGGCAGGAAACACAAAGACCACATCGAGCTGACTATGGGTCACTCCTCAATTTAGGCCATATCCCTAAAATGAGGTCACCTTGAAAGGAATGTGTTTATGCACATATTCATATATATATCCACATACATGGATATGAGGCAGGGGAAAGAGAAAGTGTGGGAGTGGGAGAGGAGAAAGAAAGCCAATGAGAGAGGGAGGGAGGGGGGGAAAGAGAAGAAAGGAAAGAGAGAGAAAGAAAGAGAGAGGGGAGGAGAGACAGAGGGAGGGAGGGAGAGAAGGAGGAAAGGGGGACAGAGGAAGAGAAGGAGAGAATATTGTGTTTATTGCAACAGGGTTTTTCATGAAAACCGTGTTTTGGGGGACATGGTGTTTGACCATCACTCTTCCCGTTATATTTACTTCCCAATCACTCAAGTAGTCCATCAAAAACATTTCTTTAGTGCCTCAAACTCCACACTCTATCTCCTATTTCTAGGCCTTTGCTGTACGTCTTTCTGGCATACTCTCCCTGCTCACTCCTCCTTTTGGATTCCCTGACTTTCTCCAATACTCAGCTCTAGTGTTGCCTTGCAACCAGAGCTTTTGAGACCGTCCCTGCTAAGGTTGTCTTGTCTCTGTTTGTGTGCATGTTGGCCCCCCATAGAATGTACACCACCGGAGGGCAGGGACTGTGGTTTGCCTTTGTGTCCAGTGTTTGGCACATGAAAAACACTAAATAAGATACTTGTTTGTTGATCGATTGATTATTCTGTGCCAGCTGGGTAAAGTTAGACCTAGTCTTCCCAGGTACCCAGTCTCTTTTGCCCTCCCTTTCATTCCATTGTGATTGAACCCCTCCCCTTCAACGGAAGTTTCTTCCTCTCCCATTTCTTCCCTCTTGGTGCTCGCTGAAGTCTACCTTTCTTTTGAAGACACCAACATCTCTTGGACCCCTCTCCCAGACTGGCTGCTTTTTCTGTTATAGCTCCTGACCTGAAGGGTCATTATCTTCTTGGCTCCCCACTGCCACTTCCAAATCATCCTGTTCCCACCACCAATCAGCAGTCATTTCTTCTTTATTCCATCTATCCAGATCATTGCTGCTGTTGTCAATAGACTCTCCTCCTAATAAATTCAGTGTCTACCCCAGCCTTCTCTCCCACCAACTCCTGCCATCTTTGAATACCTTGACATTTCAGTTCCGTAATTACCTCATCTCCCATGACCTCTGCCTTCAGTCTGCTTTAATGATAGAAAGAAGTCATACCTTCGATACCCCCACTAACTTCAGCAATAGCTAACGATTGCTAACATTTATATAACTCTTACAGTGTATCAGGAACTATGTGCTAAGAATTATATAATTATCTCATTTGGTGCTCATAATGACACTGTTAAAGTTAAATGACTTGCCCAGGATCACATAGCTAGTAAGTGTCTGAGGTCAAATTTGAACTCAGATCTTCCTGTCTCCAGGTTCCATGCTCTATTCAGCTGCCCATATTTAACTGTTTTTGCCCCAGATGACAGAATTTTATTATGACTGCCTCAAGCCAGCTAAACACCCTCAGTTTCACTCTGTGTCAAATGAGGACAGAAATATTCACAGTCAGAAATCTACAAAATAAGCTGTTAGACTTGGACATGACCAACAAAATCAAGGCAAAACTCCATGGTAACATTTCCAGCATTCCATCCTTGTACAATAGGTGTTCTCCATCTCAGTGGTCTTCTCCTCCTTATATCATTTTTTGAGCTGTTGTTTTTAATGTAAAATTCTTTTCTTCTCAATGTTCAGGTATCTTTCTTTTCTCTTGTGGTATCTTCCAGTAAAGATCAGGTGAAAAACCCAATATTCTCCTAAATGCGAGAGCCCCCAGCACATTCCAGTACTCACTGTTTCCATGATGTTACTGGCAGAACATCCCTTCCACCAGCACAGAGTCAAACATTTGAAGAATCTGAGTGGTCCAGTGAATAGAGTACTGAACTTGGGATACAGAGAGGGGGTGAGACTTAAGTTTCAAAACTCTCTGACTAGTTGTGTGACCACAGGAATGTGACTTAACCTCTCCACATTCTTCCTCATCTATAAAATGAAGGAACTGGCTCCATTGTCCTCTAAGGTCCCTTCTGGCTTCACATCTATGTTCCCATGCTCCATCTGTGCCCTCTCACCCTGAACAATTCTTCTCTACGTCATTTTATAAACCCTCTATGGATGATTCATTCACTCCAACCTGCTGGAAGACTGCCTCTGGCTCCCTAATTTTTTGAGAACACAAGATGATGATGGGACTCTTGATCTGCCATCTCTAACTCTTGGTAAGTGACTGGAACACATCTTTTCTGGTCCAGAATGCCCTCAATGTATTTTATATCACTTTTCAAGTCATTGTTGATCACATGTGACAGCCTGTCTTGGTGAAAGACCATGTAGGCTTGTCAAAGATCTTTGTGAGATTTAGAACTGGGTTAGAAATCTTTTTATCCAATCCTCTTATTTAACATATGAGGAAACTGAGGTCTACAGAGATTATGTGGCTTATCCAGGTTCACACAGGGAATAAATATCTAAAGAAAGATTTGAACACAGGTCCTCTGACTCCCAAGGCATTAAGCCACATTCAGCCCAATGGTGTCAAGAGGCTCATTACCAAGACTGACTATTAAGTGCAGGGCTTGGAGACCAGGATCATCTGTTGGTTTCTCCATTCATTCATCTATTAATGAAATAGTCATTGAGTGTCTTTTCTTTATGTGCAGTCACATGCTAGGCACAGTGTGAGGATACAGAAATGTATGAATAAATAGCTCATAGGCTATGATCTCGGAGTTTATGATTTAGTAAGGAGGATAAGACAATGCATTACATAAATTACAGCACAAAGCAAAATCTCATTGGATCCCAAATGCAGCAGCATTAAAGCTAGAAAGGGCTTCATAGATCATCTTGGCTAACACCCTCATTTTACAGAGAAAATAAAATCAAAGTCTAGAGAAGGGATTAGCTTGCCTAAGGGTGGTTAGTAGTAATGTTCACATTTGAACTCAGATCTATAAAAGAAGT
Source organism: Potorous gilbertii (assembly GCA_028658325.1). Taxonomy (NCBI): domain Eukaryota; kingdom Metazoa; phylum Chordata; class Mammalia; order Diprotodontia; family Potoroidae; genus Potorous; species Potorous gilbertii. Next base: position 14,039,308 of record CM053770.1, read on the forward strand.
ACAAGTAGGATGCATGGAGGGATTGCAGGGTGGAAGACAGAGGGAGCTGACATCCATTTAAAGGGTAAGTTTCATGGTTGAAATGCTTCATAGAGCCTTATCTCTCTCACTTTCCACTTTTCCCCTGACTCTTTTGTTGATGTGTCTTGTTTTAATCACATTTGGTTTTTGTACAAGATCAAAAATAGGCAGAATGAGGTAAGACACCTCACTGTGAAATGTCCCCAAATATTTGATAAATGAGAGGAGCCATGTTGGTATGCATTTGTCCTCAAACTACCGCTAGAAAAAAATAATTAGCAAATGTTCTAAATTGAGAAGAACCAGAGAACAGATCAAGAGGCCAAGAAGTCATCATCTTTTAGGAAAATGATTTTACTAATAACAATACCCACACAAATACTCAAATGTCACAAGAGAGAAGAGAAAATTGTTTGGCACAGACATTAAGAAAAAGAATAGGGAAGATCGGGCCAGGAGAAAATGGAAAACTTTGAAAGGCCGGGATCAAAGTTACCTTCTGTACATCTTTGAGTTTCTAAAGCTGCATTTGGGTAGGGGGACATGGAGCAAAGTGTCCCTCCATTAACTCTCTTCTGGGAGCAAGGGTTCTTAGTCTTTTCTGTGTCATGGACCTCCTTTGGCAGTCTGTTCAACCCAATGCACCCCTTCTCAGAATGTTTGTAAATGTAAAAAATGCATAGGATTACAAAAAATTAACAATTTATAGTTATCAAAATATTATTTAAATCAAATTTATGGATTGCAAGCTAAGAACTCATCTTAAATGAATTTGTGAAATTCATTAAGACACTCAAATCAATGATCAGAGGAGAACCTGATAGAAAAGTAGCAAAAACTGACAATGAAAATGTTAAAGTGCAAGACTTGAGAGGTGAACAGTCATTAAAGAATATAAAGTCAAGAGGGGGAAATAAGCAGGACATTCTCTATCATGGCGGCTTCCAGACTGAGAGCTAGTAATATTTCCTGCCCCAGGCTTTAAAATTGTTCTCACTCTCCTACAATCTTTCAGCCTCAGACAATGAGATTAGAAGTACACATACCATCATCCAGTGGAGGCAATTAAGTTACAGAGGCCGCCTCCCCACTTCCTCCGGGGCTTCCATGCAGAGACTAAAATCTAATAGGACCAGAACATTAGGAAGGCAAAGGAGTGCGTACAGTCCACTTCAGACTTAATTTCAAACAGTATATTTAAATGCTCCTGTAATTAAGTTACTTGAATATCTATGTCCATGGGTAATAAAGAGGCCCCATTGTGTATGTGGCCATTGGGGAGTTGGGACTCACTGGGCTCTCTTACTGACAGACGCAATGACTCGTCATCTGGTAAACCTTTAACCTCTTCTTGTCCCTATTTTTCTATTTTGGAGCAGGAAGTAGATTCAAGAATTCAGCTCCTTCAGTACAAGATGGGATAGCTGGACAGTGACTTTTCTGACCAAGATCTGAGAGGTTTTAGTGAATTGTAAATTCTACATGAATCAGTAGTAACCTGGGAGTCAAAAGCAAAGGTTCATTTAGGGAGATAGCTGGAGGGTTAGGACTGGTTTAGGCTGCATTGAGAAGGTCAACTTCCTGAAATAAAAAGGCAGCATTCCCTCTGACCTGTTTAGACCACATCTGAGTTTCCACCCTCCCAACATTTTCCTTGTACATCTCCTCTCCATTCACACAGACCCATCCTGGTGCAGTCACTCATTGAGAAACCGGGGAGAGAACAGATAAAGAACCTCAGGATGACTCGGACAATCCTAAATCAGAGAATTATAGATTAATGCTAGAAGACACCATAAAAACCAGCAAATCTAATCTCTTCATTTTACAGATGAGTAAACTGAGTCCAAGAGAGGTTAAATGGCTTGCCTAAAGCTAATAAATATCTGAGTCAGGATGTGAACCCGGGTCAGTCTGCTTTTGAAAACAGAACCCGATACATATACCATGTTGCTTCCTAGATTGGTGAAGTTTATACTGCACAAATAACAGTTTTGAGAATTGGGGACATTTAATTTGGAGAGCAGAAGGATCAAGGCAAGGTGAGAATTATCTTCAAGTACTTGAAAGGCTGCAAAGAGAGAGAAGGCTTAAACTTGGTTGGTTGGTTAAATGGAAGTGTCTCTTGGGTGTTCACGGCTGTGCCAGAAGACACAGCTTGAGACTGAATGTCAGGAAAGTTTTCTACCAAAACTATAAAATGGGCTTCCTCCAGAGAGGAGAGCTTTCCCTCCAGGGAGATCTTCAAGCAGAGAAGGGAGAGCCCCTTGTAGAGTTTTATAGGGATCCCTTTGGGGTATAGGTGAGACTAGATGACCATCAAGGATCTTTCCAAACCTCCAATTCTGTAATTCTGCGAAAAGTGGAATAAGCTGCTTTAGAAGGAAGAAGAAGGTCCTTAGAAGGACCCCTCTCCCCTTCACCAGATGTCTTCTAGGAAAGAACAGGTGGTCCTTTATGGGGGAACTCTTTAGGGGTTTGGGTTGGATTGGATAGGTTGCTGAGATCTCATTCAACTCTGAAATTCTGTGGCTGAAGTTGGAAGCTATTAGGAGGGGACTGACCTCACTAACAATAGATAAAGCCTCTAGGAACACTGAGCTTCCCATCTCCAGCTCTAGGTAGTCTTAAGCAATGGTGGAAACGGGCAAGGATTCCTGCAGGCTGCATATTGGCTTAGAAAACTACATCATAATATTGTCTATGGTTTATCATATTCTTATTTTGTTCAATGTTTCCCAATAGCATTTTATTCTGGTTCCAGGATGCACAGGGAGTCTTGAGCTTTTACAAGCTTATGTTCTGAAATCTTTTAGCCACTTCTTATGTACCAGAGAGATGTCCAGAATTGTCATCCTGACCTCATTGATTTTGATGGCAATAACCCTAGAAGGCTTAACCAAAAACCCACAACTCTATCCCCTGACCCTCTGTCCCCTAGAAACTGACAAGCTGAAGGACTTCAATGACTTTTCTTTAATATTTAATTCATTTCTCTTTTTCTAGGCTTTAAGGTGAATGATTGCTGTTTAAAATGCCAATGACTTCTATAACACTCAGGAAAGAATGCAGGGATAGCAATAATTTAGTGATGGAGCTGGTAAAGTCCACTGATCTACCCAGAGAAAAGGAGGAGGAATACAGCCATCTTCATAACTGGGGATTTTAAGTGACAAGCACAAATTTTTAATGGTTGTTCTTCATCCTCAGAGAGAACCAAAATGACATCATTATGTTGAGGTCAAGGTGCAATGTGTCTGACTGTGCCTCATCTGACCAATATGAGCTTGGAAGACTCTACCACAGCTGGACGCAAATATTTAGCATAGTGAGATCTCTAAATTTGCACACCTCACATTTGTTTTTGAGCTACTGCAATTCTACTTCGCTCATAGAGCACAGTGTATTCCTTGATGTAGGCTCTCCATGCTGGCATCTTGTGTCAGCGTCTCCCAGGTCTCATAATTGATCCCAAAGTTCTTCAGAGAGACCTTGAGAGTATCCTTGTATGACTTATTTTTAATAGCATATCTTCAAAAGAGCCAAAGCAGAGCACTGTCTCCCATTGGCATGGAAGTGACCCTTGGTTCTTGAAGCCTGTTTCAGCAAAGGGCTTGAGTACAGGCCTAGTGATGGACAGCATCTGTTGTCCAAGGACCTGTTTCTATAAATTTGGAAGCTCATCACCCAGAAATCAGATTCTAAGTGACAAAGCATTCTGGATGCAGCAAGGCACAGAATACCTACTAAACACAGAGAAGCAGACCTCCAGCCATGGGAAGCACTAACTCCCAAAGAAGTCACAAAACTTTTGAAGTAAGTTGCTATACTAAGGGCAATATTCTTATGTGGTTAACCAAGGGTCACCCAACCACTATGTGTCAAGTATGGGACTTGAACACAGACTGTCTTGACCCAAGGGCCCATTCTCTACCCACTTCCCACATTGCCTCTCAGTCAATCTACATGATAGCTACTTAACAAAGATAAAGTGATTAAATGAATGTTAGATCCTGAGACCCTCCCCCCACCCCAATAAACTCTAACTCTATTTTCAAAAAAGACTTTGGTTGCATGATTATTGCCTGCATCACCAGCTTCCATCTCACTCTTCACAGATGTCTGTGATTAGGTGCTCTCTCCTCTTTGAATTTTAAAGACACTGTTCTTTTTGGTGTCCTCTACCACCGACAACTGTCTGACCATTCCTCTGTCTCCTTTGCTAAATCCTCATCCATGTTGCAGCTCATGAGTATCCCCTGAGGCTCTGTCCTGGGCCTTCCCCTCTTTTCTCTACTATCTTTCTCTATGCTCTCAGCAGCTCTCAAGGGCTCAATCATCATCTACATGTAGATGATTCCCAGATCTATATTTCTAGCTCTAGAGCTCTCTTCTGAGCCTCTGTCCTACACCACCAGCTCCAAGTCCCACAGGCATCTCAAACCTAACTTGTACAAAACAGAATTCATTCTCTTTTCCCCCAAACTCTGCCCTCTCCCAAGCATTTCTGGTACTGTTGAAGATACCATCATCCTCCAGTCATTCAGGCTCACAGTCTTGGTGACATCCTTAACTCCTCACTCTTGCTCAGCCCATATACCCAATTTTTTGCCAGCCTTGGCATTTCAACCCTCACAGCATCTCTTATAGACATTCACATGGTCTCTTCATTCCCACAGTCACCACCCTGGGGTGGTCCCTCATACCTGGACCATAGTAACGACCTTCTGATTGGTCTTTCTGCCTCAAGTCTCTTCCTGCTCTAATCATTCTTCATTCAGGGGCCAAAGTGATTTTCTTAAAGTGTAGGTCTGCCCTTGTGACTCTCCTGTTCAATAAACTCCCTATTACCTCCCAGATGAAATATATCATGTGCCATTTACACTTCTTCATGACCTGGTCCCTTCCTACCTTTTTCAGCCATCTCACACCTTACTCTGCTTCACTCAGTCTCTGATTTGGCCATTTGGTCTCTTTGCCATTCCTCACACACACACACAACACTCATCTCCCATCTCCACATCTTTGCTGCAATGATCTTCCTCCTCACTTGCTTCTCTTAGAGTCATTAGCTTCCTTCAAACAGCTCAAATGCCACCATTGGCAAGACTTTGCCCATCCCCCAGCTTCTTAGCCTTTATCTCTAAAATTACCATCCACGTTCCCTGTATCTATCTTGTCTATATTTATTAATTTGCGTGTTGTTTCTCCCATTAGAATGTAAAGTAAGCTCAAGGACAGGAACCAATTTGGCCTTTCTTTACACCGCCTGCATTTAGCAGGATGACTGGTATATAGTAAGAGCCTAATCAGTATTTGCTGATTAATTGATTGTTGGTCTCCGTGGTACTGGAACAGTGTCTGCATGGCTCAGTATACCTTACTTTGATTACTGAAAAAATTTCTCATGACAAATTTCCTAGTAGTGGTCATTCAGTTCCTTGATGTTCATGTATGAAAAAAAGTGTTTTTTATACCAAATAATACAGGACAAGCTTTGTTTGGGCAAGAAATCATCTCTTTGGAAACAATTTGCCTAGAACTTGATTAGGTTGTGTCTTAAGGGATGGGGATTTGTTTTCTCCTCTCCCCTACCATGTAATTACATAAAGAAATGAACAGATAAACAACTATATTAATATGTGAGTAGAGGCAAAGGCATGTTTAAGCCCCATCATCTTTTGACAAAATGTGAAGCTCTCCAATTGCCAAATTGGAAGGGCAGCTGGCCATTGGCTGACAACACTCTTTGCACCAGCAGAATCCTTTAAAAAGCTAAACCTGCCCATGACCCAGAGACAGCCTGATTAGCAGAAGGATCAAACAGCTAGAGGCAGGGATTGGAGAAACCCACAGTCTCCAAACCGACACAGATGTGGAGGCAATAAGGAGCCCATCCTTTGGCAGCAGAGAACAAAGGGAAAATTCAAGAGAGAGCCAGCTGTGGCAGCAGAGACTCATACTGGGGAGAAATACAGACCCACAAAGGCCAGAGGGGGAAGAGAGGAGCAACGTGAGGACCCCACAAGGACAGGAAAGACACTGGGGCCTCAGGATTATTGTGACAACCAAATGAGAGAGTAATTGTAATCCCTGAGAGAGCGCAGTACCGGACACAGTAAGGGCTGCCCAAGTGTAAGCTGTAACTATTAACTATTATCAAGGACAGAGTCCAGGAGCCATCAGTTGCCTTGACCTTGTGCCTTCCTGACGTGTGTGCCTCATTACCAATTTGTGATGCTCTGTGTATATTTGTAAGAGTATGACCCAATTTTTATGGGGGAATTGTTTTCATCTACTGCTCTTAAGATGCTATTTTACAAAATATCTTTGCTTTGAACAAATTGTGTCTATCAGTAGATTATTAAAGGTAATCTTACTGGTGGTGGTTCATGAACTATAGTTTTAGGAAGTGTGGGCCCCACAGATGACACTCTGGGTCTGTCAGAGTAGTCGCTCCTCTGGGTGATCCAACCTTCAAGTCTATGAATACCACGTTTAGGGGTTGGGGGGGAGCTACAGCTCCCAGAGGGAGTGCTAGAATCACCGTCAAAAGTACATGACATCATTCAGGATCTGAGCAGCCAGAAAGTATCTCTGATATTTCTGTCTTCTCATCTAGTTTCAAAATGTCAAAAGGAACAAGTCAATGACATTTAGTGAGCATCCAAAATGTGCAGTCAGGTACTGCTCTTAGGGCTGAGGGAACATTAGTAAAAAGGAAAGCAGGTTGTAATTAACCCCTGAAGAACTTATAAACAAATGAAAACCATGAAGAATTTCAAAGGTGCCTACAGGGCTTAGAAATGACTTCTCTTGACTTGGAGGCTCTGGAAGGTTTGGCCAACAGAATGCAGTTTAGAAAGTCCTGCCAAGATGGAAAAGCTTTGGTTACAGCCTAGGGGTGAACTATATGGGTCTTGTCCCAAGATTAGCCTAGTTCTGTTCAAAGAGGCTCAGCCACAGCTTGGCAGCCAGGGGATGAATTTTCAGCCATTATAAGACATGAGAAATTTCTGCTAGTCAGAAATGGGTTATTGTTATTTTACTGATGGAAGGAAGACCCACACCTCAACCCTTCAAGTTCTAGGATGGAAACACAGAGCTAGAAGGTTGTCAGTGCAGGGAAATCCTGGTAGGGGAACTCTCTCCACCAATGCAGAGTATCTCTAATTCAAGAGCTAAGCCCTGAACCTCAGGGATGATAAGTGACTTACCTCTGGTCATAAAGGTAGTAGATGTCAATGGCAGCATTGAAGTCCAGGTCTTCCATGTCCCATGCCCAGTCTCCTCCACTAACTCTGTCTAACTACCAGCTAAGCACAATACTTCAATGCTTGCCAATGACCCATGACCTAATCTTGCCTCTGACCCTTATTACCTGGATGACCCACTTTACCTTGATACACCTCAGTTCCCTTACACAAAAGTAGAGAGCTGGATTAGATGGTCAGAAAGTTTTCTACTAATTGTAGATCTATGGTCCCATGGTAAAGGAAACCAGAAATATGGATTTCCTAGAGATGAATGTTGGTTTTGGCAAAGAAAACATAAATACTGCCAAGGCATCAGTGGGATAGCCCTTTGGCCACATTATTCCTTTACTTATTTAATTAGAAAAGTTAAAACATGCATACAAAATTATTTTATTTTATTCACAGAAGTTCAAAAGTTAAAGAATATCCCATTTACCTATTTAGTGCCATACCAATTAAACTATCAGATAATTATTTTCTAGAGCTGGATAAAATAATATCAAAATTCATTTGGAAAAACAAAAGGTCCAGAATATCAAAGAGCCTAATGAAAAGAAATGCTTGGGAAGGT
>CM053770.1:14047655-14140610 GCA_028658325.1 Potorous gilbertii
GTTTTTTCTGGTAGACTTGGAACTTAGTAATAACACAAGAACTTACTGAAAAAAAAAATCCCAATGATGATTTTCTAAGGCAAAATGCCTTCCACACTCAGGAAGAAATATGGAAGTCATTTGCAGAATCTAGCAGATCATGTTTGTGTGTGTGTGTGTTTTAGTGTATTATGTTTTGATTTGTTATATGATTTCTTCCACTTAAGTTAGTGCGACTACACAGCATCACTATAGTGAAAATATGCTCAATAGGAAAGTATATGTAGAACCTATACAGAATTGTATGCTGTCATAGGGAGGGAGGGGGGTAGTAGGGGGAAGGTGTGGGGGGATAAAATCTTAATTTTAAGGAAGTGATTGTAGAACACTTATAAATAAATAAAATTTAAAAAAGATTTAAAAAAAGATTAAAAACAAACAAACAAACAAAAAAGAATATCCCAGGCCATCAAATCTAGCCTGAATCAGAACAAGAAGATTCTGGTGAATAAGGAAGGAAGGCAACAAGCATTTACTAAGCACCTACTGTGTGTCAGGTTTTGTGAGCACTTTAAAAACATCACTTTTGATCCTTACAACCGTCTTGGGAGGTAGGCACTATTCTTATTCCTATTTTCTAGTTGAAGAAACTGAGGCCGACAGAGGTTAAAGGTAGCAAATAAATAATTGGTAGCAAATGTTTGCAGTCAAATTTGAACTCATCCATCCTGGTTCCAGGTCCAGTGTTCTATTCACTATTCACCTATAAGCTACTGCCTGTAGAACAAGAATTTTACTGACTAAATAATCAATAATTGTTTGCATGTTATCTCTTCTGTCATTTCCTTGAGGGTAGGAAATGTTTTTGCCTTTCTGGTATCCCCTGAATTTAGCCTATCATAAATTCTTAATAAATTGGTTTCTTCGTCTTTTGCAAAGCTACTTAAAAGTGTTTTAGATTTATTATTTATATACGTATTAACTTAAAAATAATCAACCTCCATTCATTATTCCTTTCAAACCTAGCCATAGGCTGTGAAGTTGTGACCAAGGTAGATTAAATGATGAACCCAAACTCAGAAAGCAGGAAAGGAAGCATCAGGAGCGGAATTCAAGCTATCATTTCCTTCTCCAAATCCCCTACTCTATCTGCAGTGACACTCTAGAAAGATCACTATCAATGGTTAAAGAAGCACTGGTGGGTATTTCCATTAGGACAATGGAATGCTTTGTCTACCCAGGGACACAGGTGAAAGCTCAAGTATCTAACAGTGGTCCTCCACCAAGGTCCTCTACTGACGCCATTAGTGTGGGGTCATCTTGAGTTCTCAAGCGTTGTGCCAACCCAGCACAAGGTCTGGTAAGTCTCCCCCAAGCTGACACTGTGGGCCAGGGAAGTTGACTACTTGAGTACAAGTCTTGCTAAGGACAGATGTTCTCTTTATCAGCAGGCTAGCCACCAGGCCCCAAGTGCCTTGACCATGGAAAGCCATGAAACAAACTCCAAGTGGCACCGGGATGGTTTCAGACACACTGGAGAAGATACAAGATGGCATCTTGTATCCCTCACCCCAGTCTGAGCCACAACTACAAAATGTTAGTGGTCATTAGGGTGACAACAGTGCAAGTTTCTGACCTTTTCTAACTCTATCCAAAATGGGGCCTTATTAAACTCGCAAATTATTGTAGGCCTATAGGATTTGATGCTTCCAAACTATTTGGTAACAATTATTTTGCTATGAGGTAAATCAAAGGGGCTATTTCCATTTTATCAGCATTAGACTGGCAAGCAGAGTGAGGCTGGAGCAAAAGTCTTAGAACAGAGGTTGGTCCTTAACCTTTCTTGTGCCAAGGACCCCTTTGGCAGTCTAGTGAAATCTAGGGACCCCTTTGTAGAATCATTTTTTTAAATATATAAAATACATATGATTATGAAATAGATCAATTATATTGATATACTGTCACTAAAAAAATTTTTTTAAGTACACATACCCCAGGTTAAGAATCTTTGTTTAGAGAATTCAGTGACAGGTATAGGAAGGGTCTAACATATTTGGTCTGAATTTAATTTTTTACATTCTGAACTTAAACACCAAATAAAATATTTCCATATATGAAGTATATAGAACAAAAAATAGAATTGTATATGAAACTAAGAATCCTTGCTTTTCCTTTTAAGTACATAAGAAATTAAAAATATAACTTTTCATGATATTCTGCTTCTAAGCATTTCCTACCGGCTTTCTTTCTATTTTTCAAGGGCTTCAATGACCCTCTTTTCTTTCTCTTTGGCAGCCCTATCACTAACTCCCATCTCTTTCCCTCCTCCTTGAACTCATCCACTGGAATGAAAGAAAGAAAAAGAAAACCCTTGGAGCAAATGTGCAGAATCGAGCAAAGCAAATTCCCAACTTCGTTGTGTCTAAAATAGCATCTTGCTCTGCACCTTGAGTCCATCATCTCTGGCAGGAGGTGGGCACTATGAGTCAGACCTGTGGAGACGGGATTGGCCATTTCATTGATCAAAGATCCTAAGGTTTTTAGGTGGTTTTGGTTTGCATTGTTGTTCCTACAGGAATTCTTCTCCTGGTTCTGCTTACCTCTCTCTGCATTAGGAGGTGCAGTTCTTTCCAGAAAGAATTTTGTTTGCAAGCTTCTCCTCTGAGAGTTATGCAGTTTTCCCCTCTTTATCTCTATCTCTGTCTGTTTCTTCATCATCCCTGATACAGAAACTGGGAACTCTGGGACTTAATCAGCAAAGATGTTTTCCTGCCAGACCCAGCCTTCCAAGAGAAAGGCCTGATGTCTTTTACAAAACAAAATGTCTATTCTGAGAAGAGCAATGAGTCCTAATGCTTTAGCAAAGGAAATAAACAACCACACAAAGCAAAAATCCCAAAGTGTTAGAAGTTTAGTTGCTCCAAAGACAAATAGGAAGAAGGAAACACATTTTGACAAAGACTCTTGAACCTATGCTTGTTTTCCTAGGAGAGTCAGGATCTTTAATGCCAAGGAGGATGGCTCATGGCATGAAGGGGGCTCTTGCCTTTGGTAAATCTCAACATCATGTGAAGTCAATTCAGAATTGAGTGTTCCCCCAGACGCCCTAGTAAATAGGCTTGAGACTGTGGTTATCATGGGAGATCTGGTCCAGTCTGGAATGCTTCCAGGTGCTCTACTTAGTGTCTAAATTGGGCCAAGGTTATTTGTGGTGCAAGGAGGCAAATTGACAGTGGAGAATGGGATGAAGAGGAGAACTAGCTCCCTAGTCTCCGGGAAGACATAGGTTCAGAAAATGGGGATGAGAGGTACAGGAACAGGACCTTTCCAATTCTCCAACTGATGTGGTCAATGAAGCAGCTCATTCACATCTGCCCATCCTGTGTATCTCATTGTCCAAGTCCACTCTCCAGGACACACTCTACACCTGGCACAGTGGATCATGCAGAGGTGGAGGGTTCAAATAAACACCCATTTAATAATAAATATATTTAAATACCCGCCTGGAGAAAACAAGTCCCAACACAGTTCAAAATAAGTTCAGGAGGATAAACGCCATGGGCAAGGAGATGAAAAGTAGTCAGCAGAGGTCCCCTGGGGTCCTGAGGGCTTTTGGTCAAAGTCCTGAAGATAATTTTTATGGTTTTTTTTTTGTCCAAAAGGCTCACAGGTGAGTCCCCAGATCTTATAGCCCAAAGTTAGCCCCAAGTATCCCAGCAGTACCTCCCCAATCCCACCAGTATTGGAGCCCACAAGCTCCATTTGTAGATCAACCACAGAATTTTTACCATGCAAGGGACCTTCCTTGATTTCTTAGGAAATCATAGGGGCACCAATGAAGCATGTAGGTGGGCTATGCTTAGGCTTTGGCCACACGACCAGCTCATCTTTGTGCTTATGACTTTCTTAAATGACCTCCTTTTGTTCTGGTTCTCCTCTGAACTTCCTGGTCTGCAGTCACCTCACCCACTCTGTGACTTGCCTTTGCCTTCTGGGGATTGCTTATTTTCTGGCTTTCAGAGACTGCCATGTTCCATGACTCACCACAGTACCACATGATTGATGAAAGAGGGGGGATTACAAAGGCGGACCGTGGGCTTGGGCTACAGTAGGAAGAAATACCAATGAGTCACTTAGTCAATGAGGCTAACCTGGCAGTACAAGCAATTGTAAGCTCCTCACACGGAGAAATTGTGTCAGAACTAAGTGCATCTCCTAGAAAAAGGCGAAATTAAGTTGACCATGCATATTGACACTGCACCCAATCAGGAGGTCCCAATGGAAAGAATCAAAGTTCTAGAGCTCAAAGGGCTCTCAGAGGTCGTCCAGTCTAATAGTCACATTTTGCAGATGAGAAAACTGAGGCAAGAAAACTTAAGGAACTTGCACCAGGTTTGACTAGGTATAAGCAGCAAGAGTGGAATCTGAACCCTTGTTCTCCAACACCAAATCTAATTTTTCTTCTCCTATAGTTTGCTGCCTCTCACAGTCTACTACAACCAGCTCTTTATGATAAAAATTTGAGAGAAAAGGGAAGACTTACTCCAGAAAGGTTATCGGATGACTTTCAATTTTTTAAAAGCTTTTTAAAACCTTTATCAGCATTATGTCATTTGAATAAATTCAGCAATCTATACCTAATCAAGAATCCCCTCTATGACATCCTCTCAAGGGGTCATCCAGCCTTTGTTTGAATATCGAAAGTGAAGGGGAACTCACTACCTCCCAAGGCAGTTCCTCAAAACACTAGAGAGTAACTACCTGAAAGCCTGGCCAATCCTACAGGAATCTCAGTCAGTGAAAACAGCAGTCCTGCTGAGCCCAGATATCCAAATTGAGTTACAGTGAAGCAAGCCAATTCTCAATCAGATTATGTGCAGATGCAGATTTATTTAATTTTATCTAGCCAAGGGCAAAATTATTATGCTTGCTGGCACGACTATTATTTTTATAAGTCCACCTCCCCTGCCTGAAATACATCCACCTACCCAAGCAGCATCTTTTCTCAATTTGGTTAAGACTCCAAAAGTAAAATCATTTTAAAATGAAAAAAAAAATCTCACCAAACTGACTCAAAAAAAAAAAAAAATTGTCTCTCCCCCGCTACCCCTTCATCTTCCCCAGGAACTTGTCACAAGGAATAAATAGCTGATATTTTTTTCTCATGTTCTGAAGTGCCACTTTTTAATCTGCAACCCAGGAACAACCAAGATAGTTGAACTCCAAAGCAAAGCTCCAATGGCGGGGGGTGGGAGTATTATGCAAATAGCTTCAAAATATCTTAAAGCAGGCATGACTTCAGCATTTCGATATTGGCGGAAAGGGCTTTAATATGCAAGGCAGAATGCTGGATGCTTAGCGGATCCAAATGCCAGTCTATAGATTTGAAAGACTAAAGATCACATCACCGAGAGTCTGACAGAAGTGACAGTTTGCACTGTGCCAATGATTTATGCCAATGTCTTGCTTGATGATACTGTTATAGACAGCACTGTCATTAAAAAGTCCCTGCTGACTCGCGGTCGCATTTATGGTGCACAGATTATAGGTAAGCCTGAGGATCGAAACCTTTCTGCCTTCTAGATTTCAACGACTAGGATATTTCTCACTGGAGTTAGTTATTGCATGTGCCCAGAATCTTCCTCCCCAGCTCTGTATTGCTGCTTGGTTAGGGTCAAAAAGCATAGCCAACCTAAACAAGGTTGCTGAGGAAGGGAAAAATTGTCCAGTTCTGCCAGAGAAAGTCTGAGAGTGAGACGGAAATTTCTTAGCAGCCCCGCACTCATGAATGGGGAGGGGGTCCTTCTCCGCTTTCTATTGTCTCCTACAAGCTGGTCTTGTCGTGGGACGAAGACACTAAAGAGCATCTTTAGAAGCAAAGCTCTGGAGGAAACTGTCAGAATTATTATGGATTGACCTTCAGCAATGTTTGTGATATTCCAATGTCGTGGGGGACCTCCGTCATTTCTGAAGTGTTTGCTAAAAAAACCAACTCCAGCAGGATTGTTCTCTTAAGTAATTAGTTTTGTGTGATTTATGTTCAAATGCACCCCCTCAGATATGCAAATGCTCATTGTGTTAAGTGGAATGGAGGAGTTTTTTAAGCACTAGGATAGCGATGACAGAATGCTCTATTGTTCAAAAATTCCATTCCAAGTGACCAAGTCTATTTCATTATAAATTTAGAGAAAAAGACACTGGTTATTATAGGCTAAATGTCATTTGCAAAAGACCAATTCCTAAAAATATTCTGTGTTTTGCTTTGGCTTAACCTCTGAGTACTCAGAGATTACGGTAATAAGCCTGTGGTGTTAAAAAGGATTACAGCAGTCTCCCAATTTTCCCTGAAAAAATTTCAGACAATCCCAGGGACATTTCTGAAGTACTGATCAGTTAGCAACAGCCCCTGACTTTAACTCCCTTTGCACTGGTATCTTTCAGGAAAATATAAATTTTCAAATACTTGGTGGAAAGAGGTCAACCCAAAAGATGATGGCGGCTCTACCAGCTGGAGTTTGCAACTACATAGTGTGATTCTTTGCCCAGAACATTATTAAATGTGGTCTTGTGCTAACCTGAGGGCTCTCGGAGCTGATTCGAACCCAAAATCATTTTAACCCAAAGTCCAATCTACAATGAATATTAAATGCTTTAATTTGGAAAAACAAAACCTATATTGTATACTTTATGGAGAAGGAAATTGGAAAAATAATAATAAAACTCACATTTGCAGTGTCATACAATGAAAAGAGTGTTGGTATAAGTCAGAGGATGGATACTGGTTCAAATTCTGATTCTGTCATTTCTTACCTTATTACCTCCCTGAGACGCAGTCTCCTTAACTGTCAAATATGAGAGTTTGCCTAGCTGAGGGTCCCTTCCACCACAAAATATATGGTTCTATTTTCTTTTAAAGTTTGCAAAACATTCTAGGTATACTACCTCATTTGAGCTTTACAATAGCCTTGGGAGGTAGGTATTGCAACTTTATTTAATGGGTCAGGAAACTGAGGCTGAGAAAGATTAAGAGACTTATCCAGAGCTATTCAGCCAGAAAGACTCAGTCCTAGGATCCTGGAGGTCTTCTTGGCTCCAAGCTGGGTACTTTTTGTGATAGACTGTGCTGACTTTCCTGATCTAAGGAGAGCCAGCTGAAGCTGTTAGCTTGGTGCCCTATGCAGGGTGTCTGATCTCCTGAATAAATATTCTATGTTCTGCTTCTTGTTGCTACTGGCTCATCTAATTAAGCATTTCTACAGGTTCAAAAGCAGTTTGATGTATGGATAATCAGAAATTACTAAAACTGCGGAAACTCTCTCTCTCACACACATACATACATACGCACACACAGCAGCTCTCTCCTCATCTCATCCTGAGCTAGGGAAAACTTCCTCTTTTGGGTTGGCTTTTCCTCAAATCATGCCATCAGTGGTTTGTACTAAAATATTTGTAAATGGCCAAGTAATGTAATAGCAATTTCAAATACTATAAAGCATTTTTAAAAAGCATTAAAGCACAGCAGACAAGATATGAATGGAAACACTGAGGTTCAATATCTTTTCCTCCTTCCATTAAAGAAGGAATGGGAAGTAAGGGAGTTGGAGAACTTTCCCAGAATGACTTTTTGGGAAGCAGAGGGAGGGAAAGTAGTGAATGGTCATCAATTATCTCACCAGTCATGATTCACTCTACTCATTCTGGAGGTGTCTACTCTCTCTTCTCCATGCACCCTCCACCATGCCACAAATCCTCTTTTTTTTTGGAGGGACAGCTCCCAGTCCACCCTTCTTGCTCACCAGCATGGCTCACTGTTTTGCTCTTGTGTCTGAGCAAGATGGCTTCTTAGCAGAAGTTTCCCAAGCTCAAAAGCCCCAGAAACTTTGAGTACATGAGTAATACCTGCACATCGGAATTTCTACCCCCAAAGGTATCTACAACAATGTGTCTGGAGGCGGGCTTCCAAAAGGTCATCTTGGAATTGAAGGGATTCACCAAGTCGGGTTGGAAAAGCCAACTGCCAAGAGAATACGAGCACATGTAGTCTTAAGAATGTGCACATGAATTACTTTTAAATTATTTCTCTACAGGTCTCTTTCCAGTTCCCCTTTTATGTGTTATCTTCTCCCAATAGAATGTAAATTCCTTGAAGGCCAGATCATCTTGCCTGCTTGCATCTGTATTCCTAGAGCTTAACACAGCAATTGCTTTTAAAAAAAAATGCTGCATTTTTCATGATCATCCACAAAACTTGGATCAGCTAACTTTGTTATGTAGAAAATCATGGAAGCTTCAGTCCAAATTTAGACTGAGTATAACAACAACTTCCTAACACTCAGAGCTCTCCCCAATCAAAGGTCAAATAAATTGATGAACTCCTCATCCCTGGAGGTCTTCTAACCAATGCTGGACGACTCCTTGTTAGGTGTGTTGCTCAGGTAGAGATTGTTACCACATGGCTGGGGGCCCTTCCAACTCAGCAATCATGTGACTGTTATTCAAGATATAGCTGAAACTTCCCAATTATTAACTTATGCTTTTTTAAAATGTCAAAATCATTCTCCAACCTACCACCTTCCTACCTTGAATCCTCCCTTGCGTCAAAGGAAAAACTGAGCAAAATAACAATAACTGACAGTCGGATAGCACTTTCAGCTCACAAAGTACTTGACATGTATTACATTTTAGTCTTTGACAGGGAAACTCAACATGTCCACAGATGAATAAATACAGGCTCTATCAGGGGGTCAGAGAGAGGAAATACAGGCTCAAGATCAGTACAAAGCATTAGCCCAAAAAAGAACACACAGAGTAATGGTATTATTCTCTTCATGAAGTTCAGCCAAGAAGAGTCCTTGAACAGCTCACTATCCTGTATTGTTCTTTTGGGGTTAATGTTTGGTAGACTCTTGGGAAGAAGACAATGATTGGGTGGGTTGTTTTAAATGAATAGAAATGCACGCTCATCTCCTGAAAGTTCACTAGAAGTATCGTCAGAAGACACTCCAGCAGCAGACAGGATGGTGGGGATGATAGGTACTTCATTCTGTTCCCATCTGGTTTTGATTTAGCCTGCTAGGTCTCTATATTTGGAGACCTTTCCATTTCACAAGGCTTGGAGGTTATCTATTTAAAACATTGTTCTTGGGTTTTTCTGGGTCAGTGTATATTCAGGCAATTGTAAACAACAGTTTTGTCTATACAGATGTTCCAATTTCAGTACTTGAATCCAAGTGTTCCGAACTCCAGGGTCAGTTCTCTATGTACTGTATCACTCTGCCTTTCACATCCATACACAACCATTTGTATGTGTATGGTACTCCCTCCACCAATGCAAATCAGCAACTTATTTGTTACTTAAAGTCTCAAGAGGCTTGCCTAGGAACAGGGAGGATAGACCTCTTTCCCATGGTCACATAGCTTATATGTACCAGAGGCAAAATTTGAATCCAGGACTTTCTGGCTCCAAGACTGGTCCTCTATGTATACTATACAATTCTCCCTTTGTTGATAAACTGTTGTCTCCGCACTCACTCTTCTAGACTCCTCATAATCCCACATCCAACCCCAACATTCCACTGAAATTGCTCTTTCCCAAGTCACCAATGATCCTTCAGTTGCCCAATCCGATGGCATCTTCTCTGTCCTCATTCTTCTCAACCTCTTTGCAGCCTTTGACACATTTCATCATCATCATCATCATCACCACAGTAATAGATAACAACCTACTATGCGCCAGGCTCTGTGTCAAGTAATTTATCAACATCGTCTCACAAGAACCCTAGAAGATAAGTGCTATTATGATACCCATTGTTACAGTCATCAGCCCTCCTTGATACTCTCATCTGTCTAGGTTTTCAGGACACCAATCTCTCCTGACTCTCCTCCTACTGCTCTGTCTCATCTGCCTCAGTCTCCTGCGATCCTCCTGGATTCCAATATGGTCACATCCTCTAACCATCAGTGTCCCATAGGGCAGTTCTGGACCTTCTTTTCTACTCTACATGACTTGATCTCAGCAGACCCCATGGATTTAACTACCATCTCTATGTTGATAATTCTCAGATCTACCCATTCTGCCCCAATCTCTCTGCTGACCTCCAATCTCCCATTTCCAACTGCCTTTCAGATATCTCAAATTGGATGTCCAGTAGATATCTTAAAATCAACATGTCTAAAACTGAATCTATTATCTTTCACCCTAGACCCTACCCTCCTCCAAATTCTGCTGTTATCTCCAAAGGTACCACCATCTTCCCAGTTCACTAGATCAACCACCTGGGTATCATCCTCAGCTCCTCTTTCACCAAATCCTACTCTCTGCTCCCATTTTCCAGCCCGTTGACTTCACCTTTGCATTATCTCTCAAATACAGCTCCTTCTCTCCATTGATATTGCCACCACCCTGAAGCCTTCCGGTGGGTGTGCTAACCTCAAGCCTCTCCCCTCCTTAATCCATCCTCCATTTGGCCACCCAAGTGATTTCCCTAAAAGGCAGGTTCAAACTTGTCATCGTCTCTTCCCCCATCCCCCCAACAATAAATTCCAGTGGCTTGGCTCCCTCTCACTTTCAGGTTCAACTACAGTATCCTCTGTTTAGCCCTCAAAGGCCTTTACAATATCACACAGACACCTTTCCCCCTTCTTAGACCACATGTCCCTGCTCTTCTATCCAGTAGCACCTACCTCCTGGCTTTCACAAACAAGAAATGCTATCTCTCACCTCTGCTGTCCTCCATGTCTGGGCTGCTTTTCTTCCTCCCCTAGTTGGTTTTCTTTAAGTCTTAACACAAGTCCTACATTTCACAAAAAACCTTTCTCAACCCCTCTTATTCTAGTGCTTTCTCTCTATTAATGAGCTCTTCTCTATCCTGTATATCACTCTGTGTACATAACTGCCTATTGTCTCCCCCATTAAACAGTGAGCTTCCTGAGAGCAGGAACCATCTTTGGCCTCTTTGTATCCCCAGCATTAGCCTGACTACTGGTCTACAGCAGGCACTTAAATGTTTATTAACTGATTGCATGATACCTTTCATCCCACTGGATATTTGTTCTTGAGGCTGCTGGTTTAACATCTCCCCAGCTCCCCAAATAGGATGCTCTCCTTAGGACTTAGACAACCAGTAATTCATGTGGCTTGTGTGTTCTGCTAACTTCCCAAAAGGAAGTTCAAGGCTGTTAAGTTAATCTTTGCAAGACTAAAAACATCTGAAAAGACCATTGAAGGTCAGAATTTGCATATTGATCCAACAGTGTGTTTATTCTCTAACAAACGCGTAATTAACTTTGCTTTTATTGAATTTTGGTTCACGACCCATTTTATTTGTCATACTTTCACTGGTAATTCCACCGAAGTGTGGGGGACAGATGTTAGCTAAGAGGAAGGCAGGCCTGCTAATCTGTTTGGATCGCCCAGGTTTGAGACTAAACATCAATGCCATTGTCAGCTCTTTGATCAGCAGCTGTGTTCCAGTCTGATAATATCCCTCTGGCCATGAGAAGTCTCACAAGATCGACGCTGGCCAAAAAGTTAGCACCCATTGCAGAGATACAAACAGCCTCCCAGAAATGGCAGGGGTCACAGCACTTCTGAGCTGAACAATCCTCCGATGATGAGTCATGTAAATTCGGGCATTGATAGGATTCTGGACTCAGAGCTGGGAGGAAGCCTGGGGATCGCCTCTTCCAATTGTCCACATTTACTTTCTATTTATTCTGTATACATACATATTTTTGTCTCCCCCACTGGCACATAAGCTACTTGAGAGGAGGGATTGCTTCATGCTTTGTGATGGTTTCCTCAGAGCTCAGCACATTGCCTGGGACATGGGTGTTACTTAACAAAGGCTTTTTGGGTTGATGTGACTTGCAGATTCCCTCCTATTTATTCCCCAAATGTCTCTGAATTCTCTGAATTCATGAAAGTGACCATCGAGCGCATGCCACATACTCACCCCAACATACACACCGGCGATATGCTCCTGTCCTTCAGTCCTCATCTCTCCTTGGTAAAATTCTGTATTTCTTTCAGAACCATGCACAGGTACCTCCTCTTCCATGCAGGCTTCCCTGATTCTCTTATAACTTTATTTCCTTGATTAAAAATTATCATAGCTCTATTGGGGTATACTTTAGTACCAGAGGACCTGACCTTACCCTCCTACCTACTCCTAAGTGACCAGGAGAGGGGTAGACTGGGGCTGTCAAATACTGGCTGGTCTCTATTCACGGCCTTTTTTGTACTCCACAGGAAAGGGAGAGATTTTCAGCCAGATCAAGTTAAGAAAATTTCGTCCAGGTCCTGGAAGGCCAGGAGGATTTGACTTTTCCTCCACTCCTCCTTGAGAATCTTTCACAGGGCCTGGCCACTACTAGTGGTGGTCAGGCTTGCCCAGGACATTTAGGTCATAGCTATCTGCCTGAAAACAGGGTGGTTCAGGTCAGTGCTGGCACAGAAGCTTCTCCCAGCTCCACTGTGTGATCTGGTCCTGTGGCAGGGTTCTCCTTGGGGACAAAAAGCAGGGAAGGAGTCTTCAGGGATTTCAAGCTTAATGTCCACTTCATTCACCTCTTGGTGGGTTCCTCTGACTCTCATCAATCTTCAGCCAGAAAAACTGTACAGGTTGGGCTCACCTGCATATCAAGGGAAGGTGCCCTTCTGGAAAAAGTCACTGCAGAGATACCCTCCAGTCACCGTGCCATTGCCAAATCTATAGAAAAGGGCAGGGACTGTGTCTTTTTTTTTTTTTTAATCCATCCCCACAGCTTACCCAGCATAGCCTCCTCAGAAATGCTTCTTCCATTGAATCCAAGAGGACCCAGTTAATGAAGGACAGTATCCAAGATTTTTGCTGTAGAATATTTAATAAAGAATGAAGCAGGTGTAGTTGTGGGCTGCTTCTAGGGTTTGTGGTCCAGGAATATGTCCATCAGCTCTGTACTCTGGTCAAATCCTTCTGGGCTAATGTGCTCAGGACTGGCTGTTCAGTGCTGGAAGTGACCTTAAAGATGGTGAGGCAACCAGAGAGGTCAAAAAAATCACAGATTTTCGAACTGAAAAGAATATTAGAGACTCTTGGGTCCAATCCCCTCATTTTACAGATGAGAAGACTGAGACTTAGAGAAATAGCTAGTAAGTGTCTGAGGGGATTCAAACCCTGTACTCTGTCCACTTGAAAGAGTATGCTGTATGAGGCTCATTTGGACAGAGTGGAGGTACTTAGCCTGGAGACCAATGGGGTACATAATCACTGCCTTCAAATATTTGAAATATTTGAATTAGGCTTGGCCCTTGGAGGGGCAAATCCAGTTGCAAATGTGCAAATTTAGCCTTAAATAAGAAAATCTTCTTAGTAATTAGAGCTGTCCAAAAGGATAGCAAGTGGTAGATTCTCCCTATAAAAGTCTTCAAGCAAAGTTTGAGGTTGACCCAGGGTCCAATGACATCATAAGTGTAAAATTCCTTGTAAGCCTCACAGTCCTGTACTATTATTATTCACTCTGAATCAGCTTATACACTCCTTCCCCTGCATCTCGGAATCCCTCCATTTCATCATTTAAGGGCATACTAATATTCCATTGTATCCACACGCCGCAAGTTGTTCAGCTACTCCATAACCAATGGACACCAACTTTTTTTCTTGTGTTTTTTTAAAGTACACACAAAAAGTGCTGCCAAGAATATTCTGATAAAAGGGGCCATTATTTCTTGTCTTTGACCTTGGAGCCTATGCCCAGCAGTGTGACTGCTGGGTTAAAGGGTATGAACAGTTTATTCAATTCCAAATTGTTTTCCAGAACAGTTGGACCATTCACAGTATTACTGGTGGCTTTTAAAAGCAATTCCGAGCTTGCAAAGCAACTCAACGCAAAGGTGTGATCGCCTCATGACTTGGGGCACACGCAGAACTCCGAAAAGCTTGGATATATATTTGAGAGACATGTTGCTGCTATCCTTTTGGTCACTTGTATCCTTAAAAACTCTGGCAATGAGAAACTCTTGTTTTATCCCAGTTCTGCATTCAAAGCATTCCGATCCAATCCAGCAAGAATTTATTAACTGCCTACTATGTACAAGAACTGTGCCTGGGGCTGAGGAGTCAAAGACAAATGCCAAGAAATCCCTACCCTCAAGGAGTTTACATGGAGTGGGAGGGAAGTGGAAACAAAAAACTAGATTCATTATAATCTGAAAATGAAAAGAAGCCCAAGGAGACTTGTCAAGAAAGATTTCCCACAGGCAGAATCAGAAGAGCTGGAGGGGAGGTCGAATTGCATTTCAAGTGTAAAGGGGGATGATTAGAGGCATCCCTTGATCTGATGAATGAGGGCGGCTCCCCAAAAGCTAGGCATGGGCTCTCTGGGGCCCTAAGGATGGACGTGCTCTCTGTTTCAGCATCAAAGATTTTGTGCTTGGATGACAAAGTGATCCGTTTTGAGGTACTCCATCTAAGTGACCATGAAGGGTCTTCCCACCAATCAGTCAATAAACATTAAGTACCTGCTATGTGCCAGGCATCCTCCTAAACTGTGGGGATACAAAAAATGTCAAAAGATGGTCCTGTTTCAAGGATCTTTCAATCTAACAGGGAAGATAAATGAATAAACGTACACCAAGCAAGCTGTAGACAGGATAAACAGGAAATAATTAATAGAGGGAAGGCACAAGAATTAAAAGGCAAAGACTTCCTGTAGAAGGTGGAAATTTAGTTGGGACTTAAAGGGAGCCAGGGAATAGTTGGAGCAGAAGAGGGAGAGTGTTCCAGGCATGGGGGACAGCCAGAGAAAATGCCCAGAGCCAAGAAATGGAGGGTCTTATTCATGGAATAGCCAGGAGACCAGAGTCAAAGGTCAGGGAATAAAGTATAAGATTGAAAAGGTCTATACAAGAAAATTGTATGTGTTTATATATGTATGTGTGTGTACACATGTACATATATACATGCATACCCATGCATACAGACATTATGCACACACATATGCATATGACACTTTGGAATTCACTCCAGCTTTGGGCATTTTCCCTTGCTCTCCCCCACACCTACAGTGCTCTCTCCTCATCTCTACCCCTGGCTCCTCTGACTTCCTTCAGGTCACATCTAAATCCCATCTTCTTCAGGAAGCCTTTCCCAACTATTTTTGTAATTCTAGTACCTTTCTTCTGCTGGATGTGTCCTATTTATCCTGTCTGTAACTTATGTGCACATGGTTGTTCCCATGTCCTCTCCCCCCATGGGACAGTGAGCTCCTTGAGAGGAGGGACTGTCTTTTCTTTGTATCCTCAGCTCTTAGCACGATGCATGGCACATAGCAGGCATTTAAGAAATGCTTACTGACTGGCTCAGCCTACTCTCCCTTGGACTTTGAGCCAAGGAGGAGAGGATTTCTCTTTCTATGCCCAGTGTGATGGGAGTGATGAGCACATGGCAATTAAAATAGGCATTTGCCTCATTGAACCTGATTCTGTGCTTCCCCTCCCTGGCTGCTTCTTCTGGTTTTGTGGATCTTTCTTTGAGCCCAGGTCACTAATCAGCAATTCTGAGAAATGGCCAAAGAAGCAGCAGCACCAGAAAATACTGCCAGGAGGAACCCCCAGCCAACAGCACCCATACCATACTCTGGCTTGACAGCATTACCAGGCTTGGGAGTTAGGATAATACAAGTCAGAGGTGGAAATGAACTCTCTGTTTAGCAGCTCCTACAAGGTTGTGTTTGCCTCCAGGGAGAATATGTGATGGATTATGGTTAAATGACTCCTTCATGTTTTAATCTTAACAGTGATTGGGCAACCTGTTTGTGACACGAATATATACTAGATGTGAAAATGCCCCATCCTACATCTTCAGGGAGCTCATAATTCCATTTTTGTGGGTTATGCAGTGGCAGGTTGGCAGTGCCTGAGCACTCACTCCCTTGTTCTCCTCACTTCAAGAGGGGTACTGGACTGAAATAATAATTTTTACACGCCAGCTAGTTGAAGCCTGTGGCTATGACTTTTGAGGTCAAGGATAAAAGCTACTTTGCCTTATCTCTCTAAATGACTCTCTTGTGTTTGCCTTGACCAGGAAGTATATGGGAAGAGGGAGGAAGTAGTGCCACCCTGCCCTCCTTATTACACCCAAGACAACCATAGACAATAACCAAAGGCAACAAGTTCAAAGGTCATCTAGGAAATCAGACAGATGCTTTTAGGAGAAAGACTACACCTGGAAAATCAGGGTACTCTGTGACTTAGGTGCAAGATGCAATCTTAACTCAAGCAGGGAAAGATTTGACCCAGTGGCTCTAATCTTGGCAGTGTCTAGGGCTGTTGGAACTGGAAATGTTGGAGTGGAACATTTTCCCTCCATACTAGCCGTCTTCCATTCATCCTTCAAAGCTCACACCTTGCCTCTTCTTCCTCCATCATCCTCTCTCCTCTGCTTCTCTTTCCAGCCAATCAGGAGTCACACCTTCCAGTGGATCCAACTCAACTTAAGCCAGGGTCCCTTGGGGCTCCCCACTCAGGTCATAACTAGTATAGGCACAGATTCATTCTAACCTGAAAAACTGTAAAGGAAGCTTCCAACATTCTTATTCCCAAATGTTTCTGGAGAGCTCCAGTGACTGAGGACTCCCATGCAGACTGACCTTACTCATGGTTTCAAGGTACATTCTGAGAGTGCATTCTACTCATGCCAAACACTTGCTCTCTGATAGTTTAAACAAATACATTACAAAAGTGATTTAGAGCCACTGTGTTGTCCACCACTTACCAGTGAGCACAGAACCCACCCAGTTTCAACTCCAACCAACTCTC
The DNA here is from genome assembly GCA_028658325.1 of Potorous gilbertii. Lineage (NCBI taxonomy): Eukaryota > Metazoa > Chordata > Mammalia > Diprotodontia > Potoroidae > Potorous > Potorous gilbertii. Next base: position 14,064,433 of record CM053770.1, read on the forward strand.
ATCATTAATAAATATTTATTGAACAAAGACAAGGGCCCAGAGACCTTATAGAATCTACAATAAACTCCAGATTCCAGATCTGACAAGAGGAGCTAAATTTCATTAAAACAGTAACCATAAATATTGCCAGGCAAGGTGGTACAGTGGATAGAACCCTGAGCCTATAGTTAGGAAGGCTGAGTTCAAATCCAGCACTAGAAAATTCTTAGCTGTGTGGCCCTGGTCAGGTCACTTAACCTCTGACTGCCTCAGTTTTCTTGTCTGTAAAATGAAGGCGATAATAGCACCCACCTCTCTGGGTTTTCATGAGATCAAGTGAGATCATATTTGTAAAGCTCTTAGCACAGTGCCTGGCATAGAGTAGGTGCTTAATAAATGCTTACTGGCTTCCTTTCCATCATCCAAGTTCACAAATCTCCTCATGGAGCCTAAGTAAAGAATACCTGAATTAACCTCAATCCAACAAGCATTATGAGGAGTAAACTAGGTGCCATGCTCTGGGGACCCAAAGACAAAAATGAAGCAATTCTTGTCCTCAAGGAACTTACACTGAGGTGGGAGAAGGTTGAAGTTAGTAGGACAAGATACAAGGAGAGAAAACATAAACATAATGGATTATTAAGTGCCAGGCAAGTTGCTTGGTGGCTTCTAAGGTCCCTTGAGCTCTGTCTATGATTCCCAGTCCGAAGCTAGATGACTGGTACTAGTGGATAACTGGGCCTTCTCTTCCTTTCCTCCTGGCATTTTCAAAATATCTGAGCTTCCTTTGGTATCCTCTTACATAAAGGGTGAAGGGAGGTTATTGCTAAGTTATTGTATGTATGTTAACACCAACTAATATTCATGAAGATCCCACTGAATAATTTAATGCACCATCTTGGATTCTCTTTAAGGTGGAGAGGCATCCCTTGAGAGGCTTCTTGATGGGACCAGGGGAGAAGTTGATTTATGAAGGTTATTTCTACACTTAGAAAATACATTTTATTACACCCATATTTCTTGGCATATGTTCCAAGTCTATCACCGTCCCAGTCTCTTGTTCCCTGCCACTAATCCAAAAGGACCCAGGGCTACTAAAAGTCTTCCATTGGAGGCACCAGGCAAAATGTAAAGAGAGCACAAAGGGCCAATGCAGAGGCTGACTCCGAGACCATTAGTCAATGCATCTGGTCCTTGTCATCATCTTCATAATGCAATCATTGCCCCAGTGTGACCATTCAAGAGGCCCAACCACCAAGGAGCATGGAAGTTCTTAGCTCAGCCAGTCTTTCAGGCACGTAATGTCTGTCACCCTCCATCCCTCTAAGATGTGCATGTACAGGCACAAAGAGAAGACACATTTTAAAAAGAAAAGCCATTCCATCTTTCCATGGGCAACCACAGAGTAGTCCTTGTTCCAGAATTTCTATTTAGATTTCTTTTCAAGAGGAATTATTATTAAAGACCATAATAACATCTCACATTCACATTGCACAGCTTTGCATAAATAGTATTTATTTCCCCACTTTACTGATGTTTACTATCTGTGTGACCTTGGGCAAGTTATTTAATCTCCTTGATCTGATTCCACATGTGTAAAATGAGGGCCCTCAAAGGCCCCTTCCAACCCTAGGTCTATGATGCTGAGACTTGCCCAGAAACAGCTAGTAAGTGTCTATGGTGAGATCCGAATCTAATTCCTGAATCCAGGTTCAGTACTCCTGTCCAATATGCTACAATACCTCCAATTAAATGCCATGACAGCGTGCCCAACTGGAATTTACAGTCTATTTCTTCCCCCTCTGTCATATGAGGGGAGCAGCTTAGAAGTGCAGAAGGTTGGATACTTTATCAAACTTCCATTGCAAAACACTTGGCACATGTTGTTTCATTGATCTTCCCAACAACCCCGCGAGGTAAATGTTACTATTATCCCATTTTACAGATGGGAGAGAAGTGGAATGAATGAATTCCCCAGGGTCTCATCCCTAGTGGTGTCTGAGAAACAATTTTAACTCGTCGTCCAGATTGCAAGTTCAACACTGTCTTCCTGCTTCAAAAAAGCTAAATATATATGTGGAATATGTATGTGTGTGTGTGTGTGTGTGTGTGTGTGTGTATACATATATATATTTAGAAGCAATATTTTTTTAAAGTCATAGAATAATCAGTTTGAAGTGCATGTGAAAAAATAGACATGCTAATACATTATTGGTGGATCTATGCACTGGTCCAATCATTCTGTAAAGCAACTTGGAATTATGCTGTTAAAATAGTAAGAAAAATGTCAATACCCTCTGACCTAGAAAGCCCACTGCTAGTCACATATGCCAAGGAAGTAAAAAAAAAAAAAGATCCCATACCCACCAAAATATTCGTAACAACATTGTTATAGAAGCAAAGAAGTAGGAATGGAGTAGATGACCATCTATTGGGGAATGGCTAAACAAATTATGCTATATGAATGTAAAAGGAATATCACAATAGTGAAAGAAATGACAATATAAAGAACGCTGAAACGTAAGAAGACATTTTAATTGATATGGAGTGAATTAGGCAGAAATGAGAAAACAACATACATAAAGGTTACCACCATGAAAAGGCAAAAAACAAGGGAAACTGACTAACCTTGATAACAGATGAGAGTTGAAAAAATGCAGCCCCCCCCCCCTTCATTTTGGAGATAGAAGAGGTATATACGAGGGCAGAGTTCAGGGGTGGGGAATCTGTGTCCTCAAGGCCACATGTAGCCCTGCAGGTCTTCAAATGTGGTCCTTTGACCACTCCTGGTGTAGACTATTTAGGGTTAGGGTTAGGGTTACTTATACTATCAGACATGGCTAATTTGTTGGTTGATTTTGCTCTCCCTTCACATTCTTTTTAATTTTTTGTTACAAGAGATGGCTCCTTGGGTATGGAAAGGGAGAGATATTGAGAACTGAAGATGATATGAATACAAAAGATATCTGTTAAAAAAAATTAAGGATAAATAAAACTTCTCTAAGGTCCAGAAGACTCGAAAACAAGTAACCATTTGTTCTCTAGTAGAAATATCTTTGTCTGAAAATCTCTCAAAGGCATAGTGAATATTTCCCCTAAAAGACCATTTGCCATGATTTTCAAATGTTAAAAACAACAACCACAAGAACCATGCTAGAAAAGTGCTAAAAGGGTCACTCTGAGAGAGCAATGGCTAAGGAGCAGCATAGCCTTTTGACCCAGAAATGTACTTCGAAGACTAGGTTGCCTATGGCCCAAGGGTTTCATTCATTGCTAGAGAAGACTCAATGAGGGCTCAGGAGCATCACCCAGGTCTCAGTGATGGTTATCATGAAGTCCCACAGCTAACTGTCCGATCAGTACACATTGCCCTCTGCAATCATCTCCAGATCAATACCAGAGTCCATGACAGCCTGTCAGGCAGGCAGAGATTCCCTGCCCACTCAGGTCATTTGCAGTTCACATGCTCTATGGCTCCTCCCGAGCCCCTCCATGTCACTAGGCCATCACTAGAACTCAGCCGGGTCAGGGTAGGCAGATACAAGCTATCAGATGACTGCCCACTGTTGACAGTTCAAATACACTCAAAAAGCCTAAAACATGTTGATTTTCTGTGAGCCACAATTGCATTTCTCCTAGCAGAGGAGGTATCGTTAAAAGGTAAATGCATTTTGAAAGGTAGGCTATGAAAAGGCTTTCTGTCATAAACCATTTCTAGACTTGGCAGTGCTGAGAAGAAAAGGTAATATCACTGGGCATGCATCTGATCAAATTTGTCAGTGCTAGAAAGAAGAAGGGGCTTTTGGTCAAGATTGGAACCTAAATGGAGTTTGCAGCTGCTGCAATCTGATTTTGCAACTCATTTAACTAAGGCAGCCTCTAGAGGAACAGGGCAGCAGCCTACTTGCATCCTGGACTCCCAGAAACATGTCAAGAGGCAATCCCAGCAGCTTTCTATTCATCTGGTCATTCTAAGGTCCTTATGAAATGAGCATCTCTTTTCACTATTAATCAGGTCACCCACCCCATCCTTCAAAGGACCTGTCACCACGACCACCTCTCTCCCAAGGCAGGAGAGCCCAGGTAGAGCTAGGAAATACTGAAGTGGCCTTACCTTTACCGGAAAACACATCCATCTCCCCTATCCAATGATCCTGGACGGAAGGAGAGAAGCCCAGAAAATGGAGCCTGTTTTCAATGGTTTCCCTTTACATCCATAACTAATTTAGCAGCTATTTTACTTTAATAACCAGTAACTGAATATTTAGCTTCTTTCCAGGAATCTCTGGGAGCACAAGAGATGGCCTTGTTTATGACATACAATGAATTTATGACTGTTGTGGGCCAAATGCTAACAGGCAAGACCTATGGCTAGCTTCATGATTTCAGGCTTGGACTTGGCCCAGAGTGTATTAACTCACTGTATTTTTCTTTGTGGTAGGGTTTTTTATTAACAATTGCTTCAAATTGGAAAGCAACTCCATAGTTGGAGAATGAGAGGAGTTGTACTATTCATCCTGGGGTGTTATTGTAGCATGCATCCTGAGATTAAGTGACTTGTCCAAGGTCACACAGCTGTCTGTGTGTAGGTAGTGTGTGTGGTAGGATTTGAGCTGAGGTCCTCCTGACTCCAAATTCAGAACTCTATTTACTGCATCATTTAAAGAAGGATGAAACATCCTCTAAGATCCCATCCAGTCCAAAATCCCAAGAGCCTATGATCTTTGAGAGGAAAATACAGAGAAATCATTTCTCTGAAGAGAAGCCCTTTCCAATCTCTGATGCCAACCCCTTCTCTGAAGCCCATCCTAACATGCACAGGGTAGTTATTGAGATGGCCATAAGCCCTTTTGGGGTTCCATATCTTGCTCTAAGAATATACATCAAAACAAAAGCAATGTGGCCCTGGCTTCGGTAAAGGACAAATTCACTTCTTGGAGCACCAGTCCCCTAGATGTTCTGTCTCTTCCTTAAGAATATAAGCTTCTTGAGGGAAATGACAGGCACTTATTAGCTAGTCAATGAGGTGGTAAGGTAGATGATCATTGGACCTTTAGTCAGGAAGTCATGAATTTGAATCTTGCCACACTTACTTAGTAGCAGTGTGATCTTGGGTAATGTTTGCTCAGTTTCCTAAAGTGTAAAATAGGAATAATAACACACCTATCTCACAGGTTGTTGTGAGAATCAGGTAAGAGATTTTCAAGGTTTTGCAAACTTTAAAGTCCCTTTCATCTCAAAATCTAGGCATTTATAGGCCTGTCTGACAAAGGACAATTTGATAAAAAGTCTTGGTCCCCGGAACAAAATGCTTTATTTTTGTTCAGTCACATCCAACTCTTCATGATTCTATGGGCCACAGCACACCAATACTGTCCATTCAGTTTTCTTAGCAGAGACACTAGAGTCATTTACCATTTCCTTCTCCAGTGGATTAAGGCAAACAGAGGTTATATGACTTGTCCAGGGTGACACAACTAGTAAGTGTCTGAGGTCACATTTGAGCTCAGGCCTATCAGACTCCAGGCTCAGCTCTCTATCTGCTGCAGTGCCATCTAGCTATAGTATATCAATATTAGTTATTATTATTAAATGCTTTTTCATTCTTACATCTGTGAAATGAGAGAGTTGCAGCCAATGTTGGAATTCCTTTTACCTGACTGTATCTTAAATAATTTAAAAATATTTTTCCTCAATGGATATGGGGGAAGGGGGAGGGGGAGAGGAAAAAATGCTTGTTAATTGAAAATAAAAATAAAATTTAAAAATGAGGGTTTTAGACTAGATAAAAGTCCCTTTCATCTCAAAGTGTAGGAGGTTATAGGTCCCACTGATAAAGGAAAATTCAACAAAAAAAAATTGACCTCCAAAACAATAGTAGGGTACAAAGAAGGCACTGAATTTTGTAGATTTAGAACATGAAAGGGCCTTGGACATCATCACCTTTTCTGTTTCACACAGTAGTGGACTGACATGCCTATGATCACATGGGTGGCAAATGGGGGACTTGGATTCAAACTACGGTCCTCTGCCTCCATACAAAGCACTCAGTGAATCTCAACGGTGACAAATGTTCTAAACCCAAGGATTCCTTGTGGCTCCTGGCCATGAGGGCCATAATAACAAACATAGATGTGCAGATCCATCAGGAACTATGGAGGTCCAGCTGGGTGCCAGACCTCCTTGAGCCAACCCTTGGGGAGGCAGAGAAGCAGCAGAGGCCAGTGGCTGATGTTCCTGGGCCTCAGCTCACCATTACTGATCAAAGGAAGATTTTTATCAAGTAGCAGATAGGAGAGAAGGATGGAGCTAGAAAGCCAGCCCCTGGGGTTGTAAGGCCAGAGATAAAGGAAATAGTAGTCTCCTGTCTCCCTGTTTTCCTCACTCTCCAATGAGCCTTCCTATTTTCTCCCCCCTTTCTCTCCTCTCTCTCCCTTCCTCTCTCCCTCTCTCCCCCCTCCCTCTCTCTCTCCCTCCTTTTCTCTTTCTCTTTCTCTTTCTCTTTCTCTCTCTCTCTCTCTCTCTCTCTCTCTCTCTCACTCTCTCTTTCTCCTTATCTTCAGACTACATATCTAGGGCTCTAACCACAGAGTTGCCATGTCTTCTTTCTCTTTTTTCTACCCAAATGAATATAATATGGAATTGGAGCATATTGTAATTATTGAGGCTTATTAGTATAGATTTGTTGGTGTTTCTTTCCCCCTCCTCCAAAATGAGTGGGAGAAATAGTGGGGGCAATTGATCAAGAGCCAGTTTCACATCAAAACCACTTGACACTGACTAAAAAACAGAAGGGTAGGCAAGTGAAATATGCTAGGTACTCAAGACACAGTAGACAATGAATATAGCAATCTACTGTTTGGTAAACCCCAAGACTCAGGCTTCTGGGATAAGAACTCACTGTTCAACAAAAATTGCTGGGAAAACTGAATAAAAGTGTGGTGGAAACTAGGCATATATCAATGCCTGACACTGTAGGCAAGAATAAAATCCAAATGAGTACACGATCTAGGTATAAAGATTGATACTATGGAAAAATTGGTGGAGCAAGGAACAGTGTATTTATCAGATTTATGGAGAAGGGAAGAATTTTTGGCTAAAGAAGAGATAGAAAGCATTATGAAGTACAAGATGGATAATTTTGATTACATTAAACTGAAAAGTTTTTACACAACCAGACCCAATGCAACCAAAATTCAGAGGGATATAGAAAACTGGAAAAGAACTTTTACAGCTAATGTCAGTGATAAAGGCCTCATTTCTAGAATATATAGAGAACTGAATCAAATGTACAAAAATACAAGTCATTTCCCAACTGATAAATGGTCAAAGGATATGAACAGGAAATTTTCAGAGGAAAAAATTAAAGGTATCTATACTCACATGAAAAAATGCTCTAAATCACTTTTGATTAGAGAGATGCAAATCAAAACAACTCTGAGGTACCACACCACCCCTATCAGATTGTCAACAGAAAGATGACAAATGTTGGAGAGGATGTGGGAGAGTTGGAACACTAATACAGTGTTAGTGGAGCTGTGAGCTGATCCAACCATTCTGGAGAGGGATTTGGAACTATGCCCAAAGGGCTACAAAAATATGCACACCCTTTGACCCAGCAATAGAGCTTCTAGGACTATATCCCCAAGAGATCATAAAAATGGGAAAGGGTCCCACATGTACAAAAATATTTGCAGCAGCTCTCTTTGTGGTGGCCAAAAGTTGGAAATTAAAGGGATGCCCATCAATTGGGAATGGATGAATAAATTATGGTATATGATGTAATGGAATACTATTGTGCTATAAGAAATGATGAACAGGAAGACTTCAGAGAGGCCTGACAAGACTTACGTGATGTGATGCTGAGTGAAAGGAATAGAACCAGGAGAACTTTGTGCACAGCAATGACCACAGTGTGTGAGAGATTTTTCTGGTAGACTTAGTACTTCATTGCAATGTAAGGACTTAAAAAAAAAATTTCCAATGGTCTTCTAAGGCAAAATGCCTTCCACATCCAGAGAAAAGAACTATGGAATTCATTCATAGAATGTAGCAGATCATTTGTGTGTGTGTGTGTGTGTGTGTGTGTGTGTGTTGTGTTTTGGTTTGTTAGATGATTTCTCCCACTCATTTTAATTCTTCAACACAGCATGAGTATAGTGAAAATGCATTTAATAGGAATGTATGTGTAGAACCTATACAAAATTGTATGCCATCATGGGGAGGGAGGGGAAAGGGAGTAGAAAATAATAATCTAAGTTATATGGTAGTTATTGTAGAACACTGAAAATAAATAAAATTAATTTTTAAAAAAAGAGCCAACTTCAGAGTCAGGAAGACTTGGGCTCAAATTCTGTCTGTAACATATACTGGCTGTGTGACGCTGGGCAAGTCACCTGAGCCCCGGGTCACCCTCTAAGAGCCTAACCTGCAGAATAAGTGATGATTCACTTTCATAGGGGGCATTTGCCCATCATTCCAAAGGCCAAAGAAATATCAGCTAGTTGGTTTTTTTTCAAAGGGAAGTGGAGTGGCAAGCAATTTTCCATTTATTTTTCTGTCCCTGCCATTTTTGTGTCTGTGTGACCTTAAGCAAATTACTTCTTTCAGAATCTCTGTTTTCTCATCTGTCAAATGAGCTCCCAAGTCCCTTCTAGCCAGAAATCTAGGATCAGAAAGACCTGAGTTCAAATCTGCCCTCAGATATTAGCTGTGTGACTGTGGTCAAATTAAATAATAGCCGCACCTACCTTCCGGATTGCTGTGAGAATCAAAATTGACAATAATTGGAAAGCACTTAGCCCGGTTCCTGACGTATAGCAGACCCTATGTAAATGTTAACTGTGATGGTGACAGTGATGACAACGAAGTGAATGCTGCCTTGTTCTATGGATCAGCCCAACTCTGACCAAAGGTGGGAAGAGACTAGACTGTGTTCCTTCAGCTAAAAAAGAGGGGCTTCTTTGACAGTTCAGGGCTTCTTTGTTCCTTAGCCAAAGTACTAAGGGGCTGTGGAGGTTTCAAAGCTGTGGAATACAACCTATCTTCAGTCCATTGAAAGGAGAAAAGAAGGAGGGAGCCCAAGAGACGAGAGAAACTGTTTCTGTCTTGTAGGGGAAATGCACTCAATGAAAAAACAGACCAGGGACCACATGACGAAATCTCTCTCTCTCTTGTCACAGAGAAGTGGAAGACATGGAGGTAGAATGTTCCATGTACCATGAGTTCCCTTAGCTGGTTTGCTGTTTGGGTGGGGAAATGACAGTAATGTACAAAATACATTAGGAAGAAAAATGCTCAGCACCCCTCCCCTCCCTCCAAGCCCCACTCCCACCCCCTCTTCCCCCTAGGAACCTCTCCAGGTCATAGGCTGCTCTGTCTTCTTATCCAGCTAATTTTCCATCTAACAGGTCAAAGGGAAAGCAGCCACCAGTCAGGAACTGTTTACTGCCCCAGTTTCCTGGAGCCAATACCCTCTGGGCAAAACATGCAGGATTTACAAGCCACATGTATGCAAGGAGGTGTCTTAACAGTAAATCTAAAGTCACAGTTGTTCCTTTCAAGGTATTTTCTTAATTTTGTGTAATAAATAAGTCTTAACTCCAGACTGTGATCATTTTCCAAATGGCTGCTCTTGCTTGCTCAGCTATTAAACAAGTCATTGGTATAATCGGCTAAATATTTGTCAATTGCCTCCTTTAGCATATCAGAAAAACTTGAGTTATTTGTTCCTATATGACTACTTTGGGCGGAAGGGGGAATGAGTTTTGTAAAAAAATCTCAGAAGTCCCTAATGCATTGACTGGCATGTAGAAAACCGACCAGTTCCCGTTTGCTTTTTTTCTTTCATTTTTCAATCATTAAAATATGATTGGAGAGCAACAGGAACCAAAAGAAAGAGAAATGTGGGCCCCGTTCCATATCAATGACTGGGGGCTTTTGCATTCGCACAGGCAGAGTTCATGAACTCTGGCTCACCATGTTAACAATCCTCCAGGTTTCTAAAGGAGCAGCAGGGGTCTGGTGGAAGTAGAAGGCCCCCCCTTAAACATCAATAACAGGAATTTGACACACAGGAGTTTTCCACTGGGCCTTCTGCTCTGCATAGGGCCCAGGCCTGAGCTGTGTTCATTGGGGGTATCTTCTAGCCACAGTTGACTACTCCAGTCAGCCTACCCTGAAACTCGTCATTTCGAATGTTGGCTTTTGATTTTTGCCCTCATGTTGGAATTTCCTGGGCACCCTTCCCATTATGTTTCTTACTCTTGTGCCTGAGAAAAGAGCCCTGGAATATCATCTGCTGCCATTTTTGCTTTGTTTCACAAGCTGTAGGTGAATGAAATCACAAATATGGCCCTGGGGAGGCACGAAGGGGGCCAAGTTCCTAATTCACAGAGGAAGACTGTAGGACAAATAGTGGTCTAATCCATCAGGTACACAGGGCCCTTGGCAGGTGGCAGATCAATCCAGAGATACAGAGGAACAAAGGAAAGAAGTGAGATGATATGAATGTAGGAATCAAGGCAGACACAGGCTGGCAACTTGTTTACAAAAACTTCTGGAATGGAAGATAACATGGCTGAATTTCTTGACCAGACCCACCATAATAATTCCCACTTAATGCCCTCCCTGCACATGTTTCTCCAGGAAGGCAGAGGTTGGGGACTGTGGGGCTGGGCCTCAAACCAAAGCTTGATATTTCAATTTTCAGGAGATGGATGGTGCAATTTGTGAATGGAGGTCTGAGCAGGTGCAAAGGATAGCATATCCTTTTGTCACTCATATGCATCAGGTAGAGGATCCCTCTTGAAATTAGTTTGTATAATCTTGCACACACTTGGCATTTATTTATCTCTGAACACATTGTGTGTTCTCTTCCCTCTGCCCAGTGGAATATGAACACCCTAGGCTCAGGGGCTTTTTTCTTTTTCTTTTTTTTTTGTTATTCTATTTTCACTGCCTTGAACATGATAAGTTATTACTAAATGTTTGCTAAATGTATGAAGAGTTCTGATGTTTTTCCACTTACTTAAATCTGACTTTATTTGCGCAAAAAGTGTCTTGTAATTGTGTTCATATAATCCCTGGGTTTGTTTTGGCAGGTAAACTCCTAAGTATTTTATAGTGTCTACTCTAGCTTTAAATGGGATTTCTCTTTCTATCTCTTGCTGTTGGACTTTGTTACTAATATATAGGAATGCAGAAGATTTGTGGGGGTTTATTTTGTAACCTGCAACTTTGCCAAAGTTGTTTATTATTTCAAGTAGTTTTTTACTTGAATCTCTGGGGTTCTCTAAGTATATCATCATATCATCTGCAAAGAGTGAAGAGTTCAAGTGTGAAGGTTCAGGCCTTAATTCCAGCTGACAGGGGGCCTGGGGCTATTCTGTCTCAAGTTTGGGAGTTCTAAGTGGCAATGGGTTATGGCAGCCCAATGCCATCTTGAAGTGGTGTAACATTATGGGGGCTCCCAGAAGCAGGAGGTTACCAGGGTGTCCAAGGAGTGATGGACTGACCCAGGTCACAAGTGGAGTAGGATAAAGGCTTGTGAGTAGCCCTGAGTACCAGTGTGGGGGTGATGGGGAAAGCCATACTTAAAATAACTGAATGAAGGAACATTTGGAGAATCTACTAGATATCCTAGTAGATACAGAACTGAAACTAGTAGTTAAGAAGACCTGTAAACTGTCTGAGGGCAGAAACTGTTTCAGACACATCCTTGAATCCCAAGAGAGGCAGACCTGGTCCCTGGGTCAGAAAGACCTGCTTCTGACACACATTGGCAGTGTGACCCTAGGTAAGTGATTTAACCTCTAAACTCTCTAAGACTATGGGTATAGAGGAGGCACTCCTTTCCCTCTCCTTCCACTCCAGTTCACTACACCAATGAAATCACAGGTCCAACCTCTATCCCTAAACATCTGTCAAATTTCACAAACATTAACTGATCTATGAGAGGCAACCTGGCATGGTGATTAGAACTGAGAACTTGTACTCAGGAAGAGTTAGGTTCAAATTCTACCTCTAACATTACCAGCTATGTAACTTTGGGCAAGCCACTCGAACTCACTGGCCTCAGTTTCCTTATTTGTAAAATGAAGGGATTAGACTCTCTGAGGTGCCTTCCCGGTCTAGATGCAGTTCTTAGTTCGGTAGCTGGCACATAGTAGGTGCTTATTAAATGCTTGTTACCTCAACTTAGACTTGTCAAAGTAAGTTAGCCCTATTTGGGTGCTTGGACACCCTGCATGCAGCTAATGGATTTTTGCCTTGTGAGTCTTTGTCTTTTGGTGTACCAGCTCCGACACTCCTAATGCCCAGATCTGTTTTCCTTCTGGCTCACCATCATTTCAGCCCATACAGCTTGCTAAACAAAGACATTTTGTGAACACTCCTGGCTACTTTGGTTAACTCTCCCCAATTAGGCTAAATTTTGGGGCTTTCCAGATACAGTGAAGCCAAGGAGACTAACTCTAGCATTTTCACAGCAATATGATTTCTTTTTCCCACTTTCCCACCCAGCTCCATGGGGAAGAACACAGACAATTTATACTCGTTCATTCAGGAGTTCTCTAAATGGCCTCTTTTGTAGATTACCACTTGCACAAATTCTGCCATTGGGGAAATGTTTTGTATGACTTGAGATCCATGAACATATCTTCGTCAATCAAGAGAAATTCAAATTTGCTCTCTACCTCCCCCCCCCAAAAAAACTGAGTGAGTGTGAGGTGATCTTAAGGGAAATACGGAAATACTTTCCCTCCATCGGTAATTCTTTTTCATGGTCCCCTTTTCTTTCACTTTACCACAGTGAGATATCATAGATTTAACCTAACTACTATCTAGCCAAACTTCTCCCATTTTGTTTTCCTCTTCTTTCCTCTTTTCCTCACAGAAAAAAAGCACAATGTATGACTTGTTTTCTCCCTACTAAAAATTACAGTTTTAATAACTCACTGATCCAATTCACTCACTCAATATTTTGCGGATATTTCAGAAATCTCACATATATGTATATATACATGAACCTGTAAGTATATAAAATGTTTTTTAATCCATTGTATTGATATGCATTGTGTACATGGTCAAACCAAATGGTTCTCTCTGGGGAACAGTTTATGTAAAGCCCATGGTGTCGTAGGGAAAAAAATCACAATTCAGATCCTCTGACTGCCATTTGCATTGAATCAAGGTTGCTTTCCTTGACCACAGTTTCCTCATCTGTAAAATGAAAGAGTAAGACCCAGACAAGTTTTAATGATCTCTCTTAGCTTATTATTTTATACATATGAATATTTCAGCCCATTGCCCCTACCCACCTACCCATACATTCGAAATAGATTCAAAGCTGAAAAGACTTTAGAGATCATTCTAGTCTAGTTCTCTCATCTTATGGATAAGGAAACTGAGAACAAGTTAGTGGAAATGATTTGCTCAAGTTCACATAACAAATGTGTTTATCACATACACACACACACACACACACACACACACACACATACACACACACAGGTCAATATGTTCCCTCTCTCCCCACCCTGGCTCCGGGCTACTTCATTGTGGTACTTGTACTACACTTGAAGTGTTGGTCCCCAAGGATGCCTTCTATCTTCAGGTTCTAGGATGGACCCCCATGGGGCCACCCTTCTAAAGCTAGAGCTGATGAGCCCCCACCAGTGTGCTTTCATTTAACAGTGAGCCAATGGATATGATTAGCTCTTAGAATAGGCATTCACTAAGATAGTATAGTAAAAACCATAGTTACAAATCATTCTCCCTATTAAACTTAATGCACAATCTTCCACAAATACACACACATCCTTGAGAAGAAGGGGCTTAATGAACAATAAGAGTGAGAGACACACATATAAGATATATCTGTTGCAGAGGCAAATCACAATTCCTGGTACCATAGGCCTCAGTGTCTTTTCAGTCTTCATGGAGTCTTCACAAATCTCCCTTCTGATAGCCTATGTTTGAGGACAGTTTTGCTTGCTTATCACAGGGCACAGCATTTCTGCCAGATGGGTTACTCAGTCGTTGGCCTGGGCTTTCTCACCACAAGGTATAGCATATCTGCAAGTCAAAATGTGTCCCATTTGGCAAATTAATCAATCAATACATTATTAAGCCCCTATCTGACAGCACTGTACTAGTTGATGAGTATACAAACATAAAGAATGAAATAATCTCTACTCTTGAGGGGCTTACATTCTAACAGGAGGAACAAGGAGACATATACAGACAGAGACATACATTTAGAGGATAAATATAAAGTATACACACAAATAAATAAAAAATAGTTAAACTCAAAAGAAGAAGAGAGGAAAGGAGAGCAGGCTCTAGCAGTTAGGGGATAAAGAAAGACTTCCGATAGATGGTAGTGCCCGAGCTGAAGAGGGATATTCAATGAGGCTAGAATACAAGCTTCATCAAATCTCATTGTGGTTTTTATTTGATCTGAGAGGTCACTGGAGTTGATTGAACAAGAGAGTGACATGGTCAGTTCTGTACTTAGAAAACCACTTTGGTAGCAAGTTGTAGAATGGACTGGAGTAGGAAGAGACTTGAGGAAGGGAGACCATTTAGGAGACCACTGTAATGATCCAGGTGAGAGGTCCGATGAGTGCCTGAACTCTGGTGATAGATATATGAATGAAGGGAAGTGTTTGATGCTAGAGGTATCATCATGGCTACAGAGGCAGCAAGAGATGGCTATCGACTGGGTGTATGGGTAGTGGCGGTGGGGGGGCGGGTAGAGGGAGGAGAGGGGTTGAGAGAAAATGAGGATTCTGAGAAAATGCCAAGGTTATGACTCTAGGAGTCTAGAAGGATGGTATTTCAAGAAATATAGGGAAATTTGGAAGAGGGGAAGGGAGAGAGAAATCCCCTCCCCCAAGTGCCCCTCCCCCTCTACAAAGTACCACTTATGGACCTTTTGCATTTCCCAGAGCTTGGCTATTCAAAGCTCTGGAAATGGCTGTTTACTTTTTTCTCAGCAGAGAAATGGGTTCACATATCATACAGCGATCAAGGTAGAGAGCAGTAGTATCTTGGGATCTGTTTTAACTGGCAAGCTGATGGTTCAGCTCACCTCAGAAATAAGCAATCACTATACTCACTATAAATAGGCTTGCTTTATTGTTTTGTTGATTGTCTAAAATTAAGAGTTAATAATAATGCAGATTAAACTGAAAAGTGTGTGTACATACATTACTTTTTTTCCAGATAGTCAAATTGTTAAAACATTTACTGGCCCATTTCTAGCTTTCCCTATAAATGTTTGAGCTCATTAGAAGGGCAGTAGAAGACTCAGGGAATTAAGTCATCTCCAGATTAGAAAGCTGGAATTGCAGGATGATGGGGATGATTATGAGGAGGATGATAATTTATGCAGCACTTTAAGATTTGCAAAGTGTTTTACATCCACAACCCCTTTGGTATAGAGACATCCTTCCAATAATTTTAATCTCTTATTAATACCTTTTTATTATGTGGGATAAATCCCACAACTGTATCTAGAGTCAAAAGAGGGGGATCACACCTTGCCTTTCATAAATATTGTTTTATGTAATACTAACTTTATAAGAATAATCATGCAAAAAATTTCAAAAATCTAATTAAAAAATCACCCTGGGACTGATCTTACAAAGTAAAAAAAAAAAAATTTAAAGCAATTTAGGTGTGACTCTTGGGTTAGTAGATGGAATTTGAACCTGGACCCTCTGCCTGCAGAGCCAGTGTTCTCACTACTGTAAGGAAAGTATTCTTGTAGGTACTGAGCATCAAAGGGATTGATGTTTTCAGCTCTTCAGTGATTCAAACACCTAGCCAGCTAGGAGTGCCTGTCCTGTGCATTGCCCATAAGGAATGTTCCCCTTGAGAAGCTGGAGGCCATTTCTTGCTTTCTGGGGGCATGATGAGAACTGTTTGTTGGTTTTCCTTCACCTTTGCTACATGACTAGCCCATCTCTTTCTTTTCTAGTTATTCGTTTTTCACTAATATCATTTGAAACACTTCTGTTTGCAATGGACTTTTAATCTATTCATGCTCACAGGATGTCTTTATCTTGTCCATTGGGTGATCCCCAATTTCACTTCTTCAGAGACTATAATACTAACATTTCTACCCACAGCCACATCTCTAGAAGAATATTGATGTTTATTAAAAGTGAGCCTTTGTTTGAGGCAGACATGTTGGGAAATCAGTGACAAAATTGAAACAGTTCAGCCCTCAGGAAGCTTCTAAACTACTCGTCCAAAGTCACTGTTTTCAGTATAACCATGGAGCAGCTGGACTTAACAGGAAAGTCTGAGTAAATCTGAAAGGCAGGGGAATAATGGCTCCAGCTAAAAGGTGCTCAGTTATGCATAAGCAAGGTTTCTTTTACTTCTCATCTCGCTGTTCATTTATTACGAACTTAATAAACACCAAGTAAGGAAGCCTCTCATATTCCTAACAAAACAGAGGATTGCACATGAAACTGTGAATCTCTATCATGTAGAGATTGTTTTCCTTTTAAATAAATAATAAATTCAACATGGAGCATCCAAAGCTCTCCTGCTTGTTATTCTCTTCTATTCATGAAAGACTGCTTTGTTGCCCTCTTTTCTTTCTTCCTGGTTTCCTTCTTGGTTCTACCCACCCACTCCCACACAAAAAAATAGAAAGAAAAGCTAAAAAACATGCTCTGTAACAATTATGCCCAGTCAAGCAAGACAAATTTCCACACTGGCCACTTCCAAAAAATAGTTTGCACCCTGAGGTTGCCACTTTTCGGTCAGGAAGTGGTAGTGCATTTCATCATTGATCCTCTAGAATTTTGGTTGGTCATTGTGTCGATCAGTCATAAGATTGTTTTCTTTTATGTAAAATGAAGGTGTCAGATTAGAATCCTGAGCTCTATGAGTCCTCAGAGCTCTAAATCATGTGATCCTCTGACTACCGGTGAAACTTTGGGCAAGTTACTTCCATTCCTTGGGCCTCAGTTTCCTCATCTGTAGAAGGAGAGGGTGAGTCTGAATGGCCTCTGAGTTCCTTTCTAGTTCTCAATCAAAGGTCCTGTGAATCACTATTTGTTGAATGGAAGATGGTGACAGCATTTGGCTATCACCCATACAACATGGCTACCTAAACTTCCATAGATCCATACAGGGGAAGAAATTAATTCCTCTATTGGACAAATGAGCAATGTGGTGAGTCCAACAAACCAGGACTCCCATTGCGGTCTGCACTGAGGAATCAGCCAAAGCCAAAATGTGCTCAAAGACAAAGTGGTTGGTCAGAATGAAATATTCACTGAGGACCTGAGCCAAAGGGGTTATGGCACTTTGATCTATCACAAAGAGTGCCAAGCCTTAAAAGCATCTGGTTATTTTCTTTCTAAAATGGTTTGCCCTGAGGAATTCTCAAAGAGAGTCACTATCAGTCACTAAAAACAGGTGACATACATCAAGAGGGACTGAGAATAGAGGCTACGTATGCCCTGCTTCATTTCTCTGTTGCCGATGACTCCTCCTTTGAGGATAAGGACATAATAAGGTCACTGCCAAAGGCTGCTTCTGTACAGGAATCAGGGGTGAGGAGAAGCCAGTCAGTACTTAAGGAATGGGGAGCCCTAGCAAAGAATTCCTTGACATCGTTCTCTCCTATCCTAGAGCAAGTGCAGATTTTCCCCATGGGTCCATAATGGCTGTAAATCAAGGTGGAAACTAAATAGAGACAAGTAAGCCTCATATGAACTGATTAAGAATCGACACAGAAAGACAATTTACATAATATAGGCTTCTAAGGGGTGCCATAACACACAGAGCTCTGAGCCTAGAGTCAGGAAGACTCAATTTCCCAAGTTCAAATCCAGCCTCCGACACTTCCAAGCTGTGTGACCCTGGGCAGGTCACTTAATTCTGTTTGCCTCAGTTTCCTCACCCGTAAAATGAGCTGGAGAAGGAAATGGCAAACCACTCCAGGATCTCAACCCTAAATGGGGTTGCAGAGAGTCAGACAATCAAACAACAACAAAACTTCTGCAGAGACAGAGCTTTG
Organism: Potorous gilbertii; assembly: GCA_028658325.1. Classification (NCBI taxonomy): domain Eukaryota; kingdom Metazoa; phylum Chordata; class Mammalia; order Diprotodontia; family Potoroidae; genus Potorous; species Potorous gilbertii. The sequence goes on from CM053770.1 coordinate 14,082,458, forward strand.
CTCTCTCTACCACACAGCCTCTAATCAATACATCTATTCATCTTGCTTAGTAAAGTCAGGAAACTAAAAATTACAACAATAATAAAAATCTTTAAAGAAGAGCACCTTAACAAAGACTTTACACGTGTTGTCACATTTGATGCCCTCAAGAGATGGAGCTTGTCTTCCTAGAGAATTCTGTCTTAAAAAATCATAAGTGTGGCAGGAATCCAGCACTTAGCACAGTGCCTGGAACATAATAGGAATTTAATACATATTTATTGACTGACTTATGGACTGAGTCCCCAAGGACACAGGCCAAGCCAGAAAACAGATAAGCCGTATAAACCGTAAAATGTTCTCTAATATTATTTGCAGGGTTTTTTCCTACTGTAGATGGGACCAAGGACTTAAAACTGATCTCTTCAGAGGGTAATGCACAGCCTCAAGAGTCTGTCAGCCTTAGTGGGCCTCTGACAGGAACCCTGGCATCAGGGATTTTGAGAACAATCAAGAGTCTGGCTTCTGAGACTGAAGATGGAGCTGGGAGTTTCTCTCAGAACTCATCCCACCTTTTCCTCAGGCTCCTAGCTTCTGCTTTTGAAGTCCAGATGGCTCAACTTCCAGTGGGGAAAGGGAGTTTAGAAATATGGTTTTGTCAGTATTGAAAACTCCCAGTGTGGGGCCTCACTACCCTGAGGCCAGATAGCAGCCCATCAGTAACTTGTAGTCTTAGAGAGTTGCCTCAGCCCCTGAGAGATGAAATAACCTGCCCATGGTCACAGGGATCTTCCTGACACCAAAGTCAACCCTCCAACCACTGTATGTACTATGCTGAGTAGTATATACTACTCAGGTGAGACCAAGGAGAAAATTCTCCCTTCCTGATATTGTAGCAAGCTGCCTGCTGCTGAGGCCTTTATCGGGAATTAGACCCCAAAATAAAGCATCCTCCTCTGAGAGTAGTGTAGAGTAAATCCATCTACTTAGCTACTTAGGCCTTTTTGAGGGGGTGGGAAAGAAAGTTGGGGTTTGTTGTGGTTTCCTTAGTAGCTAACTTTCCCTTCTTTGTTTCATCGGATAAGCTTTTCAGGTGAGGGTGGATTGGGGTTAAGAATTGCTTCCATCCTTCAATTCATTTTGCTGGAGTCGGGGCAGGGTAGAGACCTCAGCTTTGAGAGTGGAGCCAAACTCTCATTCTCGTGAAGTACATTACCCTTTCACTCATCAAAAGGTGTCCTACAAGGATCATAGGATCACTGACTGAGAGCTGGATGTAATTGTAACTCCCTCATTTTACAAATGAGGAAACTGAGGTATGGGCACACCCCAAATCATGCAAGTAGCAAAGAAGCAAGGGCACGATTCAAATCTAAGTCCTCATGCTCCAAATCCAAGTCTTTTGCCCCCCAATTCTATTTCCAATAAGCTTAGCAACACAAAAAGGAAATCTGTATTTAGATAGTACCAGATCACTTCTTCATTAAGGAGCCAGATAGGATGATGTAGAATCAAATCAATGTCCAGAAAGGTCAGATTCAAAATTAACAGTCACCTTTGCTCATAACCTGTCTCTGACATTCACCGGCTGGGTGATCTTGGACAGGTTTGTTGTTCCTGTTATCAGTCATTTCACCCCATTTGGGGCTTTCTTCACAAAGGTACGGGAGTGATTTGCCATGTCCTCTAGCTCATTTTACATATGAGGAAACTGAGACAAATAGGGTTAAATGACATACTTAGGGTCACACAGTTGGTATCTGAGGTCACATCTGAACTCAGGAAGCTGAGACTTCCTGACACGGTACTCTTGTCTTCTGTACCACCTACCTGCCTTGGACAGGTTACTCATCTGAAAAGGGGGAAGATAAAAGTGCCTAGGATGCTTCCCTCCCAGGGCGACTGTAGAACTTGAATGAGGCCCTGCCCAGGGTCCAAGTCAGAAAACAACCCAGATCTCTTCTCATTTCTAGTCCAGAACCATTTTTGTTCCTACTGGCTTAGCTGCAGCTAAACCACAATTTCTTTGAGGCTCAAATTCTGAGGTCTCCCCTCTCCCGAGGCCCAAGTGAGAACGACCCTTGACCTATTCCAGCTCTCATTTTTTTAAGAGTTCAAGTCAGGATGGCTGTACATCTTATGTTCTTGACCTTGCCGAAACAAATCCAGGCCTCCTTTAGTCACTGAAGCTCATTCTGTACTTGACCTCATTGAACATTCTTAAGGCTGAGGGATATTCCTAGACAGACCCAGCCACCACAGAGGATTCACCATCTGGGCTCAATCCAGATCCAAATGGACAAAGGTTTCAAATCAAATGCTCAACAGTCACTAACTTAAGTAATATTCCCCCATCTTTCCCAACTAAGGCAGAAAGAAGTGGCTATTTTATCTCAGTCAAGTCAACAATCATTTGTTAAATGTTTACAATATGGCAGGCACTGCTGTAGGTGCTTATGATACAAACACAAGCAGAAAGAAAAATAGTCTTTAAATCTCAACTGATATAAATAAGCAACAGGAGCCATAAAAAGGAATTCTTTCACTTGGGAAGAAAAGCAGCTGGGGCAGGACACAGAGGTGAGACTCACATAAACAGCCCTGAGGAGAGGAGAGCAGGTGTTCCACCTTCCACAAGAGTTTGTAGGGAAAGAGATGCCATAATGATGAGACCTTCAGGATCTTTGGGTCAGGGACCATTTGTGCCAATGGGCCAACAGAGAACTCATCGGAACTGGGTTAGTGATCAACAGAAAGAGGGAGAACCCAGCCTAGAGACAAAACCTATTTCCCATTTCCCCCTTCCATGTTGTCACTGTGGGGCATGTGCCAACATCTGAAGCCCTATATGCTCACTCCAGGATCATTAAGGATCTGAAGGCAAAGGTTTCTTATTACTTCAAAACCACAATAAAATAACTCAGAAGGATAAAGAGTATAGGGGAAAGAGCACTGACAAGAAGGACCCATGTTCAAATTCCATTTCCTGTATGACCTTGTATAAGTCATTTACCTGTTTGGCTCTTAGTTTCCCCAGGTGTAAAATGAAGGGATTACAAGGCTCCACTGGGGTCTAGACCCATGATCCTATGAAAAAAAAAGGCAAACTCATTCTTTCCAGACCCATGAGTCCCATGAAGGACACAGTATTTATTATATTGTTATATTTGCCAAGCTCCAAATGATGTTACATTAACATTTTTTCTCCTTTATCTCTTTCTGTTGTTGCTGCACTTTAAAGTGCGTGCTCGCACTCACACACACACACACACACACACACACACACACACACACACACACACCATACACACCCCTCAGGGACTCAATTTGAATACCTATGGTAATGATAAACTTTTTTCCTTAACTGCACAAGTCAGTAAATGCCTGATAACAAGTCACATGTATTAGACATTTTGCAGTTGAATCTGCCATTGGGCTCCAGTGGGCCCTGGGTTTGTATTTCCTGAGTCAGTGTGAAACTTGCCAAATATAGGTTGGGCTATTCCACGATACCAATCTTGGAGCAATTCCAAATTAGGAAATAATGTAAGTTGTCCTAAATTGAGTCCTTTGCTAGAGGCCTCTTAGAACAATGGAAAGATTGCTGGACTTGGAGTGGGGGGGGCCTAGATTCAAATCCTACCTCTCCAATTTACTACTTTGTGACCTTAAGAAGGTCACTTCACAGCCCTGGGTCTCAGTTTCCTCATCTATAAAATGAGGAAATCGGACCAGTAGGCCTCTGAAGTCTCTTTCAGCATTAGAGCTATGATTCTCTGGCCTTCTAAGTGCCTTCTAGCACTGTCATGTGATTTCCACAAAGAGTGAATTGAATTTTGGAGTCAGAAGACTTGGGTTCCAATCCAAGGTCTACTATTTCTATAGGTTTGGTCAAGTCTCCTTATGTCGAAGTCTCAGTCTCCTCATCTTTAAAAAAAGAAGGTCAGACTGGATGACCTCTGAAGTTCCTTTCAGTCCTAAAGTTATGATGCTCTCTGAAATCCCTTTAAGTACATACCTCTCTGGCTTGTCATGAGGCTCAAATGAGAGAATAAAGCCATACACAGTCTTTAATTCACTCTGGAAATGTCAGCTATCATTAGGGACTTGGGCAAAACTCCTGCTAAACAGCTTTAGATTAAAACTGTTCTTGAGCCTGTCAAGTGTGGCCAGCAGCCCATGAATCTAAGGCAGTACCAAATGTAAACATTTAGCAACCTGCCAGATATGATAACTGGAGAGGGGATCCTTTTTATTTTAAAGACTTTAATCTGTGGCCGTCTCCTCTTTGACACTTGTCCACAGTACAAAGACAGATCTCCTCTTTGGCTCTTTGATAAGCTGTCAGGAGTGGCGCAGGGGCTGTTGAACAAAGCTGTTGGCCTAATATGCCGGCCTGCTTTTTTTTTTCCCATAGTAAGTTATGTACAGAGGCTGGTAGCAGTGTGTTGAAATAACTTTACCTTGGGATAATCGCCCTTATCTTGCCTCTATCTATCATACTCTCAATTTCCCTATTAGTCAGGTTTACCTTTGGGCATCTCACACACCAGCTGTCAATCTGCTCTCCTCCCGAGCATTTACAGCAGGCTGAGGAGCTCAGGTGCGCTGGACCGAAGCCGATCAGTGTTTTTCTCTTTTCCCCAACTAGGGCCGGGGAGATGGAAGGCAAGCAACCCTCTGGCTCTCCAGATGTGATGATGCCTCATGCAGCTGGAACGTCTTTACACCTGCCTTCTGGGTCATGACTTTGCTTCTAGAGATTCTGTCTGGGCTCTCTCCTTCTATCCCCTGCTCACCTCTACCTCCTCTCCTCACCCTCTCCACAGGAACCATTTTATTTTTTAATACTTTCAGTTCACATTGATTTTATATATTTGTATGTTTTTTTATTTTTATATTACCGACATTTGTAGAATACTCAATGAGAAATCTCTTATAATAAAAATTAAGTAAAATTAATAATTCAGTGGCCTCATCGGAAAGTACATGCAACATTTCACATATATAGAATCTCCCCAACTTTACTGTTTTAAATACATAAATAGAAATCAATTTACTCTCCCTTCTACTCCACTGAAAAACAAGAAAAAAACCAAAATATCTCATAACAAATGTATGTAGTCCAGGGACCATTTTAAACAGCAATGTTTGTCAACTCTGGAGGCTAAGTGGAAGAAGGAGGCCATTTATCTGGTGGTAGGGCTTAGAACTGGAAGAGCCCTTAGAGATTGTCTCATTCTACCCTTCTTATGACAAAAGAGGAAACTGCAACTCAGAGGAAGGTCATACAGATACCACAGAGTTGGAAGAGACCTCAGTGACCACCACCTGGCCAACCCATGGATGGGATATTTCTATAAGTCCAGCCCTTTCTCAGGTTTATACAAAACTTTCAAATGAGAAGTTTGTTGAATCTTGCTTTTAAGCAAATTTAGGATGTTTTATTTAGAACTTCTAAAAGAGAAGAGTTTTCACAGAAAGTGATGGTTGGAAGGTGCCTCTGGTGGCCATCTGGTCTAATCAGTACCCAAAAGAACTAGTTCTTGAAAGGCCCTAAGGATGGGGAACTCATCACCTCTCAAGGAAACCCATTTTCCAATTCTCATGCTTGGGAATTTTTCCTGCTATTTAATCTAAATATGCCTGTTGGTGCATTCCACTCATTGCTCCTAGTTGTAACCTCTGAGGCAAAACAGGGCAAGTCTAATCCAGACCCCCTCCCCCTTCACAAGACAGCCCTTCAAGTTTTGAAGAGAGCTGTCATACCCTGCTCCACCACCTTCCATTTCTCAGGCTTAAGTACATCCAGCTTCCTCAGCTTATTTTTATCAGCCATCCTGGCTGCCCCCCAATGGACACTCTCCAGGTGGTCAATGCCCTTCTTAAATCTGGGCAGTTAGAATTGAACACAACATTCCAAATGAGGTTTGATGAGGACAGAGGACAATGGGACTCTCACCTCCTTCATTCAGGGAACTCTGCCTCTCTTGGGGCAACCCAACATGGCAGTCAAGTTTTTGGCTACCACATCTGACTCAGTTAAAATGCCCAGATCTTTGCCAGGAGACTCACTGTCAGTGCACCCCTTCCCATATTCTATATGTGGGACTGATTTTTTATACTCCAGCGCAAGATCTGACCCAGATCCCTACCAAAATTCATCTAAGTAGAATTTGCCTAGTATTCTAGTCTGGAGATTGTTCCATCTTTGGTCCACACACCTCATCAGCCCCCTCAGTGGCTTCTATTCTTCTGACTTGAGGGCTGGAGGGCAAAGCAAAAACTGCTCCCAAAGCCTCCCTGGGCAGAGGGTTCAGTATCCCAACTGTCTCTTTATTTTCCACCAGCTACCCTGGCTGGCTTCACCCCTACCGCCATCATCCCTCTCAGCCTCTGGTCTCTAGATACCCTTTGCCTCCCTTCCTTTACAGCTTCCTTTGTGTGCATGTATGCATGTGTGAGTGTGTGCATGTGTGTGTGTGTGTGTGTGTGTGTGTGTGTGTGTGTGTGTGTTGTCTTCTTCCTTAAGATTATAAGCTCCTTGAGGGTAGGGACTGTCTTTCTTTTTCCTACATTTATCCTTGATCCTTGGGACAGCTAGGTGGTGTAGTGGACAGAATCCTAGAATCAGGAAGACCTGAGTCCAAATCTAGCTGTGTGATCCTAGGCAAGTCATTTAACTCTCTTTGCCTCAGTTTCCTCATCTGTAAAATGAGTTGGAATAGGAAATGACAAGCCACTCCAGGATCTTTGGCAATAAAGTCACAAAGAAAAAAACACAAGTGAAACAACTAAACAACAACATATCTGGTCCTTAGCATAATTTCTGGCACATGGTAGGTCTTTAATAAATATGCATCATATTGCACTGTATAGTACTGTATTATACCATACTGTATTGTATTGTGTTGTTAGGCTGTGCTATGGTACTGTATTGCATTTTCTAAGTCCTTTTGGAACCTGACTCAGACATCTACTGTATTAGTCCTCCTCCCAGGTAGTCAATAGCCAGGCTTCTGACTCAAATTCTCATATGCTGACTACCTCACCATGCCATCTCTGAAAATATTAAAGGATTTTGGGTGTTTGCCACAAAAGCTCATCCTTAGTCAGAGGAACTGGGTTTGATTCCCACCTCTGCTCTACTACCTGTAAGCCAGGCATTTAATCTCTCTGACTTCAGTTCCTTCATCTGTAAAATGACAATGTTGGACCAGATAAGTTCTCACATTCCTTCCCACTCTGGTCCATTCAAGTTACACATCTATGATCTTGGGATGATCCTGTCACCCTACAGGCACTGCAGCCAAACAGAGAGCATAGTATGACAGCACAGAGAGGAATGACAAAGAAACTTCAGAGAAGGTATGACCCTGATGGGTGTGGGGTGGGGATAGGAATGACCTCTAAAAATCCCTTGGACCATCCTGGGAAATTATAATGACGAAGCTTGATGTCAAAGAAGAGATAAGAAAATGTACATCCCCCACTCTGAATGGAGTGGGGGTGTGGGGAAGTGAGAGGGGAGGTGAGAGGTATGAGGGGGACTACTGCATACAACGTCAGATTTGGTTGGTCAATTGGTTTATTTTGCTGAACGGTGTAATTTATTTCTTCCTTTTTTGGTCTCTGTTATAAGGAAGGGTTCTCTGGGAGGGGAAGGGGCAGGTAAAAATGAACTGTAATGAACAATTGAGGTAAGGAAGAAACATTTTTGTTACATGTCTCTCCCAGCCCTATGACCTACTTTGGAGGTCTAGATTTAAATACTGAGCAGGAATATCACGGTCCTGCTGGGAGTCTCTGAGTGACTTTCCTTTTCCCTTTTTCAGCCCTTATGCATAATTCTTAAAGAATAAGACTTTTGAGACACCCTATATGTGTGTATGTGTATATATGTATATGTATGTGTATATGTACATTAATATAGAAATGTGGCATATATGATATAAACATATACATATGCAATATTCTATATAAACTTGACATATATAATAGGAATTATATAGCATATAAAATATGCACAGGGTGTCAAAAGTCTCATTGCAGTTTTAAGTGAAATGTAATAGCTTAGATTGCACTAAGACTTTTAGGACATCATACACACATACACACCCACATTTGTATAAATAAATAAATGCATATATTCACATTTTTAATGACAATTTTCCCTTTCCTTCCTATCACTTAATGTCCTGGAGAGCATGACTTCCTTGCCTCCTCAGCAGTTTTCCCCTTTTTCTCTGTCTTCATCCTCCATTTCTTGGACCTTCCTCCGCCATCTCCAATAGGTCTCTCCACCCTGCCTTGCTCCCACAGGCCTGTACCTTTGCTCCCTCTCTTTGCCCTGGTTTATCTTTTCTTTGCTTCCTCATGAAGAACGTAATTAGCCATCAGAGCGCTCCTGTGGAGTTGCTGGGATAAGTCCTCCCCAAAGCAGGATGAGATTTCTGATAGAAGCCTGAGGGAGAGAACAGGATGGCATCTGCTACCTTCCAGGGGCTTCCTCATTCCCCATCCTAGAGGTCCCCAAAGTCCAGGGAGATGGGGAGGGGCAGCACTTGCTCATACTTTATCTTGTGACGTTGGCATGCCCCATCATTATACCTACTTCCCAGATGAAGAGTCTGAATCATGAAAAGGCCAAAGACTGGACTGGGCATCTGAAGGCCCATATCCCAATCCAAATTTCATTGCATAATCTTGGCAAGTCACTGAAGTTTCCTCATCTTAGGATGAGGGAGTTAGTCTAAGGACTTTTCCAGCTCCAGTCTTGGGCTTCTAGGAGCATCCCAGTGACTAAACAGAGGTAGATCTGAGTCTTGAGTTCCCAGTTCCCAGCTGAGGGACCACCACCCCATCTTAGCACCACTGACTAGAGGACAATTAGCTGGACAGAAGAAGAGGCCTGAGAGAAACCAAGTTGTAGGAACTCCAAAGCCCCCATAGAGAGAGGGGATAGGGGGCATAAAGCTGCCCTGGCCCCCAGTGGAGAAGCCCTGCTGAGCCAACAGTCCTCTGTTCCCCAGGACAGAGGAAAGAGCAAACACACCCCCAGGAACCATTTGTCCCTGTGGGGTGCAAGAGGGGCGGGGCCTACCCAGACAGCTGGCTTGACACAAAACAGAAAGATCAGCATTTTGCCTCAAAAAAAGTGTGGGAAATTGGAAAGGGGGTGGTGGTGACAAGAGGCCCAAGGCAGCTCAGCTTGGGGCTGAGAGAGGAGCAGCTCAGAGACAGATGTGGACTCCACCCTCCATCCATAACCACTAAGCATCTCAAATGTCAAAACAAACTAAAAAAACAAAAAAAAACTAACCCAGGGTGTCCTCCCTGGGGGAATCTCGAGGCTGTTGATGTGTGATTCATGAGAAAACAAGAAATCTGTATAGAGCCCCTCTGACATGTGGAGTCAGGCCTGCAGGACCTTGGAGTTTCTTGGGGACCTGGTTCCATGTGATGTCCTCCCAGGGCCTGATGGAAGGTGGCATGCTCTGGGGCCAAGGAGTCAGTGTCTGGGCCTGGTCTTAGCTGTGTCTACAGGAGAACCTGCCCAGCTTGTCCTCAAGGGGCCCCAGATAGTGCAGATCCACAGCACAATTCAAACCCACATCTTCCTAAGAACAAGGTCATCCCTCTTGGCAAAATAAGTCACTTACTACAAATATGAACACACTTTGTTCCCAAAAAAGATGGTTCCACCTGAACAAGGACAGGATGCTAAAGTGAGAAGGAGGCAGGGGTCTTTCCTGGCCCCTTCCTGGCAGCATGAGGCATGAGGGGGCAGGAAGCAACAGAAACTTTGCTCTTTTCACTTCAAAATTCCCTAAATGCCCATTTTATATGACTGCCTCAGCTCACCCTGAATTTATTCACCTCCACACAATCTGCTGACATACTAAAGCCTGGCTCTCAGTGGGCAGCCAACTCCTGCTGCCTCTGGGGAGCCTGCTTTTTCTCTCCCAAGGATGGAGCACGTCCTCTTTTAAGATGATTTCACAGATAGGAAAAGACACCTCCCTCCCTTCTCTGCAGAAGACGGGGACAATAGGTGTGGAATTTCCGCCACACTGTCAGACTGTTGGTTGGGCAGTGTTGCTAAATTCTCTCTCTGTCTCTCTCTCTCTGTCTCTGTCTGTCTCTCTCTCTCTGTCTCTGTCTCTGTCTCTCTCTCTCTCTCTCTGTCTGTCTGTCTGTCTGTCTCTCTCTCTCTGTCTCTCTGTATCTCTCTCTTTTATTCTTAGTTATAAGAAATGGTTCTCCAGCTGGGAGAGGGAGGGGACTAGATTAGAAAACAAAGCTGATGTCACAATAATAGCAACAGCTCCTATTTCTCTAGCACTTTAAGGTTTGCCAGTCTCTCGGCAGACATTACCTCACTTGACCCCCACAACAGCCCTGGGGGTTGGTTGCATTCTTCTTATCGTCCTGTTATTAGTCTCATTTTTCAGATTAGCAAACTAAGGGAGACTTGCCCAGGGTCTCCCAGACAGTGGGTTCTGAGGCAGGATTCCAACCCACAACTTTCTAAGAACAAGGCCATCCCTCTTTCCAAAACAGATCATTTACTACAAACATGAAAACGCCTTTGTTTCCCAAAGGGGTCGACTCTGATTCTACGTGTACAAGGTGGGTGGGGAGCACACAAAGTCTCCCCATGACGACTCCGGGCGTCCCTTCTTTATGGAATTCCACTGACTAGGCTGCTCCCCTGGCTCATGTTTACGGAGGACAGCAGGCAGACCCAGGGTTGATTCTTGAACCCTGCTATTGTGTTCAATTAGAGGAAAAAGTAAAAGTAGCAGCCATGCCTGTCATTCTTACAGTCTTTCTGAATTTAGAAAGCACTTTGAGACATTTGAGACTCGCCACAACCCTGGGAGGGAAGCACAAAAGCTGGCATTATTGTCTTTGCAGGAAAGGAGAGGAGGGTCAGAGGGGTAATGGGTTCTCCTGATGTCCCTCAATTAGATAGTCTTTAAGGCAAGATTTGAACTCAGGTTTTATTGATTCCACAGACACAGAGCTAGAAGGAACTACAGGAGAAAGAGTGCTGATTCTGGGGTGAGAGGGCCTGAGTTCAAATTTCACCTTTGATATTTATTATCTGGGTAACCTTGGGCAAAACTTCTTGCCTCAGTTTCCTTATCTGTAAGATGAGGAATTGGATAATATGACCTCTAAGGTTCCTTGCAATTCTCAGTCTATGATCTTAGACTCTCCCAGGTAGTCAATGAACCTTTATTTTGTGCCTACTATGTGCCAGGAACTGTGCTAAATGCTGGGGATACAGAGAAAGACATAAAGCCTTCTTTACCCACAAAGAGTTCACGTTCTAATTGGGGGAGACATACACCAACAGTTGTTACATACAAGATATCTGCAGAGCTGGTGATGACAACCTGGGAGGGCAAGGATAGCAGCTAAGGATACTGGGAAAGGCATCCTACAGAAAGTGGGATTTGAACTGAGTCTTGAAGGAAACCCTTGAAACCCATAGTAAAGCCTCTACCTCCAAATCAATTTTTGACTTTTTAAAATTTTCAATCCTAAAATATTAGTCATAAAATTTGTATCATTCCCTAGTCTCCGGACATCTCCTTGCCAAAACATTGCTACCCTGAAGAAGGGAAGAAGCTCTCTTCTGTCTCACTGCTGATTGACCTCCATTGATTATGGCTTCTCCCATCCAGTATTTTAGAAAAATCCCCTGGGCTTCACACTCTACTCTGACCATCTCCTCTTCACCAACCCCCTTGACATTACCCTTCCCCCCATCCAAGCTCCACCTAAAAAATGGAGACCAAATTCTTGGCGAGGGACAGGGTCAAAAGAGAGAGTAGAAGAAATGCGGGGCAGGATAGGACAGAGGGAAATATAGTCTTACACAAAATGACTATTATGGAAATCATTTGCAAAACTACATAGATATGGCCTCTATTGAATTGTTTGCCTTCCGGAGGAAGAGAAGTTGGAACTCAAAGTTTTATGAACTGTTGAGTACTGTTCTTGCATACAACTAGGAAATGAGAAACGCAGGTAATGAGGTATAGAAAGTTATCTTGCCCTACAGGACAAAAGAGAAGATGGGGATAAGGAAAGGGAGGGATGTTAGAAAAAAGGGCAGATTGGTGATAGGGGCAATTAGAATGCTCACCATTTTAGGGTGGGGGGAGGGGAGAAATGGGGAGAAAATTTAGAACCCAAATTTTGTGGAAATGAATGTTGAAAACTTAAATTTAAAAAAAAAATGGAGACCAAATGCATGTTATCTTTGTTCCTGAATGGGGGGTATCACTGCTTCTGATTATCTCATCCACTGTCCCTATAACTTCCTGAACCAACGTGTCCCTCTCTGGTATCATATGTCTTTGTGTGTAGTCTCTTCTATTAAAAGTTAAACTCCCTATGGGTGGGGAGAATCTTTCCTTTGGCATTTGTATCCACCCATGCTTTGTCTAGTGCTTGGAACCCATCATAAGTTTCAATAAATACTTGGTCACATGTTGCCCACTTCTTGACAGAAGCTTAAAGTACAGAATGGACATATTTTTTGGACATGGATAATGCAAGGAATTTGTTTTGCTTTGCTGAACATGTAATGAGGATCTTTTGTTTTTCTTGCTTTCTCAATGAGGAGGGGGCCATAGGGAGGTAGGATGGAGGACCTGCTAATAAATGTTTAACAATCATCTCTTCAAAAAGAATTGTGCACACTACATACTTTTAAATTTAATCTACCTCATTCATATTTTCTCCAACACTTTCTTACATTTAGACAACCAACAAAACAGTAAATCAAGCCCTGATTTATAGCATTTGCTGATTTCCCAGGTGTAAATGTTCACTGTAAAAATTTAATAATTGACTCTTGAACCGGTTTGAACTGACTCCAACATAGTCCTGCGTGGAAGGAAAAGATGATAGATCTTTTTTTGAAAATGAAATTTAATTGAAAATACTTTTTCATTCCTTCATTCATGCTAAGCAAGGTTTAGAACTATCGTCACTAGCCAGATAATTCTAACCAAAACAAGAAAGCTGGGCCCTCGGGCCAGAGCTCTAATGGGGTGATAATCAGGATTACAAGTGTTCACTCGGAGGACTTCAAAGTTAGGCCACTCCAGTGAAATTCAGTCACAGTGGAATGAAATCAGACATTCCACAAGACAGCCAACACTTGGTTTAAGGCCAGTGCATCCTCACTTTTGCACGCTTCTCCCTCCCATCAGGGGGCTGTGTCATTCAATTAGATTTTTCATATAGTATCGTCACGATGCAGCAATCTGTGCATATCAACTCCCCTAATAAGGACAGCCCAGCTTGAAGAATTTCTCCCTTTCTCCATTAACATTCCTGCCTGATTTTCTGTGCTGGATCTGAAGGGCTGGCTGTGAGATGTGGCATAAATTATCTGCCTTCAGGAAAATGAGCCGCGGAAGAGCAGAAGAGACCTGACAGTGCTTTCGAGGCTATCATTAGCTTGCTGTAAGCACATACTGTACTTTGCTTCTGACTGCCTGCCATTCAGGGTCTGGAGAAACCTCGCTTGGGGTTCATTAAATATGAGCTGGAAAGACAAGGTGAACACTAAGTCATAGGAGTTACTAAATACCCACTGGCTGACCTGAGAATAAAGCAGGAACCACTGGCATAGGACCAGCTTCTCTGGTTTTTATCCATATGTTTAACAAGAGAAAAACAGGCTTTGGGATATAGACTTTTTAAAAAGAAAAGCTACCACCACTAATCTCAAGGGATAATTGAGGTGTCATAAAAAGGGTGCGGATTTGGATTGGGAGGATATCCCAATGCTGCCACCTACTTAGCTGTGGGATGCTGAATAAGTCAACTTTCACCAATGAGCCTCAGGTTCCTCATTAGTAAATTGAGAAGATTGAACTGGATGAGCTCAAAGGTTCATGACAGTTAAAAATCTTTGATCCTCTGAGTTCAAAGGAATGCTTTGAAAATCCTGGGATGTTAACCAAACAAAGGACAGAGGCAGTTACAAAAGATAAAATAGATAACTTTGATTAAATGAAATGGAAAAGCTTCTGCATAGACAACATTAATGCACCTACGATAAGAAGAGAAGCAATGGAATGGGAAAAAAATCTTTGTATCAACTTTCTAAGATAAAGTTTTGGAACCCCAGACACACACATATGTATATACACATATGTATGTATATACATTTCTGTATGCATGTATATATATGCATATACATGTGTGTATATAAATTAACAGATATGTCTGTGCATTAATATATATGTACATGAATAAGGCCAAAAGCAATTCCCAATAGATAAATGGTCAAGGGATATAAACAACAACCGCATTAAAAAAATGCTTCAATTACTAATAAGAGAAATACAAATCAAAACAATACTGAGGTTTCACTTTACATCCTGAAAATTAGCAAAAATGTCAGAAGATGGCACTAGTTTATGTTGGAGGGGTAGTGAGAAGATAGGCATATGGTGGAGCTGTGAATTGGTGCAACCTTTTTGGAAAGCAATTTGGAATTATGCAAATAAAGTTACTAAAATGTTCACACTCTTTGATCCCAAGGTTCCATTACTGGACTATATATATACTCAAGGGAAGCTAGTAAGATGAAAGTTCCCATATACATTAAAATACTTGTAGCTGCACTTTTTGTAATAACAAGGAACTAGAAACAAAGTTAATATTCATTGATTGGTTAAAAAAGTTGTGATACATATAGGTAATAATGTTACTATACTACAAGAAATGATGAGTGTGATCCATAGGGGAAAGGAAGATCTACATGAACTGATACAAAGGGAAGTGAGTAAAGTGAAGAAAATAGACACAAATGAAAAGAATAGTAACAAAGTTAAAAAATGAATGCGATAAAATAATAATTAATGAGCAAGACAGAGATCCAGGAGTTGCCTCTCCTTGGCAGAGGTGGGAGGTCCACCAGTACTGCAACATTGCGCTGAGGTATGGATCAGTTAGGATGATTTTCCCCTCTTCTTTTTCTTCCCTTTCTTCCTTCCTTTCTTCTTTCTTTCTTTCTTCGTTTCTTTCTTTTTAGTCTTAAAAAAATGTTTGTTATATAGAATGACTCAGTGAGACAGGGAGGGTGAGGGATACTGGGAAAACAATGGGAATGTAAAAATACAGACATCAATAAAAACTTGTTGTAAGTGCTCCTCCCACTGGATCTTCAGTCCCCTCTATACTGCACTACATAAGTGTCTCCCCACCTCCCTATTTCCCGTGTCCTTTTCAGCTCCCTTTTCCATATCTTCATCCCTCAATAGGATGCAAACTCATCAGGGATTTCCATTCTTTTTCCTTGTATTTGTATCCCCTGTGCTTTGCACAGGGTCTGGAACATTGTAGGTGCCTCATACTTATTACCTTGTATCTGTGCATCTCTGTTTGTATATGTGTGTATATAGTATGTGTATGTATATGTATTTTATGTGTATATGTATGTATATGTGTGTACAGAGATAGATGTATATAACTACATGTAAATGGAGATGGATGGATGGATGGAAGGAAGGACGGTGCCAGGGCACATTTAAAATTTAAATAACAAAAATAATCACCAGTGTCTCCCTGTTGGGTGAAGGGCTTGACAGATGTTATCTCATTTGATCCCCATAACAATCCTGCAAGGGAGGTACTACTATTAGCCCCATTTTACAGATGAAATAATATTACCCTACTGGTACTTTCAAAGGTCATAGCTATCATCCAAGGAGCCTAGAAATCTGGGACAGGACTTGAAGCCACATCTCCTCATCTCCCAGCCTCCCCAGTACATTCTCTGTCCATCTCCCAACCTACCCAGTGCCTTCTCTTGGCATCATGCTGCTGGGCTCAGTTAACTTGATTCTTAGTTGTTCTTTGAACACGTCTTTTCTGTGAAAAGGGGAAATATTGACCCTGCTTACATGAGTGAGTAGAGCAATGAAAAGCTGTGCCTAAATTATTCTGGATTTCATCTCCATTTGGAACTATATAGAAATAGATTGCTTGTCCAACTTACAATGTACTTAACAGAAGAAGTTAGCAGCTAAAGATAGTTTGGGTGCTTCTTCTATGTGGGTTGATACAGCTGTAGGACAGGCTTCAAAGCTGACATTTAAGGAAGCACATTCTTCTGGAGTCAAGGAAACAACCTGGGGCCATGAAAGCTCCCTCGGGTTTACAAATCAGGTACTGAGCAGTGATGCAGTAGGTGGTGGATGGGCACAATGCCAATTTGTGATCTTCATCTGTAGGGCACATTATGTCAAGGGCAGCTAGGTGGTACAGTGGATAGAGCACCATTGCAGGAGTTGGGAGGACCTGAGTTCAAATCTCACCTCAGACACTTGACACTCACTAGCTGTTTGACCTTGGGCAAGTCACTTAACCCCAATTGCCTCATCCTGGGTAATCTCCAGTCATCCTGATGAATATCAGGTCTCTGGATTCAGATGGCTGTGGAGGAGAATTGAAGCTGGTGACCTGCACAGCTCTCCCTCACTCAAAACAAAGTTAGGTGTAAGTCATGTCATTATTTCTCTGATGGGATGATCTTCTTCCTCAATGAAGGATGAACACACACATTATGCCAAACATAGGCTGGAAGGCCACAGGCCCTACAGGGGATTCTTGGTCACAGCTGAGCTGGACTAGATGGCTATTGAGGTCTCTTCTGAACTTCTGCTATCCTGAGGGAGAAGAGGGGAGTGTAATATAGAAATAGGAGTTCTAAGGTAGAGGAGGAGGAGGAGGAGGAGGACAAGCAGGGGGAGGAGGGGAAGAAGGGGAAGAAGAAGAAGAAGAAGAAGAAGAAGAAGAAGAAGAGGGAGAGGGAAGGGCAGGGGGAGGGGGAGGGGGAGAATGGGAGTAGGGAGGGAGGGAAGAAGGGAAGGGGAGGGGGAGAAGGGGAGGAGGGGGAGGAGGGAGAGGAGAAGTGAAAGAGGAAAAAGAAGAAGGAGGAAGAGAAGAAGAAATGACTTGGCAAAGGACACATAAATAGTAAGCTTGTGAGGCAGAATTTAAAGCCAGATTTTCCTAGATCCATTAGTGAAGACACTGCTGGTCTTGAATCCAGGAAGATCTGAGTTCAAATCCTATTTCTGACACTTATTAGATGAGTCACCCTGGGTAAATAACTCAACTTCAGTTTCTTCTTCTGTAAAATGGGGATATTAATAAAACATACTTCACATGGCATTTCAAGGATTAAGTGAGGTCACATAAATAAAATGCTTAGGTTTTGTTAATAATGCCTGCTATTATTGCAATTATTCAATCAATTATTCTCATATCACTGGTTGTATTATCTCATTATTATATATGGTCTCAATGACCAATATTAGAAGAAGAAGAAAAATAAAATAATGAAATTAGCAAGCAATATGTTTCAGTTACCAACAGTGGCAGCCACTTTTGGCCCATGAAAATAATTCTCAGATGATCACATCACTAGTTCCCACGTTTCCCTCTTATCCTTTTTTTTACAAAGGCAGTCATTTAGAAGGCAGTATGTAATGCTAGAGCGCCTGTACTTAGTGAACTGAAGTGGTCTTTCTAGCTACACATTAGCCGAAGAAAACAGCTTGGCATAAGAGACAGAGCACTGGCCTGGGAGCCCAGAGGGTGGGCTCAATCCTGCCTCAGCCTGCTTTGTTGGTCAGAAGTCATGCTCCAGAATGCTAAATGGGGAAAATCATCCAATTTACATGGCCTTTAACATAGAAATCCAAACATTTTCCTCTCTGATTTTTGTGCTTCAAACAATCAGCACACATTTATTAAAAAGCATTTTTTTTAAAAGAGTATGTCTCATTTCTATGGAATGCAGTTCTAGCCTGAAGAGGCAGTGTGGTATAGCAGATAAAATGTTTTACTTGGCATCAAGAATGCCTGGGTTTGAATGAGTGAATGAATGAAAAATCACTTATTAAGTACTAACCATATGCAAAGTGGGGCAGCTTAGGTGGTACAGTGGACTGAGTGCTGGGTCTGGAGTCAGGAAGATTCATCCTCTTGAGTTCAAATCTGGCCTCATACACTAGTTGTGTGACCCTGGACAATTCATTTAACCCTGTTTACCTCCATTTCCTCATCTGTAAAATGAGCTGGAGAAGGAAATGGCAAACCACTCCAGTATCTCTTCCAAGAAAACCCCCAAATGGCATCACAAAGATTCAGACACACCTGAAATGACTGAACACCAAATATGCCAAGCACTTGGGGTACAAAGGGAAAAGTGACAGTCCCCATTCTCCAAGAGGTCACACTCCAATGAGGAGATGAAGCACATGGAAGGTTTCAGCTATAGGTCACATGGAAAGGTCTCATGGTCCTTAGAAGGCAGCAGCAAAGCAAATGGCAAGGTTTCCTTAAGGTATTTCTACTGATAAACTACTGTCAGTTTCTAATGTTGGACCATTTGACAGAGCCAATGACTTTTTTGGATCTTCAGATGACAAGGCTGTGTTGTGCGTAGGAGCTGCTAGGCTTCATCTCCACAAGGATTGGTTCCCAAGATGACAGCTGTGGATATGCCTGGAACTGTGGTTCCCCTGGGTCCTGAGCTGTCTCCATCAGGGTCTGAGGGTGTTGGTGTTGATTTAACTTACCTGACACATGCTGCCTTCTGTCTGTGGCTAGGCTGCTTTACATGCCCTTCACATGCTTTGTGTGGGTCGGGTGGGGGTGGCTAGCCCTTTCTCTGGCCAGAGCCACCTCCCTCAATAATAACGAATAACAATAATAGAACCAGCAGGACTAGTGTGATCTGTGGCACTTCGGAACTCCTGGGTCTATAAATCCCATCTCTCTCCTTGACTTGCCCTGCTGCCGCTTCTCTGAACTTCTGCCTCCTTTTCTCTAAAATAGGGCTAATAGTACCTATTGCACTTTGGCGGGTTGGGGAGATTACTCTGAGACAAGGGCAAAGGAAACATCCTTTCCTTGTGTTCCTAGCACCTGGGACGATGCCTGGCTCCTGATCAATATTTGTTGATTGGTTGATTGATAATAAATGTAAAACACATTTCCAATTCTAAAGCCAGGTATAAAATGATGTCAAAAGAACTCGTGTCAAGGCTCTTGTTACTGGCAAGCATTCAGTCTACTCTATTGGGCAAATTCCTGGACTTGAGTCCTGCTGCTAATGAAGGTGGGGGGAGAGAAGACAGGAAAGGTTCCTGAGTCCTCAGTGGGCAAGGCAGCTTTATTTGACCACACTCCGGACTGGTTCCACGTGTAGGACTTAGGCACAAAATTATGTCCCCGGGCATCTAGATGACCTGCATAATTCATCAAAGAGATGAATCAGGTCAAGAAGAGGCTGAGCTGCAACTCTTGGTGCTATTTTCAGAGGACACCTAACCTCCCAGAAGCTTCAAAGACCCCTTTTCTGTCAGTATGTAGGCTTTCTTTTGACCGCATCTTGTGGCTCACCCATTAGAGAAATAAAAATGTGATAAAAATGCTCTAAATCACTAATGATTAGAGAAATAGAAATTAAAGTCACTAGGAAGCTCCACATTACACTCATCAGATTGGCAAGGTTGAGAAAAAGGGAAAATAAAAAGTGTCAAAGTGGTTATGGGGAAACAGGCTCATATATTAAGACACCATTGGTGGAGCAGTGAAGTGCCTCGGCCATTGTGGAAAGCAATTTTATACAAGGCATCCAAAGACGTAGTGATATTACTACCAGGCCTGTACTCAGAAGAAGAATGACTCATATGTACAAAAATATTTATAGCAGCAAGCAAACTCCCTGAAAACTGAGGGAGCACTCATCAATGGATGAACAAAGCAGAGTACATAAGTTTAATATAATACTATTATGCCATAAGAAGTTATGAAAGGGAAGCATGGAAGACTTGTATGAACTGATTCAGAGTGAAGTGAGCAGAAGCAAGAGAACAGTGTATTCAATAACAACACTGTAGAGATAAGCAGCTCTGAAAGGCTTGAGAACTCTAATCCATGCAACAACCATCCATGATTACAGATCCCAGCCTTCTGACAGTGTGGTAATGAACTCGGGATATTGAATGAAACACACATTTTTCCTGTTTTCTTTTTTCTTTTCTTTTCTTTTCTTTTCTTTGTAGAGGCAATTGGGGTTAAGTGACTTTCTCAGGGTCACACAGCTAGTAGACGTCAGAGGCCAGATTTGAATTCAGGTCTTCCTGACTCCATACCCAGGACTCTGGCCACTGCTTCACCTAGCTGCCCCGAGACATATTTTTGAACATGTCCAACGAAGGATTTTTTTTTTTGCTTGGCTATGAATATTTTTTATGTTCTGCTTCATAGGAAGAGGAGATGGGAGGGAAAGGAAATAAATTCTTGATAATTGGGTGGGGGTTCAGCAATTTAAAAAGAAAGACACCTAGAGAGAGCCACTCTCCCCTTTTATAGTATCCTAGATTTAGAGTTGAAATGTGTATCAGAGGTCCAATCCCCTCATTTTACAGGTAAGGAAATTGGGGGTCATGAAGATGAAGGAACTTACCCAAAATCAAGACCAAAATCAAATACAACCAACATATGAATTCAGGCTTCCTGATTCCAAGGCCTACCCTTTTTTCCATTAAACCATTCTTCAACTCAGGTTGTATGATTTTCTACTTATTGGTGAGCTGAGTGAAAATCTGGTCCCTTTCAAGAGATGTAACCCTGGCTAAAGAACTAAGAAGAGGATGGCCCCGATTACATCACTGGTTTGTTTCATTGACCCTGGTGATTCTCTGTGCCCAGGAGTCCCTGTTGGTGACATAAAGCCTCCAGTGTAGGGAAGATAGGTTTGGAAGTATCCATCATTGCAGAACACTTGGTTAAAGAAGGAAGATTCCCATTTAGTTTGCTGGGGAATTTTTGTATAAAGACTTCAGAACAATGATCTAAGATGGATGGATGGAAGACATATGGCCTAAATGTGGATACCCCTCCAAATGAGCTTCTATCGCACAAGTAACCTCCTCAATGGTTTGACTGCAGGAGGGGAACATAAAATATCTGAGTTTTAATCTGAGCTCAGGAACTAGTTAGCGCTGATGTACCAATAAAGTCATCTAGCTTCTGTTTTTGTACATTTTCTCCCCAGGAACATGGGCCTAATCATACTTACTTCCTCCCCAGGGTGCTGGGTGAATTAATTGGTTAATGTTCCCGAAGTAAGTCCTAACTGTTCTGCATTATCATTAGTGGGAATGGTACATTTTGTAGCAATTACATTCCACCTTAAAATGTGGTCCCTCCCAGGTATGGCCCAACTGTGGGAATACTGAAAGAGGTTATAGAAAGTTCAAGAAGCAGAGTAATGGAGAAGGCTAAGTTGGGAGAGGAGTCCAGAAAGGGGCTTTGTAGTTGGATCCCTTGGCTAAGTTATCTCTTACCTGAAACTGTAGGTCATTGAGGAGATCGATTTTTATCTAAAGAATCACTCGGGAGTTCCTGCTTCCCAGGCACATTTAAAGAGTTTTAAATGTCCCCGAGAGTGGAATAAGCAATTAAATTATTTATTAGGCTGTGTCTCCAGCTGCGCTGAACATCCACCAAGTAGTTTTATATGTAGTTTGGTTGACCAAAATAGCATATACATGAACCACATGGACTAGAGAAAGCAGAACTCAATTTTGCTTTTCCTCTGAACTTTTTCACAAGATAATTTTGTAAAGGAATCATTCAGTTTACTGTTTGTTAAGCACCTGGTCCATCCCAGGCACTAGGGATTCCTTCTTCACCGGGACCTTTAATTTCATCAGTGTAGATGTGATTCCCTCTACCAATGGAGCCTGGGAGCTGCTAGACAATCCATTATCTCAGAGAACAGACTTGGGCACTAAGGTGAAATGACTTATTCAGAATCACTCAGTCCATAGAGGTCAGGGCAGGACCTGAACCCAGGTCTTTTTGACTCTCTACCCTCTATGCCTCTCTATACCCTCTCTAACCTCTATGCCAGGCTATGTCTCCAAGAGTACAAGGATAAATATGAAATATCACTTGCCTTCCAGGAACAATTCTATGGGGAAATACAATATATTGACTAGTATATTAAGAGAAAGTACATGAAATATTTACAAATAGGAACTTAGTTAATGCCTTGACTTTAAAAGGAGACTTTTTAACTTCTCTAGAAAATGTCCTTTGGTGCTAGCTCTATTACCAAGCCTTTCCCCAAATGGAGAAAATTCTTCAACACCAAATTGCTGAGCCTGGGCCTGTCCTTGTGACTTCAGGAAGTGGCTGCAAGTAGATTTACACTTAGTGTGAGAGAGGACAGTCATCAGCCTATAAATCTAGAGAACTGGCCTTTGATTTATACTCATTAGCTTTAGTTAAACTATGTAGAGCTGAGATTGGGTTTTTGACACAGATCTATATGGAAAAATCATGACTCATGGGATCACAGAGCTGGATCTCTTGAGTCCCAATCCCCTTATTTGATAACCGAGTCACAGAGAATCTAAATGGATCACAAGATTTTCAGAGGGAGGGTTAGAACCTAGATATTCCTGTCTCCAGGTCTAGACAGAGACCTCTCTCGTGGTCAACGAAATTTGAGGACCCAAGTCAGTAATAGTTGAAAATTTTAGGTGAATATTCTAAATACAAGACTAGGAGAATTATTTACAAAAAAACCAGAGTCATCCAGAGTATTTTCAACAGCCCTATAATTTCTAGCATGTAGATCATGTATGATTTCTAGAGAATCAGTGAGGCATAGATGGTAGATAGATTCAGCTGAATCTCTGGTTTGTTCTGATAGACCCAACCAAGAATCTCATTTCTCCTCCCCACACCCCTCAATTCTATAACTGTGACCCTGGGGAGACATTTCATACCCAGTGCTCCAGTTTCTCTTTTAGAGAGGAATGAATGGAGCCATTACAGGAAATAAATGTAGAAAGTAAATTAAAAGCCTCTGATGAAAAATGTGACATTAATGTAAAATGATGCATTAAATTCCTGTGCCACAGACCCCACTGCAGAGCAACTGAGGGAATATTTATTTTAACTCTGCTTGTATCCCAAAGAAAGGTGCACTGTCATCATTTAGTCCAGACAACGTGGTCCTGCAAAGTACTTAGTCCTCTTGACCTTGGCATTTAAATGATGGCATTAGCTAGGGAAGTTGCCTTTGCCCAACCTTCTCGTTTGGAGTTTTCAGTGAGATGGGTAACTTGGCATCTCATTGGACATCTTTCTCCACTAGAGACTGCTGTGAGTAAGCAGTGATTCCAAAGAAAGATGACTCTGCAGGATTGGCAGTGGGAATCTCCCATCTAAAAATGTCAAGGGTCTCAGAGGCAGAGGTCTCTCAGATGCATCACTGGCAACGATAGGCTCTTATCTGGATGGAACTTTGCATGAGTCACTGCAGAAATATTACAAGATTAATTACCACAAAAGTGTCTAAAAAGTGCACCTTCAAGCTGTTAAACGACCGAATAGAGATCTATTATGACTATAA
Organism: Potorous gilbertii; assembly: GCA_028658325.1. Lineage (NCBI taxonomy): Eukaryota > Metazoa > Chordata > Mammalia > Diprotodontia > Potoroidae > Potorous > Potorous gilbertii. Next base: position 14,105,922 of record CM053770.1, read on the forward strand.
CAAGAACATTACTCTCCATAGGGATTATTGCTATTAGCAGGAGGAGATGCATCATTTTAAGACATAAAAATTGAATGGAGATGCAGTTCACACACATTTACAATAAAGAAAAAAGCCTCACAATAGAGTCTTGATTGAGGGGGATACTGGTTTCTTTTTCTAAACTTTCGTTAAATTTTTCTGCAGCGGTTGATTTAGATCATTTTTATACTTCAAATTTTTTATATTCTCATTCTTTCTCTAGCGAGGCAATGATGGAGAAATAATGGGCATTAGTAATCACAATACACATACATTTTGAATTCTCTACAAGCTCCTAAGACCTAGTTCAAAAGAAATGGATTTCAGTGATTCTGCTATTCTAAGAATATGCCCCAGAGAAAATCAGACAGGAAGCAAGGACTCAAATGCCAACACTTTCCTGACAGTACTTTTGTGATGGCAAACACCTAGGTGGCCCTTGATCGAGGAGAGGCTGGCCAGACTGCGATACCTGCATAGGGCAGAATCATGGACAATAAAAGAGATGAATATGAAGAATTCAGTAAAGCATGACGATAAGACGTATGTGAACAAACGCAAAATGAGGTAGAAGCAAGCAGTACACACTATTATTGTAACAGTGTAAATGAAAAATCCCCCTCTTCTGAACTAGCCTGTTTCTTCTGAGACTACCATTTTCCTCCAAACATCCTAGATTCTTCCTTCTCTTTCATCTAGAACCAGTTACCAATTTGTTGTCAATTCAATTTCAAATAACATCTTCCATCTATCCTTTCCTCCACTTGCATCTTTGCTACTCAAATTCAGACCCTGTCACTTTCAGTAATCTCCTAACTGGTCTTCCTACTGCATGTCTGTCCCTACCTAGCACAGAGTCTGGTAATTAGTAGGCATTTAATAAATGCTTGTTGATTGCCACCGTTGTCTTATACTCTCTTCTTTCCAAAGCCTGAGGAATAGGTTGATCTTCAAAGTGTCACTGCCGCCTTTAACTGTCCTGCTTTGCTAAACCACTGTTATTCCTTTCATGTGGTTGTAAATTAAATGAAGAGTATACCACTGTTAATTTCACAGCCTGACATTGAATAAAACAGACCCTGCCATTACCTTGACTTTCCCATGGAATGTAAGAGTAGAAGTAATGACTGATTAACCCTGTAATTTATTTTGTGTTAATGCACTAAAAACAGCCTTGCCACTTGCTGTGATAAAGGCGAGAGCAGCTGTAACCCTTGCATATAAAATCAGCATTTTTATGAAACTGATCTTTGTTCCACCCATGCTCCAGGGCAGAGATCTCACCTGTTTACTACATCAAAGATCTTTAACCAGCAGAATTCAATAACTGGACTGTCAAATTGAGAGCCTCATTTGAATTTCTTCTCTCAAATACTTTTCTTTAACCTCCTACACAATTCCTTTCCTAATCACCCAGTTGTTTGGGCTCTCTCCCTTGTGTAAGGTATTATTTTGAAAGTATTATTTAATGAAATGTATTACTTTGTTTATATTTGTGATGCCCCCCTTTTCACCCTTCCCTCTTGTCCAGGGTGTGCTTCTTGAGCTCAGGGATCATTTTATTTTATTTTTCAAATGGTTTCTCTGATCAGAGAAGTTTCACTTTTCATTTTTTTCCCCTCCCTAGCACAAAAACCCATCTTATTTGGAAACTTTTGGCTTCTTGTTCATCCTGGGAACAAACACCATTGTTTTCTCATGTCTGTGAACTTCTGGACATTGCATCCATCATTGAACTTCCACTTTCATATGGAGTAGACATGGGAAAGAGAGTGTCTGCCTCTCCTTGCTCCCCAGACCTGTGGTTTCATCAATTGCAACTCATAACTCCTTTTAAAAATTTTTTTCAGTTTCAAATTCTCTCCTTTGCTTTACATTCTTCCCCCACCCATGGAAGAGGTAAGAAATATAGTATCTATTATATGTTTGAAGTCATACAAAATATATTTCTGCAGTAGCCATGTTATGGGATAGGGGAGAGGAAGTAATAAAAATAAGGAAAACATAACTTCCAATCTGCAATCTGAGTCTGTAACCCAAAACTTTCAACATCTGCCCACTATATACTGGATTCAAGACAATGGCCCATAGGTAAAATGTCCCATATTCCATTTATAATTGACTATTTTTTATTCAGATTTTCTTTTCTTTCATACCTTTATAACTTTGGTGCCCAATGCAATATCTTACCCCTCTGAAGATGTATTGATACTCTTTGTCTAAAAATTCACACTTTCCAAACTTGAGAGGAAAAGCACTGATTTATCAATGGTTAGCTGAAGTCATATGTTGTAAATATTCATTCAAGAATTCTTGGTCCTGTATTTTGGTCAGTTTCACTTTCAACCCCTCCCTTATCATGTTGGTATTTGCATGTGCTCCATAATCATACTTCCCTATATGTGAATTTCCTGCTGCCTTGACCTCAAGTTTATTTTTCTATTTTCTTTGTCCTTTCACAAAGATTGACCTGTTCATTTCTAAGATGGGGTATCTTCCACAAAGGAAAAAGAAACAAAGTATGAGTCAAAAAAAGAAACCACAGATATTCTACTCAGAATGTACTGTATAATATTGGTGTAAAAGAGGAAGATTTGTTTCGTGATTCTTACAGTTAATGCAATCACAGAAATAGAAGAGTAAGTAACAGATATCTTTATGGGTTAGGAAAGTATTAACACCCATAATTCCTTGCTAAGTACAAATATCTGACTGAATTAAAGGGAGAAACGAGGAAGGGAAAAACATGTACTAGGCATGGTGCTAAGCTCTTTGCAAATGTTATGTCATTAGATCCACACAACAACTCTGTGAAATAAGTACTCTTAATAAGAGCATTTTACAGTTGAGGAAACTGAGACAAACCAGAGTGATTTACAGGATTATACAGCTAGTAAGTGTCTAAAGCCAGATTTGAGCACAGGTCTTCCTGACTCTAGGTCTGGTGCTGCATTCATTGCCCCATCTCCAAAATTGCTGGAAGAGGAAAAGTTGAATATGCCATTGGAGGGCTTCACAGAGCTAACCTATGAAGGAAATTAATATTTTGGAGAAATGAAGCATCTGTGGAGAGACTCCTGCAAAGGAAGGGAAAGGAGATGATTTCTCTCAGTCATATAGTTATGAAGGAATGCTTTTCCACCCCTTCTTTGGAGACACTCATCCGGGTGGGATCAGAGACACTTCAGACAAATACAGATACAGAGTGACAATCAGTCAATTATATGTTTGTCCTTCATTCTCGGTGAGGATTATGACACCAGGGAGATGATGACATGACTTGAAGTTGACTTTGCTTTGAGTGACAGAGGGCTGTGCAAGGTCATCAACCTCACTTTCTCCTCCAGAGCCATCTGGGTCCAATGGTCAGATATTCAACAGGACAACTGGAGATGGCCCAGGATGCAATGGGAGATCCTGGCCATTTTAGATCAAGGTCTTATCAGATTCTCACTTTGAGTGAGATATACCAAGGGATATCCCCTTTAATAAAAAAAAAAAATCAAACTGGGAGGGGAAGACTCTCAGGATTCCTGAGTAAAAGAGAAACAGTTACTATTTAGTATGCAATACAGTCAGTATGTAAACTTATTTACAGCCAGAATTTATTTACAGTCAGTCAATAAACATTTATTAAGCACCTATTATATGCCAGACACTGTGCTAAGGGCCCCCAGTACTCGGTGAGCTTAAAACCTAAGGACTGATTGTATCTACTAATTGTTAATGGGAGAAAGGAAGGGGGAGAGGGACAGAGAGACAGAGAGGAAGACAGACAGAAACACGGAGGGGGGGGTGGAAGGGAGACAGAGATGGAGAGAGACAGAGAGAGAGAGGTTGAACTGGCTGTCTCCTGTAATCCTTTCCATCTCTAAGTCATCTGAACCGAAAAGCAATATAAGAAATATTGCCCAGTAGTGAAATGGTGCTGGATCCCGTTTTTTGGAAAGTCTTTTTATTTAAGAAAAACAGCATGTACATCTAAAAGTAAGAACAAAATCTATACAAATTGAAAAGAAAGTGATTGGGGGAGAGGACACAAATAATTAGCCTCTTCCTTACAAAATAAATAAATGAAAACTCTAATATACAAATCTACAGTTTGTAAAAGGAAAATTTAAATTACATAAATAATTCTCAATATCTCATATATCTTGATATTCTTTTTCACCAACATTGCTGAGATACTTGTGATCATTACCTAATTCCTAGACCAGTCCCAGTAGTGACAAAGTCAGGCCCTGGAGCTTCTGCCTTCTGCCTTCTGATTTCTTGCCTCCCTGGATGCACACTACTCTTGTTTCTGGCCAGGGGATAGTTAGAACAGGGAAGGTGATGGGGCTATCTTTGTTCCTCTGAAGAACCCAGGGAATGTGGCCCTCCATCAGCCCTGCCTCTCTCCAAGGATGCTGGCTCCCTCTGCTCTGCAGAGGCATCTTCTGCTGACTGAATAGACATTAGCAGCTGTGCTCCCACTGAAGAGAAATAAATCAAAGTTACATCACAAGCTATTTACAGTTGGGATTCGCAATTGTAAACATAAGGGGGAGTTCTGCTCCAGCTCAAGGGTAGTAGGCAACCCTCAGAATTAAAGGGCTGTGATGGAAGAAGCCTTGTTGGAGCTGAGAAGGACAGTTGACGTCCTCCTTAAAGAGATAACTGCTGAGATTAGCAAGTCAGAATCTTGACATGTTATAGCTTTGACAACTTTCCCATGCTGAAGTTCTCAGCTTGGGAAATCCAACCACAAGCCCATTGCTGAACCAAGTCATTCTTGCAGATCAAATCACGCTGGAGAATTTTTGCTCATGCTAACTGGATCAGGGTGCCAATGTTGTAATACAAGACAGGATCTGTGTCAGTAAAATAGACCCACTCACACAAGCATCTGTGAAGAAGGAAGGAAGGAAGGAAGGAGGAGGGAGGGAGGGAAAGAGGGAAGGGAAGAGAAAAGGAGGGAGAAAGAAAGGATGAGAGAATTAAAGAAGGAAGGATGAAGACTGATATTCAAATCCCAGTGTTGCTATTTGCTACTCATTTGACTCTATCCACTTAGGTGACCTATCTTTACATTACAGTGGAGGAAACTGAGGCAAACAGATTAAGTGACTTTACCAAGGTTACATAGCTACTGTCTGAGACTGGGTTTGAACTCAAGTCTTCCTGAATCCAGGTCAGACATTCTATTCGCAGTACCATCTTACTACCCTAGAATGGCTTAGTGGAAAGCAGTTGAACCTGGAATCAAAAGGACTTTGGTTCAGATCTTGACTCAGGCACTTGCAAATCACCTCAACCCTCTGAACTCTAATCTCCCCATCTTTATAATGGGGTTAATAATAACACCTAGCTCACAGGGTTATTGCCAGGATCAATGAGATAATGTATGTAAAGTGTTTCCCCAATTTTAAAGGTTTTACAAATATTACCTATTATTATTAACTACTCTACAGGGTTCTGAGTTCAAATTCTACCTCTGTCACTTACTAGCTGGGTAACAATGATCAGGATACCTAAGCTCTTGGAGATTCCATTTCCTCACCTGTAAAAACAGACCTAATGATGACTTCCTTGCTGACTCACAGTAGGGCTGCAGAGATCAAGAGATATTATGTGGGTAAACCCCTTGGTAAGCTTAAGAAAGCAACAAGTGCCCATTTTTATTACTAAATGGAGACAGAGTAAGGCAAGGCAGTGAGCCTAGTAAGAGAGAAAGCTCAGAGGGTGTTTACACAGGAGCAGAGCCTTAGCATCTCCCCTGGGGTTAAGAATTGCTAGATGTTGGCAATTTTGTCAGATAACGCAATGGAGGGATCTCTATAATGAAGGATTCCATCATGTCAACCATTGGTTTAGCACTGTCGGGCAGGTTAATGAGGTCCTTCTGACTTGTTATCATGGGAGATACCCAGGCCTAATAGGAAACAGAGCTAAATTGTCAAGGTCACTAGATGCAATGGTTTAGCCAAAATTGGACTGTATGTTAAAGATGATGAGTCAAATGAAAACCCTCCTTCGTCACAGGATCAAGGAAGCAGGGCTCCTCACTTAGACCCACAACCCACCAATGGGAAGCCTTAGAACTCCAGGAGAAACGTTACATGCACTTTGGGTACTGTGTACCCAAAGGGTGGGGCATATGGGGCTTTATCCAGGGGCAGCAAATTATCCAGGGGCAGGTGCTGACCCCTCTTATTACATGGAACAAATAGAACTTGCTAGGAAGTTAGCAAGAATTAGTTGAAACAGGAAAATGCAAGATGCTAGCTCTCTTCATGTTCTCAGGAGCAGCAGCTAAGTGGCAAGTAGATAGAGCTGGAAGTGGAACCAGAAAGATATGGATCTGAATCCTGTCTTAGACATGATCCACTGTATAATAGAAAGAATCTTGAGTTCAAATCCCAGCCCTACCTCTCATTAGTTGTGTAACCTCTAACAATTTACATTTGCTGTTTCTTCATCTGTAAAGTGCAGCATCCTATGGTTGAACTGGAAGAGATCATGAAAAAAGGTGGGGCCCACATTGAAGAAACTTACCTAACTATAATGTAGTGATGTCAACATAAAGGCTGCAGTGAGACTTAGGTATGTTGCTACCCTGGCACCCAGATGTTGATCTGACCTGTCAATATGTCATAGCCCAGGCATAGTCTTGTTAGTTGACTAGCTCTGTTCTGGCCCATGGTCCCCTTCCACCCTGATGGGGCATATTTTCTGCATTCTAAATAAGCTGCTAAAGGGGAAAATCTGAGTTTAAATCTGACCTGAGCCATTTACTAGCTATGTGACCCTAGACAAGTTATTTAATCCTGCTCGCCTCAGTTTCCTCATTTGTAAAATGAGATGGAGAAGAAAATGGCAAACCACCCCAGTCTTTGTCAAGAAAATCCCAAATGGGGTCAAAGGGAGTCAGATATGACTGAAGCAACTAAATAACAAAACAAGTTACTGAGGTACACTTTACAAACCATGAATAAGTTAGAAAAGACTACTACTGGCTTGGATTGACACCATATATTTCCTGCTGAGTGATAATGCCTTATGGAGTCATTTTGACTGTTTCTTCCAGTATTCCTCAGACCCAGGACAGGGAAAGGACAATTTTGCATCATGGTTTAATCTCAGCCCTGCCTCATTTGATACGTGAGAATGCAAAGACCTAGAGAGTTAATAAGGAGCTAAGCTAAGACTCAAAGCTAGGCCTTCTGATTCCCAGTTCAGTTCTACAGTGTACAGTACTCAAATCAGGACCTGGAGTCAAAACCTACTCCTGACAATTCTTAGTTCTCTAACTCTGGAGATATATTACATCACCTCTTTTGGTCTCAGTTTCCTTATCTGTAGAATGAGGATGATAATGCTCACATGATGGCTGTGAAACCACCAGATATTTTATTTAGTAGTTTTTTTCAGTGGCGTCTGATTATTCATGACCCTTTTTGGAGTTTTCCTGGCAAAGATACTATAGGGGTTTGCCATTTCCTTCTTCAGCTCATTTTACAGAGGAGAAACTGAGAAATTTTACAGAGGAGAAATTGAGGAAACAGGGTTAAATGACTTGCCCAGGGTCACATAGCTAATAACTATCTGAGATCAAATTTGAATTCAGATCTTCCTGATTGAAGGTCAGGCACTCTCTCCACTATGCCACCCAGTTGCCCTAAATATAGATGTACTACTTTGCAAACCTTTATCACTACAAGGTTCTTTCCACCTAAGACCCAGTTCCCCAAGCTTTCTTCCAGCTCAAATTTTCTTTGACCTTCCTAGAAAGAGCATGAGACTAGATAGAGGCAATCACTGAATTTGAGTTCATTTCCCATATGAGACTTGAGGGAATCTAATTCTAAGATTAGAGATGTAGCACCATAAGGTTAGAACCAGAGGGCATCGAGTCCAACCAGATTCAGAGAGGTTTCGCAACTAATAAGGGGCAGATAATTATTTGAACTCAGGTTTTTCTAGCTCCAAATCTATTCCAAATCCACAATCTCAAATCATTTCTCATTCTGATGAAAACTATCTTCATGGGGATCTGTTCCAGTTCTTCACCATTGGTCAGCCAGGTGGATCCAACGCAGGCACAATAAGAATTAGGGCAAGGATGAAACAAATAGCCATAACTTGTGACTTGTCCAAAGCTACAGTAAGAGCCAGGAGTCCATTGTGCTTGAAAAGCATGTAGTTCTAAGCCCCTGACAGCAAAAACTTTTTTTTTGGCCACTTTGTCCAGCCCAAAAATATTTCTTTTCCCCTGACTTTTAATCACTCAACAAATTATTCTTGAGTGCTATTTGCAGGCTGGAGGAGGTGGAAAATACAAAGAGGTATTGAGAAAAGAAGGGTGGATTTGAAATCGAAGGACCTAGATACAAAGTCACCCTCTGTCACTTAGTAACTGACCTTGAACAGGTCAATTAACTTTTCTGTGCCTCAGTTCCCTCACTTGTAAAATGAGAGGGTTATATTACCTCTGTGGCTCTAGAAGCCCTTAGGAATTCATGACAACGGTCCAAGGAGTTCAGGATAAGTATCCTTTAATAGCACATTAAACAGGAAAATTATGTTACAAGCATATTTTTTCTCTGTCACAACAAGCATATTTGAAACAATATAGATTTGTTTCTATAGTGATTCAAAACTGTCATTATTGTGTCCACAATAATTTCTGTGCTTATACAGTAATTACATCAAATACTGTTTACTTCTAAGTAACGTATCTTTATAATTTCTCAACCTGTCATCAAATTGTTTCCAAAGTGCCACAAGGGTTCACCATTCATCGAAAACCAATTTCCAGTGTATGTCCTTACTCTCATGTGTGTCCTGAACTCTACACCAGTATAATTCTCTTGATCCTTTCTACTCCTTTATATTTACTTCATGAGCTTTGTGGTCATGTGATCAAGACATCACAAACTTTGTGACTGTGCAGTGCAGAGTCAGGCTACTTGAAAATAATGATGGCTGGATATGCTCATTACATAACATTTTCAAGCCATCATCGACCATCACAAATATCTGTTTTCTGCTTTAAACTTACTATCTGCTTATGTTACTACTCTTCTATCTGGAAAGATTTTCCAACGATCTGGCTGACAACACTAGAGCCTTTGTGAGAGTGCAGCCAGCGTGCCAATGGTGGAAGAGATGAGAGTCCTATCTGAAGAGCTCCTTTCCTTACAAAGGGTAGTTTGTATATAAATGTTAACAAAAACTAATATATGCAATTGAATCTTAAGTAAATTTATTATTAATCATGCTTGTCACTAGCCAGTAGAAAAGTAAATATTTTATATCATCACTATCTGTTTATTTGTGATTAGTTAGGTTTATGGTTGATAATTATAGTTAGAATTACATAATGTAAGGTATTTGGAACTGGGGGAGGGGGGCAAAAGATATCATGGTACTTATTTTAGGAACCCCTTGCTTGCCTCATAGTTATATGCAACACAAGCATGTGTCTATATGTATATGCAACATACACATTTTCCCTTCAGTAAGATCTAATTTTAGAGGTATGGGCTATATTCATGACAATCTATACTCAGAGGCAAGCTAGTATAGTAAAAAGAGAATCCAAACTAAGCTTGGAATCAGGAAGACCTGGGTTCAAGACTCACTTCTGACACAATGACACTATGGCTCTGGGCAACTAGTATAACCTCTCAGTGGGCAAATAATTCTCTGAAACTACAATTTACAGAGCAGGTTCAATCTATATAAATACACATGTATGTAAGCCTACTTTTATTTATGTGTGTATGCACACATACATGTGCATATAAAATATGTTTTAGCTAGAGATGGAGATAGATATAGACAAATATCCCCACCAACACCTTCACAAACAAATTCATATTTACCAGTCTGAATTAGTGGCTTTCCTCTTTAGCTTTAGTGGCTTGGTTGTCATGCCTACTCCTGCTTCTCCCAGAACCCTGAAAAACAAAAGGTTACACAGTGGAGCCAACAAGAGTACAAAAACTTTCCTCTCCAGACCCAGGGACTCAATTGGAGAGGATGCCCATCTATGCCTTGAGTTCCTTCCAAATTTCCTCTGCCTTCCCAAGCAACTCATTTCACTGAAAGAACTACTTTGCATAGCTTTTCTCTCTTTATGCTACCAACCAGTCCAGAGGCATGCGGCCAAAAGTGCCAGTCTGTGTAGGGGAGTGGGGGGTGAGCTCCCCTGAGAAATCATCATTTGAAGTATTGAAGCCTGGCATCATAAAATTTCAGACCTGGAAGGGACCATTGGAAAAGAAGAATCATGATCTATGCTCCTACCACAATTTCTAAGGGTGGAGAGTTGGCAAAAGACTAGGGAGATGTCGTTACCTCTGAAGACATGCCAGACACAATTTAAGACTTGAGGATGTACCATCACCCAGTTGTCATAAAAAAAAATAAATCCAAGAGAAATGTTTGACCCACTTATCAAATGGAGAGGGTTGGCCACAAATTCAAGAAGACCTGCCTGAGACTTATCCTGTGTGACCTGACCCTAGCAAAATCACTTAGCTTCTCACTGCTCTGGGCAGCTGCCTAAGATTGTAAGCTGCAGAAAAGATGCTAACTTGTATGAACGAGGGAGTTTCCTCATCTATATACTCCTTGAAGTAAATCATAAAGCTAGTAAATAATTGTACATACACACAAGATAAATATATGTGGTGATATATTTCACATATATATATACCCATATAGCAAACTATATGCATATGTAGTGAGGATTGAGTTGACATATAGGGGCAATCCCATGGAACATACACAGAGCTGCCCTACCTGCTTCTAATCAACTATGTAGATGCTCTGTAGCCTGCCTTAGAGCTGAATGGGTTTGTGCTTTGAGATGAGAAAGCATTCCCTTATTGGTCCCTAACCAGGAAGAGCCAATGACTCAGTGACTGTTTAAAAAGAAGTATCTGAACCTCAAAACCCTCTTTCCTCCTGGTTTTGGATTCTATTAAGAATGTTATCCCTCAAAGGGTGGTAACCTGGTCTGCCCTATCAAAATGTCCATTCTGTGACTGAATTTGGGCTACTATATTTGTATTTACTCATTCCTAATCTTAGGATGAATGTGTCCAGTCTTGGAAGCAATCTTGTGAATTCAAGAGATCCAGAAGTCTTGAATCTCTTTGATCAAAGCTAATGGACAACTTGGAGAGAAGTCTCCAGAAACTACTCCAGTATTCTGGAGGAAGACAACTTTCAACAGGAGAATGAACCCTAGCCTGGACCATTTACCAGAAAGCATAGACTGGGAGCAGTTTGGACAATGCAGAGGCAAGGTGAAAAGTAAAAATGACTAGTCAACACTCTTGTACCATCCTGTACATGTTCTAGTGAAGTTTATGTGTAAGTCTACCAGGAGAGTAAAATAGTACTTTTAAGTTAAGTTACTGAATCCTGTTTTTAAGCTGTTCTGGCAATTTGACCTATGAGTATTTTTTATGCATTGGCATTTCTTTTATATATAGGGGGAAAATAACTGTCCCATACTTGATTTATATTTTACACTGAGTATCTTTCTACTCTTCCTTTGGAGACATCTAGACATTAGCCAAGACCTAAACTTTGCAAAATTTGTCCATTGAGCTCCAGGGTAAGGGTTTTAAAAGCTGAAAAGAATGACAAAAGACAATCTGCATTTCATCCAATTCAAACTGAGGCTTCTGCAGGACTGACCTCATTATATATCATATGCCTGAGTCCAGAGAAGAGGGATTTCTTAATAAGATTGGGTTGGGAAGACTGCTCCAGTCCCCTGTGCCCAGCGTTGATTTGCCAACCTAAGATATGTGTTTGTTTTTTAATATAACTGCATTGTTTACCCTCAAGTTAAAAAAAACATATCTTATAATTGAAACTTAATGCTGTGTAATTATAGCAAGTGTGACCCCAAAGAAGAAATACGAGATGGCACCTCCCTTGCTTTTTTGCCCATGTGTGAGTATAGACTAATATATGCACTGTTGAACTACAATGTTACTCAATAGTATTGGTCAATTTTGCTGAACTGTGTTTTTCCCTATATTTTTTCTTATTTGTTGCTAATTCTTTATCTTTTTTTATTATTTGCTATTAGAGATGGTTCTCCAGTGGAGGAGGGAGGAGGGATATGTTGGCTCCTTTGGGACATGAAAGGGATGGGAATAAGGATAGAAGCTAGACTTGGTGTTTCACTGGTATAGAGTAAGGAAATCCCCTCTACCCACACTGGTCAGTACCTTCTCAGCCACTTAGAGCCTTGGAGAGATTAAGATACTTGCCTAGGCATACTCAGCCAATGTGTGTCAAAGGCAGGGCTTGACTAGGCTAGACTGCTTCCAAAGTGGGCCTTCTATCTACTGTGCCAAGGTAAGATTTTTTTAAAGACATCCACAAAAATGCAAATTAAAATATGATTAATCAAGAATCCCTCAGAACAGAGTAGTACTTACATATGTATGTACTTATAAGTGTATGTACACACACACATAATTTACCCAATTTTCTCTGTCATCTCTGTCTATATTTTGTTTTGGAAGTGACCCAGGTTTAGTTTTGCAAGGGGCTCCCTGTGTTCTCCTAGATATTTGATCCCCTGCTCAGTAAGAGGCTTCAATCCCTCACCACCAAGGGATGGAGCAGAGGGTCATCCTTGGGTCACAGTGGCTAAAGATGAGTGTCAACTCAGAGCTTGGGTTAGCTTTCCAATTTTGCTTTATCTCCGTTAGCTTGATGGTTCCTAGTGATAGAGTTGGACATTAATCTCTCCATCCTCAAGAAGCTGAATGGAAGCATCTCTATCCCCAGCTTCTCTTTTGGAGGTTAGGAGCGCTTGCCCTCTGAAGTCAAGACCTGAAACAAATACACTCTTATCTGAATAAACAGGAATGACTTTTCAAGACCTGAAAGAAAAAAAAATCCTAATGAAAATGGGTTGAAACTAGCTGATATATCTTTTCTCAGTACAGAGGCAAAGAAAATTTTTCAGTAGAAAAATTTGCCATGAAAATAACGAGTAACTGACCAAGAAGACATCATCCAGAAAGCATATCACCTGATGTTTTCATTTTGATGAATCTTCCTCTGATATCCTCTTGCCTGTGTTCAACACAATTCTCTGCATTGTGGGTGAAAGATAGATAAGCTTTAATTGTAAATTTGCCTATGCTTTATCTCCAAGGTGACAGTGCAAACACATTTCACAAGGTCTTCATGCCATCTAATTACTCTGATTTTGACATGGACCTATCACAGATAAAAGTTAATGGCACTCTGAAATACCACTGCTTTCTCTCCAAGGAATGAATATTGAGATGTTCTTCTTAATTCATAGGTTATTAGTTTTACTGTATCAGACATCTTAAACGGAAGATATCTTAGCAGTCATACAGTTAGCTCCTTCAGTATACATTATAAGGAAACTGAGGCTCAGAACATGACTCATCACACAGTAAATACCAAAGGTGGAATTTGAACCCAGGCCTACCTGATCCTCAGTCTAATGTACTATCTTGCCATTCTGCCTCTCAGACAATTTTTCATTGAACAAGTGAGTGAATAAATAAATTAATGAATGAAAAACCTTATGATTAAGGAGGTGATCTATTAATTTTGTCAAGTTAGCTGTGTGTTTTGCTCAATTTCATTGCAATCTGAGATGTGTTTGTGATGGTGAGGGTGGACTTCTATCCTCTAGCTCTAGTGGGTTGTGGAGATATTGAGGACCAGACACTAATTTCAAAAGAGGTTAGAGAAGAAAAAGGAGGGGTTTGGGTAGAATTTTTTTCAAATTAATGTTATATTCAATCGTTTCACTTTTTTCTCTCATTGTCTTGTACACTTCAGAATGTGCATAGACTTTAAGTCCATTCTTACCTAGAATAGGTGGAGAGCTTCAGTGACTTGGAAGACACTCAAGGGAATACACCTATGGTCTTCATCGGCAATAGAAGAAGGGGTGGAATCCAAGGATGTCAAAGTCACTAAGTAAAGTCCCTGCACCATGGATCGGCATAGACAGAGAAGTACATTTTCTTGTTAAAAAAAAAGGAAACCAAGTAGGTGCCCTTTGATTGGGGGATGGTGGAATAAACTCTAAATGTCATCAACAATCATTATACTATGAGAAATGACAGATGTGAAAAATTCAGATACATGGGAAGACTTGAATAAATTGATGTGGAGTAAATTAGCAGAACCAGGAGGGTGATGCAGTCACTGACTGCAATACTATACACGAACAGGAAGCCAAACCGAGTTATTGTAACGACCAGTGTCGACCTAGAAAAGAAGACAATGAAACATACGTTCCTCTTAGTTGTACTACGGATGTGAAATGCTGAACGAACAGTCACATGTAGCAACTGCCTTCACCATTTTTTCAAATTTAATTCAACAAGCGTGATTGCTAAATTATAAAAAAGAATATTACCTTGGTAATGGGTAGAGAGTGGATTGGAAAGGGAAGAGACTAGAGACAGGGAGGCCGTGAAGGGCTATTATAATAGACCAGGCTAGAGGACCTGAACTAGGGTAGTGGATGAATAATAGGAAGCAAGTGGGCAGAGATGCTGTAGAAATAGAATCAGAAACACTTAGTAATTTATTCGATAGGAGGAGTGAGGGAGAGTGGAGATTTGAAGATGACTCTTCAGTTGTTGATCTAGGTCCGTTAAAGGTCACACACCCAGGTACCTGGAAAAATAGGGGAGTATTTAGAATGGGTATTCTTAACTTGTGTCCTCTGGGATTTTTCAAGGGGGTTCCTTGAACTAAGGTGGGGGGGGCGCGGAATCACATCTATATTTTTCCTAAACTCTAATTGAAATTTAGCATTTCCTTCAATTATCAAAAAACATTATCCTGAATCAGGGTTCCTAGCATTCCCTGAAATATCAAAAGAATCCAAGACATAGAAAAACTGAGGAACACTTGATTTAGAGGAAAAGATAATGGGTTATTTTGGGGACATGTTGAGTTGGAGATGCCCAAAGGGCCTCAAGGCAGAGATGCATTTTGTAACATATATGTGTACATTCCCCTACAGTATATAAGTCCTCTGAAGGCAGAAACTGGTTGTGTGTGTGTGTGTGTGTGTGTGTGTGTGTGTGTGTGTGTCCCCAGGATCCAATATAGTGTCTAGAACATAGTAAGTGCTTAATAAATTCTCATTGAGTGACTGGTTTCCAATAGATAATTTGACTAGACCTCAGGAGAGAGATGAAAACTGTATACATAACTTTCCAAAGTGTGAGGAGGTCCCAGCATCTCCCTTCTCATTTTGTACCTTTAAATTGACAGTTGAAGAAAAGTCTAAGTATTTTGTTTTAGCATTGATCAAATGGAACTCTGCAATAAAAATTATCCTACCAAGTGGCTTTATCCCAAGCTTCTTACATCTTTCAATTAGGAAATATTTTCACTCCTACCAATAGGGTGAGATGCTCAGAATCTTAAATCAATGAAACCATAAATTACATACAAGCGAAAACATCAGGCTATCGGCCTTACCCCAAAGATTTATTGCTGAAATAGGTAACTCCATTGCAAAACCGTACATTAGTTTTTATAAAGTAAGAGACAGGGAGAAATCAATAATAACTTTAGCACACTCTTGCTTTTAATGGTCCATTTATAACAGCTACTTATCTCTACTATTATTTTAACTTATTATGACAATGTCATGCCATGAGAAAAAAGATTGTCACTATTATGGGAATATCTATTTAAACTCATCTGACTGATTAGATTTTATTGTGATTCATACATAAGTAAAATAGCCAGAAATCTTTCCATGTGTAACCTGTTCTTTGGTTCTTAGAGCTTCTATTCTCTTCTGTTGAGCATATAGAACTTTTGATCATTTTAGTTGGACTTCCAAATGTTTACTATGCAGATAGTGAACCACACTGGCAAGCCAAGGATAGGCTGAAGTTCCCTTGACTCAACTGGGAATAGCACAAGGGAGAGCAAGTTTGATCACGTTAAGTGTCATAACTTATTATCACTATTTCCTATCTCTCTTGGCTTTGATCCCAAATGAAACTGGGAAAAGAATATGGCTATGGCAGCAGAAAGCGGTCCTGTCTATTGGGAAATACAATTCAAAATACATGTCTACACATAAGTGAATGAGACACGTCATCCTGACGGAGAAAAGGTTGTGATTTGTGTACTTGCTCAAGGCCACCACTCTGTTCTTGTGTGATAAGTCCCCCTGATTTCAAAAGAGCAGGTTCTTTCCAGAAAAGAGGGGGGCCCTAGAGGAGTTAATCTATTCAGCTTTGGAACTCCCCTACTAGAGTCTTGGTTGATGGATGGATGTGAGCAAACTCAACTAGCTTGATTCATCTGCCTAGCCACTAGACTAGATGTTATTTCACATCTTATCCAGTCATTGTCCTAGGATACCTTGGCATCCACCTTGCTGCAACACTTGTACCCTCTCCTCCCCACCCATGCTTTCCAGCCTTCCATGCCCTATGGATCAGTTTATGATTCATGAATTCTCAGACAGTCCCTTCCTTAGCCATCATTTCTATAAATGTGCTGTCTCCCTCTAGTAGAATGTCGGCATCTTCAAGTCAAGGACTCTCTTACTTTTGAATTTGTACCCCCCAGCACTTACAACAGTGCCTACAAGATAGTAAGCATTTAAAAAATGATTTTTGTCACTCATTCATTCATTCAAATATGGTGCAGCTTATTATCAAGCATGGAAGCATTATTGTACAGGAAATTGATGATCAGTAAAGGAAGTGGGGTAGTCAAGTCTTGAGAGCCAGTGACAATTGCTCTTAGTACCCACGGATACTGAGAAGTTCTCTAGAATATCTATGGAATGTCACACAGGATCAGAAGATGTGGACGAGTTGTGACTGGAAACCATGGAAGAAAGTGTATACATCACTGAGATCTCTGATCCCTCCATGTATTGAACTGTCATTATTTTGATTCCACTTCTTATCTTTGAGTCACATCATCAAGTTTTATTGGGGTCCAATTTAGGATCCAGGTGAGAGTGGGGAGCTACTGCCTTCAGATGGTGGAGGAGGCAGACAAGAGTCCCTAATCTCTTCTTCCCCTCTGTCCCCTATCCTAGTTGACCCAGCTGCTGCAACTGGTTGAAACTTCTTTCAAAACCTGGTCTGGCTTTGTCATCTTCTGGCTGACTGCCTTCCTCCAGACCTTTCTCTTGCTCTTTACCTAAGCCTTCCTTGCTTATTTGTCTCCCTTCCCTGCCTAAGCCTCTGACTCCTCCTTCTCTCAAATGTAGTGCCCTCCTTCTGCCTTCAGATTTCATGGTGTCTATTATGTGATTATTGTTAACACATTGGATATAATTTTAGTTAGTTTTTTAAACTATTTTTTTGTAATCTCCTTTTCAAAAGGCTTACAGTATATTTGGATGCTTTTTATAAGAATATTTTCCCTCTGACAATTATGTCAAATGCAAAATATTGGAATTAATTCATTTTATCAAATCCAATTTATTAATTATGTATAGATTAAAGAAGTCTTTAGGAAAAAAAATGTCCCAACTATTAAAATCACTTGAAGGTCCAGTTACATGTTTAAATTGGAACTTTCTCTCCTACTTCTCATCACTTGTAAAGAAAGATCCTGTCTTCCTGGGCTGAAGTTTTGTCCCTTGCCTCTGACCCAAATCAAGCCTCCCGTCTTTGAAACCATGGGTACCTTGACTTAGCAGCTTTTCTGGGTCTGGCCCACAGAATTGCTCTAGACTAACCTGCCCTTTCTCTGAGGATGAAGTCCCATGATTCTCTGAGATGGCCAGTTTCCCAGAGTTCCTTCAAGAACACTGAATTTAGAGATAGAGAACTGGGGTTTGAACCCCAGCTCCACAAATTCAATCTGCATGACCTTGGACAAGTCATTCCCTCCCCTCTTATCTAGGCCTAAGGTTCTTAGCTATAAAATAAGAGAGTTGGGCATTTGTTGATGAGCCATTTCAGTCTATAACTCCATTTGGGGTTACCATTGCCTTCTTTACCTCATTTTACAGATGAGGAACTGAGGCAAGTAGGGTTAAGTGACTTACCTTAGGTCACACAGCTAGTCTGAGGCTAGATTTTTAACTCCTGACTCCAGGGCCTTCCGGATCCAGGGTCAATGCTCTATCCACTGCTCTATGCCACCTAGTTTCCTTTCAAGACAGTAGAGTAGTTTGCCATTTCCTTCACCAGATCATTTTGCAGGTGAGGAAACTGAGGCAACTAAGTGACTTGCCCAGAGTCACACAGCTAGTAAGTGTTCGAGGCCAGATCTGAACTCAGGAAGATGAGTCTAAGGCAGGCATTTTATCCACTGTGCCACCCTAGCTGCCCACACTAAGTTGGGCATAGTGACCTCTAAGGTCCTTTCTAGCTCTAAATCCTATCAAGTTTGTATGGCTGTCCCAAGTCAGCTCCTCTAACTTACTTGTGAATGCATCATTCATATCCTCAGAGAGAAGCCAATCCCTTCTTCTCACTATTCAAGGGATAACTGGCACATCTCGTACTGTTGTTCATGAACTGTCCCCATTGTGCTTCCTATTGATAGCCTGCCACACTTGATTGGCTATTTTTACTACTATTTTCATTACTAGGTCGAATCAGAATGGCTGGTACAAAACATCCCCCTCTCCAATAAAAATAACAATAAATTGGAAGCATACCCCCCACAAGTTAGAGTGAACTGCAACAAGAGCAGACACATATGACCAGAGAATGCACTCACAATTCCTAGTTACTGGGAATCCTTTCATGAGTTCATAGTAAGCATTCCTCTCTGACACAACTAGTCCTACCCTTTAAGGCTCCTTCCTCCCTTGAGTGGTTGTCTTCCTGCATCTGGGTTTGTCTGTGTTAGCCCTCAGAGAGCTCTTGGTCTATCTCTCTGTGTTCCCATCTGGAATGGCTTTCTCCTATTGGTTCAGTCTCTTTCATGGAGGAGCAGAAGTGGATGGAATGTTACTATCCCTTTGGACTCTTGAATCAGGTGGGACAGAATAAAGGGTTTCATTGGAGAAGTATATGATTAGAGGGAAAAAACGATGGACCAGGCATGTAGTAGAATCAGCAGATAACCAATGATCAGACAGTTTACTGCATCAGGAGGCATACAATATCAAGAGATCTCCATACCTCCAGCACACTGAGTGGGCCCCCTATGTTGGACTAATAGGAGCGTTTGAACAAGCATCCCACAGCATGGACAGGCATGGAGGAGTTGCTACCTGAATTGTCAGAGGGAACATTCATGTCGGTGAGATCCCTGATCTGCTATAATATTAAAGAAGACAAGACAATAATACCTAATCCAGCTTCTGCCCAGAGATGCTTGATGAATGTTTTATGATAATTCTGTTCAATTTCATCAGAACTCTTGGGCTATGTCTATAAATTTGACTAGGACTACTTGACTCTTTTCTTTTCATATGATTCAGATGATTGATAAGTCATACTTTTTCTTTAAAAAAAATATCAATCAAATCAGTAAGATGGATTCATTTACATATTGGCACCATCACAGAATAATGGTCAGACCCTTTAGTGTTTGCAAAGACCTTCACCTACATCATCACTCTTGAGTCTCATGACAGCTCTGTGGGGTGTTATTATTTCCCAAATTATGGATGAAAAACTGAGGATCAAAGAGGTAACAGGAATGAACTAGGGTCATACATCTAGTAAATGCGGATGGTGTGAATTCAGATCTTTCTGCTTCCAAACCCACTATTCTCTTGACTCATGAGAGAGACAGACAGACAGGGAGGGAGGGAGGGAGCTTAATTTGCCATTTCCTTCTTCTAATTTCTAGATCATCATAATTTCATAGATTTAGAACTAGGGAGGAACCCAAAAGTTTCTCCAGTAGATCTTCATTTAGAGATGGCTCAGGGGGTTAGGTTATTTTCCTAATACCACATAAGTAGCACGTGGCAAAGTTGGCATTTGAATCCAGGGCCTCTGATTGCAGACAGCATTTTCCTCTCAAAGACATTGTTTCTCTTTTCTTGAAGTGGTAGGGATATTGTCTCTTCTTTCCAACTGTTATCTTGAGTTTACTCAAAGAGAAAACCATTCTCCCATGGGTTTTCCTTTCCATGCCCAATTGTAGAACTGCTGAAACCAGTAAAAATGGCATCCAGAAAAATGTGGGAGTGGCTTATTTTTTCCTTTTCTACCTTTTACAATCCATCTTCCCTTGTGTTTCCCTTTTCACAAGTAAAGGAGCAGCTGGCCATGGAAAAGGGGAAATGGACATAGATGTGGGAAACATATCTGAGACACAGAGAAGTTGAATGATTGGCCCAAGGTCTTACAGGTCAGAAAACCAAATTCAAAGTGTGGTCCACACTGCATAAAGTACAGTCCACAATACTCTCATTCTAATGAATTCAGTGCAATTCAGTTTAGTTCAGCAAGCACATATTAAGTACTATGTGCAAAGCATTAGCTAGACCTTAGGGAAAGTCTTTGACCTTCATATGTGAAAGACAGTTTAGGACTAAAGAAGATGTAGAGGTCATTATGAAATGTAAAATAGATATCTTTGATTATATAAAATTTAAAAAGGTTTGCACAAACAAAACCAATGCAACCAGATTATAAGGAAAACAGAGAAGGAGGTAGGGAGATGTTTGCAACAAGTATCTCTGATAAAAGCTTCATTTCTCACATATATACAGAACTGAGTCAAATTTATAAAGATACAAGTTATTCTCCAATTGCAAAGTGGTCAAAGGATGTGGACAGAGTTTTCAGACAAAGAAATCAAAGCTATCTATAGTCATATGAAAAAAGTTCTCTAAATCACTAAATAAAACAATTCTAGGATACCACGTTGCACCTATCAGAGTGACTAATATGACAGAAAAAGGAAAATGTTGGTTGTTGGAAGGGATGTGGGAAAACCGGAACACGACTGCACTGTTAGTGGAGTTGTGAACCATTTTAGAGAGCAATTTAGAACTATGCCCAAAGTATAAAACCGTGCCTATCCTTGATCCAGCAATAACACTACTAGGTCTATATCCCAAAGACATTCAAAAAAGGGAAAAAGATCTATTCATACAAAAATATTTATAGCAGCTCTTTTGTGGTGCCTAAGAATTGTAAATCAAAGGATTGCCCACTAATTGGGGAATGGCCAAACAAGTTGTGGTATATGGTTGTGATGTAATATTATTGAGAGAGAGGGAGGGAGGGAGCAAGGAATAGAATTTGGAGCTCAAAAGTTTAAATAAAAATGTTTATAAATTGTAAAAAGAAACAGGTGGAAGATAATAAAGGTTCCAATTTACACGCACGAGTACACACACACACACTCACACACACACACATATACTTAGGGTCACTTAACTATTCATAAACAACTTTGAGATCTCTGGAGTACCTAACTTTGAGATCTTGCTTAATATTTGTCTATTCTGGGAAATCATTTTTATCTGCCATTTCTGCTAACTACTTAAAAGCGGTTTTTAAATAATATTAAAGTAAATACTCTTTCTTACTGTTGCTTCCACTGTTAACATAAGTTAATACTGTGCTCTAATACTACCAAAGATTGATTTTACAACATATTTCTTCCCAAGAAGCCCATAATGCTTCATTAGAAATTTTATTTATTCTCACAATATCCTTCTAAGGGACTGTGCAGGAACTGACTCTGAGTGGAGAAGAACCTCTAGGAAGTTGATTCTGACATGGTGCCAGTCAAGCCCCTGGAGGGGCTGACTCCTGCTGCTTCCAGTATGACCCAGAGAGAAGCAAAAGACCTTAATCTGCTTACCCTGAACTTCCTGGACAACATGGGCCTTTCAGGTGTTCTTGGTTAAGGGGTTTCAGTTAGACCTTAAATTATGGGGATTTTCTCTTAAGTGAGTAAAAAAAGAGTTTCATTGATTCCCTGTTGGATATTTCCCTACACAAATTAAACTACTGATTCAGAATGCCTTGACCCCCAAAAGGTTTTTTTTTCCATTAAATAAAATAATCAGGAGGGGAAAAATATTGGAAAACTGAAAATAGTTTAAATTTTAAAATATAACTGAGTCCAAAGGATGCCAAATATCTAAATAAAAACATGAAAAATTCAATATCCATCTAGATAGTCATTTAATATTAACAACAAGTGCTGAGATCAAGGGTTGAGACTAGGGGACTCTTCCCTTCTCTACCAAAGATAGCCCTGTGTTCTAGACTCACACACTTGATCTGGACTGGACTGGGTTCAGTCCTGAGAGAGCTTGACCACCTAGATTTAAAAAAAAAAAAAGTCAATCTCCTTTAATCACATTCTTTTTTTATTTCATTATATCCACTATCTTGGCACCCTGGGGGGAAATTGCTTAAGAAGGACATCTCTGCTCATGTCTAAGGTATCCTCAAAAAGGGAGGAGAAAGGTACTCAATCTACAATGTTTAGTCAGCTATGGGACAGGGATTTATTCCCTACACACAACAGAAATGATTTGTTTGTTTTTTTAACCTTCACTACACACATTTACAGGAACACTTAAATAGTATTTGGTAATTTGTGGGAAGCTGATACTTAAAACTCATCAGAATATAAAGCAATTTGTGGAGCTAGTGAATAGGTATTCCATATTTCATCTTAGCTCTTCACGGTCTAAACAATTCCTAACCTCTGGTTTCTGAAAACACCGGGCAAGGCTTTGGAGTCATCTTCATGTTGGTCTTCATTGGAATGGTTGGCATGGACTCCTCTCTTTTACTGAGAGTAACCTTCATCCAAAAGATTCAGGATTGCCAAACCTTTTCTACTCATAGGGTGATTTTCAAGCCTGGATGTGTCCTGCTGGATATATATTGGATGTAAAATCAGGAAAGGAAAGCCACAGAAGAGATTTTTCAAAGCCCAGGATCAGGCTTGCCTAGACAGGATTTGGACATAAGTTGCCATGCTTGTAGGGCCACATGGAAGCTGTGCTAGGTGATAGAATGACTTGTCCTTTCTCCCATCAATCAGGGGAAGTCCCAGAGCTACATTATGTCACCTAAAGGATCAAAGGAAGACAGGTAGACCTTTTTCAAGATACACTGAGTTATTGGCTCTTTCAACTGATCAGTGAGAGGTGATCTTAAATCACTAAGCCCCTTCATAGATGAATTAGTCAGGCATGATCTGTATTCTTTGCCACTATCCCTTTTAGTCTTCCATTAGTAGAAATAAACTATCTGTAATATTTGACTGAATATTTTTGTTCATGGTTCCATGGTGACCATGTGAACTAGGGTGACCAGCAGTATTCATCTCTTCAGAAGCAGTTTTCTCAACCAATTAATGTCAGTCATAGATCAGGATTAGTATCCTTGCACAAATCTATTCTTTGGCTGCAAAATTTTGAGCTCCCATGAGACAACAGTGCTATCTGATAGACAAAAAAAGGAATGTATCTTTTAGGAACAATTTTTAAAAGGCAGATGAGAGCTCTGCTGTCTTGTACCCTGACCAGGCCACATTTGGAGGATTGTGTTCAGTTCTGGGCTTCACATTTGAGGAAAGACATTAACGAGCAAGTTAGCGTCTAGAGGAGGGTGACCAGGATGGTGTGGGAACATGTCATCTGGGGGAACACATAAAAGAACTGTCCATATTTAGCTTGGAGAAGAGAAGCCTAAAAGGAGAGGTAATTGTCATCTTGAAGCACTCAAAGGGAACTATTGAAAAACTAAGACATTTTAGAAGTGAAAGAGACCTTAGAAGCAAGGCCCTTATTTTACAAAATAGAGGCACAGAGTTAAGCTACTTGCTCTGTCACACAAGTAGCTCAAGGCAGGTCCAAAATTAGAAGCCTGGTTTCTTGATGCTCAACACATTGCTCTTTGCCATCCTCTCAGTATATCTATGCAGGAGGATCCCTCCTAGACCTCAAGGCTTGTATAATAAAGGGTTGGGAAAAGAAGACTGCTACAATGGGCCAATTATAAGGAGGTGCAAAGCAATAAAATTGTGTGGTGCAGGCTTAGCATCATAGGAAGGCATCACTCAAAATAGGGGCAGGAGGGCTGAGGGTAGGTAATTGGGGATTTCATCTTTGAAGTCGGGCCTGGAGTTGGTATAGTTTGGTTGTAGCTTGTCCTTCATTCTTGAAGAGGACCATGACATCTCCATGATGACATGACTTGTAAGTGAATTGGAGTCACCAGCCTCACTTTCTCCTTCAGAGCCATCTAGGTCCAATGGGCGGATGGAGATCAGGAGGACTGGAGATGGCCCCTTTAGTTTGGTTATGTGGAGGACAAGAGGAGTACATTCTGGAGGAGACAGAGAAGCCTGGGGACCATGATAGCAGAAGGCCATGAGGAAGCCTGAACCTGGAGGAGGAATGGGGCCTTCCTGGCCACAGCAATACTCCCTTACTGGCAGAAACTCCAGACTTCTAGCACTTGGCATCATTTGCCCTTTATTCCGAGAAGGGGAAGGAAAGCCCTTCTTTTTCTTCTTCCTTTTCATGGAATTGGATAAGAAAGGTTTCCCTCTGCCCTGCATCCTCTAGGTCTGTTTCATCATCCTCACCACTCCCTGCCAAGATTATAAACTCGTTGAGAACAGAAATGGTTTCATTTGTAGCCTTAGGGCCTGGCACACAATGGATTAGATAAATGTTTATGAATCACTGAATGAGTGGAATGAAAGGGTTAAGCAAGATGGCCTCCGGGCTCCCTTCCAGCTGCAAACATCTGAGATGTTTGGTAGAGCTGTGGAATCTTGCTCACAGTCCAAGTGACTTGATTTGGCTGCTGGTGAAAAGTGGGGGAGGGGGGAGAGACCTGGATGTAGGAGATCTGGGCACACGGAGGGAAAGTGATTGCCCGTTGTCATGAAGTCTGAGGCTCAGAATTACATTGCAGATTAAGACGCTCTTGTCGGATTTTCATAATTTTCTGTAGAAGAAAAAAATAAGTGCTTTATTGAAATTGTGTTGTAAGTTTTTGTTGATTAGGAGTGAGTTTGTTTACTACTCCTTTCTTCAAAGAGGGAAACTCCTGGACTTTCTCTACTGTTTGGCTTCATTTGGTTACCATTCCTCTAGAAGGTGAGAAATTAGAATTCTCGATTCTGCAAGTGGCTGGGTCCATTGAGCCTTCCATCCAACATCTCAGCTTCCTCTACTGCATACGGAGGACCTCCCCGCTTTTAGATCTCCTTTCTCCCTCTTTCCATCCAAGTCCAATGGACATGAGTCCGAGTACTGGGAGAAAGGAGAGTCAGTATCGTTCCAAATGGAAAAGGGTGTTGAAGGGAGGCGAGGGAACCCTGGGAAAAGTGACAGTTTATACAACCTTCTTCCATTCTAAGACACAAGCAGAAAATTGCCACCCATTGGGTCTTCTTCCAATGACTTGGAAGTCCAAATGCAAAGTCCAGGGCTTTAAAAAAGAATCCTCTTCCCCAATCTCTAGCGCATAGAGCATTAGGGGCAAATAGGGATTGGGGAAGGGCATCTACGACCCTGACCGAAGCCCCAGCATTTAGTAGTGCAATGAAGTGTCCCTGTAGCTGCAAGTAGATTCTTTCCAGGGAGTTACAGGAGCGGAGGAAACATCTTCATCACTTCCTTTTGTGGAGTGATCAAGGCAGAGATTCAGTCAGCTTTTGATCAGAGCTCCCTGTGAGAAGGGAAAGTAGAGGAGAACTCAGCAAGGGCTGCCCGAGGGAAGCGACCCAGAGGCGGCTTCCCCGGATACCATGCGGCGGAACTTCAGTCTTGGTCCAGAATCCCGAAGCATTCTCAGGGTTAAGGACAGAGCAGCCGGAGTTCTGGGAGTGACTGGCTGCTCTTGGAAGAAGCAAAGGGGTGGGACTCGTCCCAGCGCAGTCCTGAGGAAGTCCTATCAGTCACTGGAATATCCGAACTCCACTCACCCGCCTGTCCCTTGGAGGACCACCGGAGTGGGTGAAGTAGGAGAATTTAAGATCGACAGCATTGGTTTCAGCTCCGATATGATGGCTTTCCTTTAAAATGAACCAACCACTCCAAGAAAAAAATCTCTTATTTTCTGTTAAAAGAAAGGGCGTGTTGGCCTGGTTTGTTGCTGCTGCTGAGTTTTTGTTGTTTGGGGGGAGGGGAAAGGATGGAATATTATTGAACCTGTAGTTTTTGGTTGATTTTTTAAAAATTTACGAAAAGCGATTAATTACACTCCAGTCCATGGTAGAAAACATCAAAGATCCTAAGATTCCTACAAATTGACTCCACACCAGAGAAAAAACGAAAGTACGTTTTCATATTTATCTAATTCCCGGGAGGATTTTTTTTTTAAATCGAGATACATGTCTTGACTTGTGTCCCCAAAGTTGAAAGAGAAAGCAGAGACGGTAATTGATTTCTTATAGCCAACATCCAGAGGCAGTCGTCATGGAGTCGTGGGTTAGAAGGAAAAATTCCTGTGCTGTGGGGCTCACAAAGCGATGGGGATGGAGGTGAAAGGAATTGAGAAGGCAAAAGCTTCAGAGTCGAACGGACCGAGTGGCCCAGCTGCTCTCTGTAGTCTTAAGTACAGCAATCGAAGGTCAGCTGAGTTCGATGCCTCGGGTGATTACCTATAGGATGGTGTAAGATTAGCCTCGAGGGATTTTCCCAGAAGCCTCGAGCATTGGTGTAGGGCAGTGGGCCCAATATCCCTAACCTAGGGAATCCACCCCACCGGCAGAAAGAAAAAGTGCAAAGTTAAGGTTCCAACAATAGTTGGTGGGGGTTCTTTTCCCCCAGGGAAGAGAGTGAGTCACCGGAGGAAATGAAGGAATACGGGCAGAGACAGGCAAGAAGGCCAGGCTTCGGAATAGGTCCAAAGCAGGAAGAAAATTCAGCGTGAGAATCCAACCTGGAATGTGTTAGCAGAGCCCCTGGGCCCCGCTTCACTGACAGCAACCTTTGCCAATTTAATGGGGTCAAACCCTAAATGCCGGAGGTTTACTTTCTCGATGATTCTTTCCCAGATCTAGATTGAATTTTTAAAATGCTTGTGAAAACCAGTTCTCACAGAATTGACTTTTCATGTCTTCTCTCAAACGTCAAAAGTTTGGGCTTTTTTTTTTTTTTTAGTGAAACTAGGTTCCCAGTGTTTTATTATTTATTTATTATTTTATTATTATTTATTTATCTGGATTTGACCAGTGACATATTAGCAGAAGGGGGAAGAAGGGTGCTCTGGAATCAGTAACCCAGAAGACCTTAGGCCTGAGCACTAGAATGGTGTGTTTACCAGAAAACCTGATAAATAAGAAAATCATGAACCACGAATTCCCTCTCTCTTGTGGCAGGTGTGTGAAAGAAACCAAACAGCGGTGCCATAATGCTTTTTTGGAAGGGAACCATGAATGCACCAGAAGATTGTGGGGGCAGTTTTGCTCTTGAAAAAAGGGGGAACAAAACTCTCCCTGCATCTTGGCAAGAAGAATAAGAAACCAGAAGCCTCAGTTTACTCTTTCAATGCTAAGGGCATTTTTCTATTATAAAGTTGTCTGTCTCTTCCCAAACAGGCCACCCTAATAGACAAGTCCATGTGAGCAGTTCTTTCCTGTCTATTGGCAATGACAAGATGAGCAAGTTGGCAGCACATTCAGAAAGTGAAATGTTCCATCCATGTAAATTATTTAAAATAAGTGTGTGGGCTTGGAAAGCACAAAAGGGACACCTTTTTGTAAGTAAAAATGCAAAATGGCCAGTTCTCCGTTATGGACGCTTCTGCTTGGCAAGGAATATTCCTACTTTGGGCCAAGCGTGAGCTGCCATTAGGAGAGAGTTTAATAAGTCCCCATTAAGCATTCATTTATGCAGTGATTATGTGAACTCTGACCTCTGGAGCTCTGTGGCAATTAGCCACGATGTTCAGCATTTCCCACTTCCAACAGTAACCTCTTCACCCCCTTTTCCATCCTCGGGTTCTCCACATTCATTGTGTCCTCCTCCCTTTCCCCCCAGCTGCTGGAGTCCATCAGGATTCCGGGGCATCCCCCAATATACAGTACCCCTTTATTGCTCCAACCTCCCCTCTCACCTCAGCCCTGTCAGAACTCTGCAATCCAGGCCTAGAGAAATGCTAAAGAGAGAGGGTCGCATTACTCAGATGTAAAGGGACGTCCTCTATCCAATCTCGATCAGTACTTCTCCTTGACCTAGGAGATGGGCTGTAATATCACATCCAAAAAAAATCCCCAATTTCATAGCTTGTGTCGTAGGAAATAAATAGGATCTGTCCCATCATTCTAATTTAAGGTGTAGATATTCGATGCAATTAAATTAGGCCAAGAGGAGGCTAATGGATTGGCAGAAGGAAAGTTAGAACAGGAGGGGAAGGCAGGAAGAAGACAGCAAGCAAACTAACCCCCCCCCCCAATAAAGACCCCTGAGGACGGAGAGGAAAGTTTTTTAAGTTTTTAGTAAACACGATTTAACCAAAAAAGAATAGGAAAGTCGCCCCCTCTCCTCTAGAGGGATGGAACTGGAATTGTTTGTATTCAGCAGAGGGTTCTTTCTAAAGTGACCCATCTCTGAATTAATTTCTGTTTGAACTTTCGGTGAACCTGAGATTAAACTGGGGTGAGCAACTAAGCAGTTTGTTGATGGTGCCTTTTCAACAACCCTTTCAGACTGAGTAAATATTGATCGGTTGGAATCTGATTGCCCCAGAGGAAAACACCCCTGCCTCTGCCTAAGCTCCAAAAGTAAACTTGAGGGGGAGGGGGGGGCTGTTCTATCTTCGGCAGAAGCTGTAGAAAAATCTGAGACCCGGCCGGGGTTGGGGGTTACTCTGACCTATGGGAAGGGAGGGACCCTTTTTACCCTTGGTAAACCACGAGGATTGAGAAAGATGATCTCCAAATCCTCTCCACCCCATGACCCACCTCTCAGGGAGGTCGGTTTTGAATCTGTAAAAATGTGGAGGGGTCACCCTATTTATCTCTTTCTGGGGTTTCAATTACTCTTATTTTTTTAACTGAGTTGGCTGCTTTCCTCCGAGACCCAGAGAGAGACGTTAAAGTAGGTCGTGTTGAGCTATTTTGATTTAATCAATTGGGATAGCTAAAAAGATACAAATGTTTTCGTTGCTGAAAGGTGTATTAATGCATCCCATTGCTCGTTAGCTGATTTATCCCACCACAGAGAAAAGTCTTGGTCAATTTCTCTGTAATTGATCCTTTTCTTCCTCCCAATTCCATTAAAAAAAAACCCGGTACCTGGACACTCGAGGGCCCCAGGGTTGGGACCCCTCTGCTCTTAGATATTGAAATCAGGGTGGGTGGCATGCAAATGCGCTCTTTAACACATGAAAGTATTTGGAAGGAGGCCATCTGTTTTGTTTTGTGCTCTTACACTAATAAACAAAAGATACTGTGTAAGCTCAGGCGGGAAAATGAAAGAAATATTTGACTCCGCTTTGAAGTTGGGTTGCATCTACCGCAGTCTTTTTAGGGACGATCCCAGAGCTGAGGCAGGGAGCCCTAGCCCTCTCCTGGTGCTCTTGATATGGCCGACGCGCCTGCAAATCCAGACTTGCCTCCTTTGACAAGGAAGTGAAGAATCTCGCGTAGATGCTCCACCGAACCAGCAACTTTGTGGCCCTGACGCTCTGTGCCAAGCATTTCTTTGTCGGGGAAGAAAGTAAGCCCAGGCTGTTTGTTTATTTGTTTCTTAGGAGAAACATTTCTGTATTTGTCCTTTGGCGGATACCAGGATTTTTTTTTTTCCTTTCTGGAAGCTTCGGGGCGGAATGTTCCGCTAAAACTTGTGAAGAGGAATAGGGTTAGGGTTAGAGTGGGTAGAGTGGTGGTCTAGATTTGGGAGAAGGCATAGGTATAAACTTTGTAGCTTTGAAATGTTGCTCCTTTCCTAATTCCTGGCTTTGTGCAGTTGGGCGGTGGAAGACCTTGAAGAAACTTACAAGTTTTCCTGAAAGTGGATGCAGAAAAAAATAGGGAATCAGTTTTCCTGAGGTCTCTCACTCACTGTAGCATGTGCTCAGCAATCAGGAGTCTCCTAGCACAATGTTCCAGGTCTGACATAGCTTTTACAATCAAATTCGGGTTTGGAGATGAATGAGACTTAGGTGAGAACTTAAGGAGTAAAGAGAAGGATGAAGGAGATGAAAGAGGGACAGGAAGAAAAGAAGATGCTGAAAGCTATGATTGGCAATCAGCAAAGAGGAAAGGTGCATAAAGGAGAATGAGAGAGAGAGGGAGGACTCCATTCCTAGGACAGTTTCACATTGGAGGTAATTAAATGTGAGCCCCTTGATTGTTGGCTCACTGATATGAGGAAAGACTGGCTGAAGACAGTTTGTGCTTTTGAAGGGAGGTCTGTTTATATATATATATATATGTGTGTGTGTGTGTGTGTGTGTGTGTGTGTGTGTGTGTGTGTGTATGTATGTCTACATTCATTTAGAGGTAAAAATGTTAGCACTTGACCCAGGAAGTTCCTGTATTTGTTGCAAAAATAGCTTCACTTCAAAAAATTTCCCTATGATTTCAATTTTAAAAAACCTTCCCCTTAAAAAAAAAACAACACCCAGAAGCAGAATGTAGGTGTCAAATGTGAGGCTGAGAAAATGGTCCAGGAAGGGTGGGTTTTAGCTGCAGGATGAGGAGGAAAAAGTTGACTCTATCCAATTAAGGGCAACTTCTATGAAAGCAGAGACACCCCTTTTCCCTTACCCTTCCCACATGAAATGATCAACCCGGTGTGGAATCAATTGCAGCAGACTGGAGGGAAATACAAGCCCAAGCATACCTGAAATGTGAATATATTTATTTACAGATATTTTAGGACCCGTAAATTCTGCTCTGAATTCCATCACTCTTGGAATCTCAGAACTTTTCATGATTGTACAGAGACTCAGAAACATTGTGGGACCACAAAGGACAACTGATAGAACTCAGTGTAGTATCTTTGGGGGTTCAAACCATTGTGCACCATGCAGAAAGCCTATTCACGAATCACATGAAATGTACATTCATTTCGCCATTCATTACATTTACAATTGGGTTGGAGATACATCAAATCGAGGGAAAGATTACTGTGGAAATAAGATGTTTGGGGATATTATGTCCTAGGGTTCAGAAACAATTCAGCATAATTTTTGAATGGGGAAGGAGGAGGCCAGAAGAGGTGGGAGGACTGGGGAAGAGAGACACTGCACACCCAGGAGGTTTACAAAAACAAACAAACATAAAAAAAAAAAACCACAACAACATCAATAACCCAGTGCAGCCCAGTCCTACTTATCTCCTCCAAAGGCACAGGGCTACTTCCCTGTGAAGTAATCTGATTGGGCTTCGCCAGTCCAGTCTGATTTCTTTATTTTGTCACTTTTAGTCCTGTATAAAATTACACCCAGCTTTGAGAGTGTGTCCACCCTGTTTTAATCTCCTAAACTAAACATCATTTCTAGAAAATCTGTATAAAGATAAATCTCTTAAAGTATTTACAACCAGCAAACTCTCACACAAGAAACTGAATGCCTTAAATTAAAAAGATGAATGTGTAAACACTTTCATAGTGCATCATCTTCTTGAGGTCTTTAGACTCTCTTTCTTTCCTGCCTTTAGTGTCCGAGAGATGAGGAGAAGGAGGAAGGAGGGAGAAAAATAATTTGAAGTTAGATATCAGATATCTCCACCCTTCAAGCATGGGAAGGGGGGGTGGGGAGATGGAGTTTTTCCAAAGGGTGTCTGAATCAATCATAGGCCCTCAGAGGTCATCAATAGACCAGATGGTGGTACCCCACCATTTGTGAAGTTACTCCCACCCAGCCTCTCAGTCTCTGGGCCTGAATTCTCTTGAAACATAGTGACCTAGCCCAAAGAAGGCATGGAGATAACATCAGAAAGAAAGACATAGTAAAAGCAAGGAGAGATAAGCTAAGAATGTGCTTCGGGTTAAAAGTCCTGCACTCAAGTATCATAGGGTGGAGAGTGGGGGGAGGAAAAAAGGGGCCGGGGGCAAACTCAGTTGGAGGTAGTCAGAGTGTCTGAGGTAGAGGAGGCTGGGGAAGAGGGGACGCAGGGGGAAGAGGTACATTTGTCTGAGGATTCCTCGGCCTTGTCCTCGCTCCGTGATGGGGTGGTGGGCGAAATGGGCAATAGGCCCTCCTTTTCTCTCTTCTTTTGCTTCATGCGGCGGTTCTGAAACCAGATTTTCACCTGGGTTTCATTGAGTTGCAGCGAGGCTGCAATCTCCACCCTTCTGGCCCTCGTCAGGTACTTGTTGAAATGAAATTCCTTTTCCAGCTCAGTCAGCTGCTTGGTGGTAAAATTGGTGCGAACTGTGTTGGGTTGGCCAATATACCCATATTCACCAGCTTTCCCTGGAGGGTAAGGGTGGGGAGAGGGGAAGGCAGAGAGAAAATAAGTAGTTTGGTCGTCTGTTTTTATTTTTTTAAATGAAGTGTGGATGAGTGATTTATTTTTACCCGTCAAGCTTTGGGATCATAGGTAAAGGGGCAAAGGGATAACCTGACCACATAGGACTCCTAGGAAGGTGACTGATGAGGTACAAAGTATTAACTTGAAGTCAACCTCTGGTGTGAACAGAAATCGTGATTAATGGGAGTCCACCCCTCCACCCCCAGCTCCTACTTCCAGGAAGCCAGAGAGAGGGACTGGCTTCCTGCCTATTATTCCTGGGCATCATTTACCTAAGTACACCTGAGTTCTCCACTCTATCCACCCCTTACAAAATCTATATATAACTTTGAGTTGGCTTCCCCCCCCCCCATATTAAGTAAAGCTACACCCACCCACCACTCCACCCCCAAACCCTCATGGCAGCAGTAGCAGTGGTCAGGTGTTGGGCAAGAGAACTGACCTGTTTTGGGGGGATTCCTTTTGACTTTCATCCAGTCAAAGGTCTGTGTAGGAGGTGACGCCTCTGCAGAAGGAGAGCGACAGGTTTCTTGGTGGCTGGCATGGAGAGGGGACAAGGAGTTATTATAATTTGCCAGGGTCAGATTCTGCGCTTCTTGTCCATATGAGTGGTGAATGTACTGAGGCGAGCCTACCGTGCCCCCAGCATAGCCCTGGTGGTGGTGGTGGTGATGCTGGACCATGGAAGATGAGAGTGTTCCAGAGTAAACAGCGGGAGCGCACGAGGGGTACCCGCCGCTTACGTCTGCTTCCTGGTTTAATGAGTAGGGGCTGTAACCTGCGCCGAAGTTCTGCGATCCGAACCCCGGGCCACAGCTGGAGTGGGAATAAGACATACCCAGGTTGTTGAGGTGCTGGTAGGCGGCCGGCTGGGGATAGTGGTGATGGGCGTGAGGGTGGTGGGGAGGACTCATCTGCACACCCCTGCCCACCAGGAAGCGCTCGTCGCTCCCGCAGCTGTTGGCACTGACCGCACACGACTGGAAAGTTGTAATTCCATGATCGGGGTGGTAGGCTCGGGCAGAGCAGGTCCCCGAGTCTCCTGTGTTGAGGATGGGGTGCTCCAGGAAGGAGGCGCTCATTCTCGCATTGTCCATCTGCCTGTCACACAGTGACCGGCTCCTTCCGAGCCCTGGGTGATCGTGCCAACTTTCTCACTTCCTCCATGGGGCCAAAGAGAAAAATGATATGAATGTACAGTGTGCAGGGGGAGGGGGAGGGGGGAGAGAGGGACGGGGCGCACGTGACCGCAGCAGCCAATGGCGGAGTCTCCTGCGAAAGTTTGCCTGTTCTTGCTGGTGATGGATCACCGTTTCAGTGGCATTTAAATCCCGGGCGCTCCTCCATCAAGGTGACGCGCAGTCGCCCCCCCGGCCGCGGTAGCGGCGGCGGCAGCAGTGGCAACTGTGGGACCCCCGCTCTGGGGCCGGGCCCAGGAGGAGCCGGAGCCCTAGGGGCAGCCCTCACCGTTGCCGCCACCGCCGCTGGTGGCTCCCGCTCCGCCCCGCCTTAGGAGTCGCTGGAGGAATGGGGGAGTGGGGTAGATCCCCGGGGCCCAGCGAGGAGGACGAAGATGCGGCTCTTGACGGGGAGAGTCCCGGCTCTGGTCAGGATTGCAGGGCTGGGGCTCCGTCTGCACTGAGCCGGCCGCCCAATTGCAGGTGAGTGGGAGAACCGCTCACCCTCCCGGCCAACCCCGGTTCCAGAGTGAGCCAAGGAGGAAGAAAAGGAAGATCGCCCCGAACCCGCGCCCCGGCCTCTGGGTGAGTGTGCTAGGCACTATCCCTAGCTGCCCGGCTCTCCGGTTATTGTCATGACCACGGCTCCCTTTGGGAACAGAGCGACTGGGAGAAGGGGGGGACGGTTTGGCGAGGAAGCCTACAGGCCCGTGTGGGAGGAGGCTAGGAGCAGAGGAGAGAAAAAAGAGTAGGGGGAGGGAGGAGGGAGGAAAAGGAGGGGGAGAAGGGAGGAGGAGGACGCAGGAGGAGAGGGAGAGGAGGAGGAGGAGGAGAACTTCTCATCTCCACGGAAGGTCTCCAAAGCCAAGGAGCTTCCCCCTCCCCAATCCGCCCCAGTCCCCCAGCTATTAGCATGGCAATGAGACGTTGTTGTAATCTGACTCCCGGGGGCGGGAGAGCTGGGGGACCCTGGATTGCAGGGAAAGGCCGCCTTGGCAGCAGCAATCCCCCTTCCCCCCCCCCCCCCCCGCTTCTCCTCCTTCTCTTTAATCGATTATGCCTGGGGAGTCCATCCGATAGGACCAGCTAC
>CM053770.1:14141110-14146110 GCA_028658325.1 Potorous gilbertii
TTCTCTTTAATCGATTATGCCTGGGGAGTCCATCCGATAGGACCAGCTACTAACTCCGTAACTCCGCAGAGGGATGGGGGGGTGGGGAGAGAGAGGGCGGGGAGAGAGCAGGGGTAGACGCTAGTGAATATGGCCCAGCTCTGGAGCGGGTCCCGGAGCTGCGGTCCATCT
Organism: Potorous gilbertii; assembly: GCA_028658325.1. Taxonomy (NCBI): domain Eukaryota; kingdom Metazoa; phylum Chordata; class Mammalia; order Diprotodontia; family Potoroidae; genus Potorous; species Potorous gilbertii. The sequence goes on from CM053770.1 coordinate 14,141,282, forward strand.
GGTAGGCTTCCCCAGCGCTGGAGGGTCAACCCACGCAGGCCAGGACATCCGAGGCTTCGGTCTAACCCCAACCCGGACTAAGTGTCTAAACATAAAACACAGGGAGCGGGCTAAGAATTAACTATAATCAAATTCCTCTATCCTGGGGTTAGATCACCTCACGATTCCCCTCCTTTCCCCCCGCCCCAATCGTACCCCAACACTCCTAGGGTCACCATCCGCTGTGTCTGGAGTTGGAGGTGGGGGCTGCCAAGTGGGAGGGGCGACAGATGGTTGATGATGGAAAGTGAGCTTTCCCCTCCCTGCTACACCCCCTGCCTCCCCACCGCCACACCAGCCCAGCCTCCTTGGTTTCCAGACTGCACTGGCTGGCTAGTTTTCCCTGAAGGTTTGCGTTACTACTAGCAGAAATCTCTTCCCAGGCTAAGGGTCCTGTTTTCAGTCACCTTCGTTCTCTCACAGCTACTAATGGGCTTTTTAATTTCAGTGGGGCACTGGGCTCCGTGTCAATCCCGGGCGGGCAGAGAAAAGGCCAAGTAGAACGGGTCAGAGAGAGACTGAGACAGAAAAGAGTTGGGACAAACAGCAAGGTGGAGAGGGCCAAGGAGGAAATCTCTCGGTTCTGTGGGGTGCTCCTTATGTAGCCATGAATATCTGCGGTACATTTAGAGCCAATCCCTGCAGAGGAGGTGATCTCGAGGGCCACAGATCTGGAAGCTGCTTTTGATTGGTTACTTGTTTCCTCCCACCCCCTCCAATTTCAAGAACTAGATTTTTAGTGGGCCTATTTGAAATTTCCGAGTTACCACATTCCCTTTCTGTTTTGTTTCCTAAAATACAAACTCCTAAAATAAAATATAAACTCCTTTTCTCCTCCATGTCGAGCCCTCTCCCCCAGTAGCCTCCTCAGAGAGGGGAGAACAAAATTGGAGGGCCTTCACCAGCTTCAGGGGCCCCTCATCCCATCCCTCCTCCATTTCTCCTCTCCCCTCTCCCAAGTAGATGAAAGTATTTTTACCCTTCTATTTTCATTTGCTCTTTTGCCCGTTGACCCATAACCATGACGAGAGACTGAAGCAGGCCCCAAGTGAGCCAGTAGAGCCTCTTCCAATAGGATCAGCACCATGCCACCAGGCAGGTTAGACCCTCAGAGAAGAAAGAGTCTGGACCTTGGCTGAGGAGAATCGCCCTTCTCCTCTTCCCAGGCCAGCATCCAATTCTGAGGCTCCTTCTCAGAGATTTTGGAGGCAGGGCTTGGAGTGGGGGTGGGGAACTGCACAATCAACACAGCTAAGGGTTTTCCTTTCTAGGAGCACAGCTTCCACAGAGTCCTCCTCTTTTCTCCATTTCTCTATCTTTGTTTTTAAAAAGCTCACTTATTTGGTTAAGATCCCACTCAGCCTAGAAGTCTGTGGCCTGCTCAGTCACAATGAAACATAATAGGGAATGATTGAATGTGTTCTATTGCCTCTCCATCTTGTCTGGTTTCTTCTACACCCCCCTATCCCCCTCCTTTCTCTCTTTCTCCCTCCTTCTTTTGCCCTCTTGTTTTCCCACCCTCCCTCTCACAGGCTCTTTTCCTCCATTTCCTCCCTCCCTCTCTCTTTTTCTTTCTCTCTTTCCCCCTTTCCTTTTCCTCAGTCCTCTGACACTCTTTCCCTCCTCCCTCTTTCTATTTCCCCCCTCTCCTTCTTATCATCCCTCCCACTTCCATCTCTTCTCTTTCCTTCTCTCCCTCTCTTTCCTCCATTTCCTCCCTACCCTACTCCTTTTTCTTTCCCTTTTTCCTCCCCTCTCTACCTTTCTCTTCCTCCCCCCTTCTTTTTTATCCTCCCTCCCACTTTCTTCTTCTCTTTCCCTTCCTGCCTCTCTTCTCTTCTGTCCTCTTTTCCCTCTTTCCCTCCTCTTTCCCAGTAAATGGAAGTCCCAGCGAGAGTTTCCCTGGTGTGTGTAAATACTCACAGACATATTCACACAGGCAAAGCCATCAACAGAAACCGAGATACTGTACCCACTGGCGTTTCTCCACCCGGCTTAGGCTCTCTGCTGCCTGGGCCTGGCTTCCACAGGGTCGTCATAGTCCAGATCAGCGCCTCCACTTCCTTCGGAGAATTTCGCCTTTCCTGAGCTTTCTCCCCACCGGCCATCACACAAAAGACTGGCCCTAGAAACACAAGACGATCAAGAGGCAAAACCTCCTTCCCTCATCCAGGAGGAAATTGATCTCGAAATCAACAAACCAGTTTTAGAGCCCTCTTTGAGCCCTGGGGAGCTGGTAATGAGAGCACCCAGCAAAGAACCCCATGCTTTTTCAAAAATGGAAAGCTTAGGGGCAGGCAGGGGAAGGGTGGAGAGACCATCATTAAAATAAAAAGAGGATGGCTAGATTTAAAGCGCTTCTTCCCTCCGCCCAAAGCCCTTCTCCTGGAAAGAAAAGGAGGGAGGAGGGGGGGAAGCCCAGGCTCTGAGCTTTTCGTGGCATCGGCAGCTTAGCCAAGCTGTTGTTTTAAAAGAGCAATAAAAATGACTTATAGCTTAAATGCCTCCTAACTTAATGCTTTCAGACGGGGATCCCCAGCTCGGGCAAATACGTAAGAGGACTTGTATTTGTGCATGTGTTCCTGCAATTGATCTCTTTGATGACATTCTCATTCATAGAAAGAGTTTGATTTATGAGCAGTAGAAGAATTCTATCCAGCCCTATTCCCAGCTCTGGCCCACACAGCCCAGCCCAGCCCAGCCCAACCCAGCAAACTCTCAGCTCAGCTTCTCTCCACTGGGCTCTGGTAAAAAGAACTCTACAACTTCTCCCAGATGCTGGATAGTTCTTTAAGGAGGGAGGACTGAGGAGGTTGGAGGGGGGCATGCATTCACCCACCCACAGAGCCGAGATTTCATTGTAACTGCCAAACTATTACTGTTAAGGTCTTCGGTTAGTAAATCAGACCAGCCCACTCACACATGTTGCTTGCACTGTTTTCTCACGGTAAATAACACTTCACAGAAAGAGGGAGAAAAAAGGGGAAAGAAAATAAGAGGAAAAAAAAAAACCAGAACAACCCAATAGCACAGCCCTACATCATATTTTATTGATATTCATTTAAAGTGCATTTTATATATTTTATAGATTTTTTTTGTTCTGACTTGGGAATCTTCCTTATTTTAGAAGATGTTGTGCTGACCCACACTCCACTTTAGACTTCGATTTGCTAACCTGACTTCAAAGCTTTAATGTACCCTTTATCTGCCATGTAAACAGGTTTAAGAATGAAATATTGATTTCTTTTCCTACCCTGAAAGGGCTGAACTGGTCCAGTTGAATGAAGAACCCCTCTGAAATACATCTGACAGCCTGTAACCATTATTTTGTTTTGTTTCTCTTTCTCTATTTTTTAGGTCTGTTTGCCTGGGACCTCTCAGCAGCTGGGAGACTAATCAAACTCCTTTGGCTGGGTTTGACGGGACTTTTGTTGCTGTCATCATTGGAATGTGGATGTTTTAAACAAAGGTGTAGAAATAAACGAATTGTTTGTGAATTAGCTATGGACCTAGAGACACTTGGAGTTTTCTTTTTCTTTTTAAAGAAACTCCATATTCATCATGTAAAAGGGGAATATTTCATAGGCACTTTAAGTCTTCCCTCTCAAAAACTCCAGCTTTCCCTGACGGAGAGGCTACACATTTCTCTTTCTTTTATGGGGTCACATCTATGGCTTGTACCTACTATAGTCTGGTAACAAAATCTAATCTATTTTTAAAAGGGGGGAGAATGCTTCTCAGAAACTCTGCCCATGCTCTCACTTTCTTTCTGTTGGCACCTCATCTTTGCAATAAAACTGAATGTTCCCCCCCTAATAAATATATTCAAATGGAAATAAAAGAAGAGAGATTGTGAGCAGAATTTTATTTACCAAGTTAGACTAAAAGGAGGGAAAGGAATTGTTATGAATCTTGGTGGGGGATGGGAGATAAGAAAATTACTTGTAGCAAAGGAGAATTTATTCTACCAAAAATACTTATGACAATGCATTCTAATGTAATACAAAAATAAAAAGAAAGTGACAATACAATTATATGGTCACTTTCTTACAGGCCTCATATATTGCTTTCAAGGAATCACCTAGAGGGTATTTGGGTTAAATCCAAAACAACTATAACTCATTATAACCTGCAAAGATGGCTCTGGAACTCGGTCAGGGGAGTTACTAAACAGAAAACCCTGGCCAGTTTGGGGGGAGGGAGAAAAGGGTAGGAGAGAGGGAAAAAAATTTTAAATCAACTCCCGGGAAAAGAGAAGGCAACCCCCTCCCCCAAGGGATTTTTGTTTCGCTTTTTTTTTTAATGTGTTCAGTAATTCAGATGCTGCAAGTCAATTGTCGTGAGTGTGTCTGTAAAAAAGTCAAAGCTGTCAGCTGAGATGTCTACGGGACTGTCGAGGGAGCCTGGTAAACTGGGAGATACGGCCTCTGAAAGCTGGAGGCAGGAATCTGTGGAGAAAACGGTGAAGTCTTGTAAAGAGGGGACATCCAAGGCCTCTGGGCTGTCATTGTTCAGGCCCATTGTTGACAAGCAGTTCTGAACAGTGGGTGACTGATGCTGAAAATGTTTCAGATTTTTCTCATTGCTGGTTAAAGGCGAAACTGGGAAACTTTGGGAGTCACCATTGTGCACGTTGGGGGCTTGCTGCTGGGACAGGGCGTTTTGCTGAAAAGTGTACCCTTCCCTCTCCAGAAGTGCCCCTGAGACGTTGAGCGCTTGCTCAAAGAGCGATTTCTCCTCTTCGTCCTCGGCTTTTTCGGGGTCCTCCAGGTTCTTGTATTTCCCCTCGC
>CM053770.1:14148610-14239889 GCA_028658325.1 Potorous gilbertii
TCTTCTTTCTTTCTCCATCGTTCCTTTTCTGTGATATCTCCCTCCCCCTTCTTCCCTGGTGTACAGTGCAGTGCACAATTGGCCTGCGTCCGCTCAGCCCATTGTTCGCCCGACTTTTCGCAGCAGCCTCGCATCTGGCTCCTGGGGGAAACGGAAAATAGAAGGCAGCTTTTGTGTGCTCCACGACTTTGCCTTGCAGTCAACTTCCCCGGAGCGGACCGTGACAGATAGATGTATAAGCCAGTAGGGACCCAGATCCATGGGTACAAAACCTATGTAGAGTGGGGCCATGTAGCCAGAGGCATGTAATAATGCAGACTTTATGCCATGCTCCCGGCTGCTGACTTCTGGGGTTTAATACCCGCAGTACCAGGGGTTCGGTGAGTATTTCCGATTTCCTGGAAGTCAGCGTCGAGGAGAAGGAAGTCGTTTTTATTCCCCTCCCCCCTTCTTACTTTTGTTGTTGCTGTTGCACTATTTCTTTGGGGTTTGGATTTCTTAAAGTGAAATTTGCTCAGCCAAGAAAGGCTTCTTTATCAAGCATCAATCACCTGGAGTCTTCTTTTTCTTGGGGCCGTCTCAACAGCTCCAGGACTACGAATTGCAATTCGGACCCTTGTTCTGTTCGGTGCAATCGAAACCAGAGTTTGAAAAGAGCAGGGGGAGGAGAGAGAGCAAGGACAGGCACCCAAGGAGTCACTCCAAGGACTCTTGTGCAGGGAGAATCCCGAAACTGAAGGCCTTCCAGATCCAATTCAGTTTTCTTCTTTAAAAAAAATAACATCTTTGAACTACCAATTCTCTCCTTCAAAAGTCATCAAGGCAAAGGGAGAGAGAGAGAGAGAGAGAGAGAGAGAGAGAGAGAGAGAGAGAGAGAGAGAGAGAAATTTTTAAAAGAGAACAGTATTTGAAATCTCCCCCCTCCCAAAAAAAATACCTTGGTGATGATGATGATCATAAGCTTTGGTTTCCTTTGACATAGGCCAAACAAACCTTCCTCAAGCTAGTTCAGTATCCACACATTTAGAAAAATAAGTTACTCTAAAAGAGTTAGGAAGAGAAAAAAAAAATCCACGATTATAGACCAGAAATCCCCACTCCACGAGACAGAGTATGGGAGAAATTCTGGGCGTTTAAAGCATCTCGGGTTAAAATTAAATACAGTGAGGGATTGGTCATTTACTAGCCAAAAGCAACGCCTTACAGATAGAGATGTTTTCCTGGGGAAAAAAGTGTAGGTTTTTAATTTTCTTGCTTTTATTCCACACAAAGCTCTGAAGGAAGTCTGGGCGCGATCAATCTTATTCGCCAAAAGGTCTGACAGCTCCTGGCCCTTGACAACACGTTGGGAGCTTCTTGCTTTTTCCAAGACCAAATGTTGCCGAGAAATGAGGAAAGAGCAAAAACGCAAGTAAACAGGGACCAATATTTCTTTTTAGATATTTTCGTGGCAGAAAGGGTTAGGGGGATGGTTTGGGGCGCAGATCTTTTCAGGGGTTGGAGTTGCGACGTCCGACTTGGGCTTTGGCTTGGAAATCTTGGGGCTGGGGTGGGAGCTGAAGCGAAGAAGCAGGAAACAACCGCCTGCAGATTTCTGCAGGCTTTGTGAGTTGAGCTGAGTGGGCGCTCAGTTCTGTTAGTCCTTTCTGGGGCTTCTAATTCAAATACCATCTGGAAGAAACTCTTTTTCTCTGGCCACTCAAAAGCGAGACGCCTAAAAACCCATTACTTTAACTTAAGGTGTATTTTAATAAGGATTTTACAAAAGTATATCTAGGAAACTGGATGAGATAGAGTGGGTTTTTCCCTTGAAAAGTCAAAATGAATATCTTGGCTGGCAAGATACGGAAAATCATATTATAATTTCATTTTTAAAATTTCTGCCCTCAGGGAAGGAGGTAGCTATCAACCCAGTTCATTCTCCCTTAAAAGCTTCTTAAAAACGTCCTCAAAGGATAAAAGGAATTCACTCTATCCTCCTCTACCTTCTCCCACCCAACTTAGAGGATTTGTCTAAAAATGGTTACTTTTGAAGGAGAAGCTGATGTTTTTCTCCCAGATCTTCCAGTCCAAGACATGGAGACTACCTTCCTTTTACAAAGCCTAAATTTTAGCTTTATGTATTTACCAGCGCGCCATTTTTCCATAGACGGGTGGGAGACAGAAGAAGAAAGGACAGTAAGGGATTTCTTTTTAAAGCAAATTTTCAAATTGTCTCTTAGTCAACGGTCCTGGCAACGGGAAGGTAGAGAAAACTCTAGATGTCGATGAAACATATAAATGGGTTCTGTTTGCAGGAAGCATCTCCTTGGGGCCGCCTCCCGCTATTCTTTTGCTTTCTTCTTTTGAAGGAAAAAAAATGAAAACGTTATGTTTCTTGTCCCAGCTAAGGGCAAATCATACATCCCCGTGTGTGTCTACACGTGTACACACCCACACTGGATATTTCTAAAGGTCATTTGAGGAAAATTCTCAGAGGAAGGTAAAGAACGAGATAGCGAATATTTTTGAGTGAACAAAATGGCGACATTTTTCTTCCTGTGCTTTGAGACATGTACCGGAGAGAGAGGGAGGCTGATTTCTCAGGTAAAATACATGCCTAGCTACATATGTAGATATATTTTCACTTCACTGCATCGGCTCAGAGCCGATACAGTACGCAAATCTGAATCTAAAAATCCATTGGCTTAAAAAACCCTCTGGATGGAAACATTTCTTTTTTAATGTGTGAGCTCTGGGTTCCCTCTTAGAGGGTAGCTCACTCTGTAACTCCATGAATATAGTATTTAGGTCCTGTGGCATCAGAAAAAAGAAAAAGAAAATACTTGGAAAAATTGCATTTCATTAGAAAAAAACAAACCACTTTCTCTCTGCCTGTGCTCTTTAGGGGTTTGATTTTGTCTCTGTTACTGAATATTTCTTGCTGTCTCTGTCCATCTGTCTATCTGTCTCTGTGTGTGTGTGTATGTGTGTGTGTGTATTTGTGTGTGTGTCGGTCTCTGTCTCTCTGTGTCCATCTGTGTCTGTCTCTCTCTCTCTCTCTCTCTCTCTCTCTCTCTCTCTCTCTCTCTCTCTCTTTCTCTCTCTCTCTCTCATTCATGCGGGAAATGTACCAAATCCTGGGAAGGTTTATGCTTTAAAGTTGCCACTGACCATCAACCCGCCTAGGAAAGAAGACTTGCTTAGAGGCTGCTGCCAATTCTCCCTTCGCGTTCAGCCCGCTTTGTAAGCCTGAACTACCGTAGTTACCAAAAAACTGCCTCAAACCTCAGGGGCGATTTATGATGGACTGTCTCTTCCAGGAGTGATTAACGACATGGGAAGCCATAAACGACTGTATTTAGAATTTGCCCCTTGGAAACGGCTTCCCTCCGCCTCTGATTGGGGTGCCTCGCTCCTCTGACCTTTATTTAAGGCAGCCCCCGCACACTGTAACAGCCTTCAACTTCTCTCTTCTGACCCTGGGAGGAAAAGTGTGGGAGTAGAGAGGTCCCCAGTGCAGGAGAGAGGAGCGTCCTTCTCCTTTGGGGTGACTTGAAGGAGGGCGACGTCGAGGCAGGAGAGGGGGAGAGATACACCGAGAGAGAAAGGGAAAGGGAAAGGCTCTCAAGAGAAGATGGCGATCGCCTTCCTTCCTTCCTCTTCGAGCAAGGAGTGGTGAATCTCCATCCCCGCCCCTATTGCCCCCCCCAACCCCTCCCGCCACTCCACTCCCGCAGCTTCTTGGGCCCAGCACCAGCACCTGTGATCGCGGCGCTTTGTTCCCGGTTTTCGAGCTCCAGGATGACTCTGGCTCCAGCCTGGGGACTGGCAACTCAGAGGAGCAGCCCCAAGCCAGTCTAACTACAGAGTGTCGGACCAGGAGGCCACACTGAGGGCGCCCCCCCATACACACATTCTTCTAACAACACCCCAAAGCCAGCCCTAGGCCAATTCTGGCTCCCATCGCCCTGCTCCGGATGCGGCTAGAGGAGACGTGTGGGGGGGGGGAGGGTATTCTGGGGAAGAGGTGAGAGTGGGGGGATGTCTTTGGCTACCTGTGCGTTATCTCCCTTCTCCAGGGCTTAAGCCGGCCCAAATGTCGGCCAAAGAACACGTTCTGAAAACCGAATTAGTCAGAATAAAAACTTTATTTTTTTTGTTTTTTTTTGTTTGTTTTTCAGAACGTGAGCAGCAAGGAATGTAGACCTCTCGAAACAAATATTGGATTTTTTTTTCACGTTTACAGATTGTTGGGGGGGTGGGGGTGGGGAATTGTTCCGTTTAGCCCGATGTTACAAGCATAAACTACTGTTGGAAAAAAACAAAAAAGGTGGCTTCTCTCTGGTTTTTGTTTCAATCGTTACCATCTTGGTAAAGGAATTCTCTTTTCCTTTCGAACCAAACTGTCGTAGGACGCCAATCTGCTACTAAACAAAAGGTCAGAGGAGAGCTCCTGAACAGTTAGGGTATAGCTCTAGAGGGGCAGGGGAGATTTTTTTAATATAAATATGAACGGATGGGGATAAATAATATTTAAACACTTAGATTACTCAATGTTTGCAAAAAATATATATAAATAAATCTGACTGTTCATCAGCATACACACATCGAGAGACGGACACAGATTCATTATTGTCCAGGGAGACCCTGTTTCAAAGCGCCCTTCGATATCCTTTCTCGCTCTTTAAAAGAAGTGCAATAAAAAAACAACTAAAAATAATAATTAATAATAATAAAACACAACTTAATCGCTTCCCCACGGGAGCCATAATGTACGAACAAATTCACATTGAAGAACTCGGTTAGAAAATTTGTTCATATACCCTGTTTCTGATAAAAGAGTAAAGAAGGTGAAGGAAGGAAGCTCCCTCCTCTCGCCCCACCACCCCATTCAAGGAGAACCGGAGGACTCGAGCTGGGGGCAGATAAATATCACCATGGAAACTCTGGAGCCATTCAAGCAACGAATATTGCTACGTCATATAAACTATAAAAAGGCTTTACCCAAGAAAACAAAAGAGGGGCTGGGGGAGGGGAGAGAGGAAAGAGAAGGAGAAAAGAGAGACAGGGAAGGAAATAACATTTTAAAAAAGTAAGAAAGAAAATCCAGCAGAACTAAAAAGAAAGAAATGGGTTGACTTTGTGTCCACTCAACCTCGAGGTCCATCACAGATGGGTCAGTTTGGGCGCCTCCTGAATTCTTCCCTGAGAAGGATGGTGAGCTGTAAGGTCTGTGTAGGTGGGGTGGGGCTCACAAGGTCCGTGATGATGGTTGTTGGCTATGGGCCCAGCCCCGCCATAGTCCATGTTGGCTGAGACGGGATGGGAGAGATGAGTCAGACCAAAGATGGAAGACCCGGAATTACTCATGGGCTCCACATAGTTGCCCCCCACGAAGACGGGGCTTCCCTGTAAGTGTGGGGTCCCATAACTACCGTTGCCTTGGAGGGGGTGAGGGTCGTAATCTGGAGTGACCGAGGCAGTCCCCGAGTACCGCTTCTGAGGAGGTGGGCAGCTGTTAAGGGCACCAGGGTAGGAGTTGGGGAGGCCATAGGTGTTCTGATGAGGCTTGCTAAAGGACGGGGGCGACTGGGGCTCGTAAGGAACACTGTTGACCAGAGAATGCATAGAGTTTAGGTACCCCCCAGCGCCAGGAGGAACCGGGCTGCGGCTGGGGGACTGCCCCCCGGAGGACGTCATCATGCCCTTGCCTTTCTGATCCTTTTTATATTTCATCCTGCGGTTCTGAAACCAGATTTTGATCTGTCTCTCGGTAAGGTTGAGCAAGTTGGCCATCTCGACCCTCCTAGGTCTACACAGATACCGATTGAAGTGAAATTCCTTCTCCAGCTCCACCAACTGGGCACTTGTGTAAGCTGTTCGAGCCCTCTTGGATGACGCCTGCCCCGGGGGACTTTTATCGCCAGAGCAACTCTCACCTACACAAATCACACACAAAGAAGAGGATGAGTACTTCACAGCCAGAGAGGCCCCCCAGCCCCTACAGCCTGAGCCAATGAACATGGGCATACCCCGGGACCATTGAGGGGTGATTATGACAGCTGGCTCAGAGAGATGCTCTCCTTCAAGGTCTGCTCCTCTCCATCCCCCTCTCTCTCCTACTACCCTTCCAGACAGCCTAAATTGAAAGGACACCCCCTTTCAAACGAGGTGACAAAGACCTTTCTCTCAGATGTTTTAGAGAGACATAGTTGTTGGAAAGAGTGAAAGGAAAATGTGAAACAGACCAGTAAAACAAATTTTAGGGTGAAATTCAATGTAGTTTAAAATTTATCTTCATCCTTCAAGATGAAAAGGAAGCCCCCTCATAAAAGGTCCCCCTCCCCTCAGTAAGAGGGTAGCCTACTTTAATTCTCTCCTCAGTTGCTTCAGATCTCCATTTTTCCAGACATGTATTGTGAGGGTGAAGACATCCAAGCAGACATGTTTGAAAGAAAGGCCCTGAAGCATCCTGAATACTAGATTAGAGCCATCTAACTTACCCTTTCCTTGAATGGGTATCATATACCTAGAAAATTAGTGGGGGGTGGGGTGGAAGATGTTAGCTGGGAGGCATGTGGCATGGGGAGATCATCTCAGACTTTCTCAAGATTTTGTTCTTCCTGGGCTCCCCCCAAGGCAGTCCCAGTCAAACATGGTTTGTTCCAGGTTTAGAACTACTTTGAGCAACATCAGCTGGAAAGGGGGCAGATGTAAACAAGATGCCTGAAAGCTACAGCTAGGGTTCTTTCATCCACAGGGGTTTGTATCATTCAGGCCATGTGGTTCACATTAAGATGACAAACACCATAATTCCCCACCCCTCTGCCTTCTTTTTTTCTCCCAGGGCCTGACTTTATTGTGCTAACACAGAGCATGGGTTTATTAGAACTTTGAAACCCAGGGCCTTAACCTGCTGGAGCAAAAACAGCATCTGATTACAAGCAAAGCATTGATTCTGACTGCAGGTGATCATGAACCATTTTATTGGAGTTACACTTCAGCCTTGGGTCACTGTCTTATTTAATCTGTGCCAAAAGGGGGAGGGGGTAAGGAAAGAAAGAAAAAAAACAAAAATGAGTATGACTTAGGATGGTCTTCTGGCTAAGGGCCCAGGCCTCAGCCCCCCACACATATCAGAACTGTAACAAAAAGTCAAGGGATGGAGCCAGGTTCTCACTCTTGGGCTCTTAGAAGGGCTATACTGACCATCACCATGATTCTAAGAAAAGGGAAAGTTGGCACCCTAGGCTCAGTTTCCTTTCCTATACTCAGAGAACCACTCCCTTGGAAAAGAAACCTGAAAAGTTTATTGAAGAAACCCAAGCCAGAGGGTGGGGAGAACACTTATGCAGTCCTGTGTTCCTCTCTCAGCTAGATAGGTTCTGAACCAGGGAGGAGAGGAGGGAGGGAAGGAGGAAGCACTCTGAACAAGGAGAACTTGGGGGGAAAGGGAGGCAGGTGAGTACCATCCCTCGCCATGCCAATCATGGTTACCTGAACTGGAGCTGCTGTTTTTCTGTTTTGTGTTTTGACGAGACTCTTTCATCCAGGGAAAGATTTGTTTGGACATGGTAGGTGAATTAAGCATGGGACTCTTGGTGGGGGCTGGATTACTGCTGGCATTTTGAGGTGGTGAGACAGAGGGAGGGGGCTGTGAGGATGATGGAGCCGAAGGAACAGGGGGCTGAGACGGCTGCTGGGACGACAGTGGTGGAGCCTGCTGCTGCTGCTGCTGGGGCTGTGGCGGGGGCGGCTGGGATTCGGGAAGGCCCTGAGCCTGGCCACCCTGGCCCCCGATGGTTCTCATGCAACTCTCGTTGATGTCATTGGCCTTGTGGCGGGCCACAGAGCTGTCAGGGGACTGCAGGGAGCAGGCCGGGCGATGGTACTCGCTTTCCACCAGCGCCGAGGGCGGAGGATATTGCTGATGACTCGCATTATAAGTGAAACCGTTTGCTCCTTGGTAGGGGTATCCGCCGTAGATTGCCGAACTGTCGTAGTAGGTCGCTTTTTGCATTTCGTTGTATCCCAGTATTTATTTCACACACTGACAGGGTCTTGACACCCTTGAAGCCGAACATTGGCACCCCCCTCCGTCACGTGACGTTTCTCTGCCAATGGCCGCCCCCGACAGACCTGGGGGTGTGGGGAAGAGATGAGAAGCGCAGCGCGGTGAGGGCTCAGTACAAATCCATCTTACTTTCAATAGCTAAGTGACATGAAAGCCATAGAAGAAAAAGTGGTCAGCAATATTTAGCAGCATGACTTGGCCCCGGGCGCAGGGAGGCGAGCTATAAAAAGCCGCTGGAATTTACTGGCAGCTTCCAATATTTGGTTAACTTGGGCCTGGAGTTGTGGGGCTTTCCAAGCCGAGGGGGTCCAGGGGTTGGGGTGGGCACAGGCTTTGCGCTCCCTTTCTCTCTTGATTCTGTCCCCCAGCCGGGAAGGAACTGGGACGGTTGGGATCTTCCTTTGTCAGAGATGGAGGACCCAGGCAACCGAAATCTTGGCCCCTTCCTTTCTCACTTCCTCTAGTCGTTATCACCCTCTCCCTTTGGGGAGTTGCTAAGGGCATAAGGGGGCTATTGCCTAGCCAGTCCTAGGGACAAGATTTCTATTTCCCAAAGAGATCAGCACCATTTCTTCCTCTCCTCTAGTCTACACCATCTCTGCCTGCACATTTGCAGAAACACATACATAAACCTCCAAAAGTTATACTTATCTCTTTGGGATTCGAGGAAACCAACCCTTGCAGGCCTAGCCCAATTCAAAGATCTCCTATTCCGAGCTATTTACCACCTTTTTCATCTAAACTAACCCTATGGGGTTCCAGATTCACCCTCCCTCAGGGAAATTGGAGGGAACATAGGGGAAAACACCAACAAACATCCCTTCTCCTCCATTCCCATCAAGTCCCAATTCAAACTAGGGGCTGATCTTTTCTTCTCTTGTTTTTCTTCCATGATTCCTGATCCCAGATTCCCTGGACTCAGCAACCACCCTCAGAGCTGTCTTCCAAAGCAAAAGGCACTCCATCCCTGCCTCCCAGGAATGTCTGAGGTGTTGGCTTTTTCATGGCACCTACCAAATTCTACCTGTTAAAACATGATGGATTAGAGGGGGAGAACCCACCAGGAACCTGAAAAACCAGCGTTCATCTCCATGACCACCAATTGAACTTTCCTTCCAACTTAACGATAATAGGCTCTGTCTTAGAAACTGCTATGTAATTTGATGTATGGGGGTCATTTGGCTCGGGAAGATGAGATGGAAAGACAAACCAGAAATCAGTTCTTCAATTCCTCAGTCATTTTTGTTGTTTTCAAAGATGTTTGCTAACTCTATTACTTCACCTACCTCCCAATAACTAATTAAAGATGGAATGCAAGAGTTAACTGAAATTTGGAGTGGAGAGAGTGCTCTGGGAACTGAGATGCAGAGAGGTTCTTTGGGTTTCCAGCCTTCACAAATCCAACCCAGCAACTCAGAAAAGTTCCACCCTATTGCATACATGTGTGGACACACACACAACATTAATACTATTTCCTCTGGGCACGTAAGATAATAATAATGACGTACTTGTGGAGGGGGAAATGGCTATTTTCAGCCCTAATTTTGCACATTTGTACTCCAAACTGTTCAAGACTACAAGGGGGGAGCAGGCACTTGGTTAGCTTTTTAAAAAGCATATCTATCAGTGGGTGATTGTGATTTCGTTTTTTAATAATCTACTTCTTTGGATTTTATTATTAAACAAACAATCTGATCAACATCTGGAAAGCAGGCACAATTAATTTTCCAGTACCTCAATTAAAAATTACAGCATCCCTTACCCAAAGTGATTGTGTGTGAGCCCTAGGCTCTGGAGTATTGTTTAGCCCTTGGAAATAGATGAGAAGATCCAGATAGCACAACTGGAAGAAAATCAAATCTTAAATAATAGCGTAGAAGCCAGTGGTGAATTTAATATCACAATTTCCTATTCTCCTACTGAAAAGAGTTCCTATTCCATTTGACAGTGTTAATGTCTAACATTGTAAATATTTTAGATACCAGGCTTGTGTTAAATACAATGTCAGGTTAAGAAAATCACTCCAGACACTTGAACAGCAAGATATTAGATAAAACAAAATTAAGTTGATTTTGAAAGTGCAATACTTCAAGTGACTTGCTAATCCATTATCCCAAGCCAGATCGGTTTCCTGCTTAACTTCAAGGCTTTCACGAAGTTGGATAGTGCTTGGTTAAAATGAAAAGGAAAACAACAACCCAGCCCCGAAGATGTGAAGACACTTCCTAGATCCAACCCCAAAGTTAACCCTATTGTCTGAGGACCCCAGACAACCCTCGGGGCCCAAACAACTTCACCCCTCCCAAGTTTGCTTCTTAATGAAGAAGATGGAGGTCAGCCTGGCAGGAGGTTCCCCCTCCACCCCAAAGACAAAGGTTTGAGCAAAGATTCCAGTGCAAAAAAAAAAAAATCCATTTCTGGGCCATAACCAGGTGCAGCTGAGCAGAAAGCGAGTCAGAGGCAACATGGACTGCCTGAACAACTCCTATTGTCTTCCTTTTAGATATGGCCAAATTTCGACTCTTTTTCTTCCCCCACCCCCTTGCTCTGCTACTCCCACCTCAAGCTCTCATCCCAAATCAGAAGGGGGAAGCCAGGTTAAAAGAGCCCACACAAGTCCCCATGAAAAAGAAAAGTTCCGGGAAGAGGAAAGTGGGCATGGGAGGGGGGGGTGGGGGAGCGGGGGTTGGGGGAAACGGCCTGAACTCGAAGTCTAAGGGTATCAGTCACTGCCTGCGAGGAAGCTGCAGCTTGTGAACTCTTCATGAACCGAGATTTAAGTCTGTGGCCATAAATCACCGAGACACAAACTCCGCCATTCAGCACTGATAGCGGCGGCGGTGGCGGCGGGGGCCTGTAGCCCGGCTTACCTTAACTTCTGACGACCGACGCGGAAGGAGGCAGGCACCCTCCTCCAGTGCTCCAAGCCGGCCCGCCCGCGGCCCCGCTGCCCCGGCCCAGGTCCCCTCCGGCTCGATCACGATGAGTACCAGCTCCAGGCATCAGCCGCGGGGAGGAAGACCCCAGAGCCCAGGACGCGAGGAGAGGCGTGACTCAACTCGCTGCTCCTGTACGACTCGCCAAGGGCTGGCTGGGGTGACTCGGACCCCCTCCCTCCCCCCCCACCCCCTCCCGTAGCACTCCCTCCCTGCCCTTCCTGAGGGCAGCAGCCGAGGCCCCGAGATAAGAGCTATCGCCGCGCGGGGCTTTTCCTAGGGTAGTGGCACCGAGGTGGGTATGTTTCTTATGAATATTACACGCGGAGCAGCAGCGTCTGGTCGGGGTGGGGGGTGGAGGGTGGGGTGGGGGTGGGGGAGAGGCAAAGCCGACTGGGGAAGCGCGGGTTGGAGTGGGGGATGGGGATTGAGGAAGCTGAGGAGTGAGAAGAGAGAGGGAGTGAACGAGTAAAGGAGGGTAGCCTCCCCCCACCCCCACCTCCGCATCCCCACCCCCTCCCTGCTCTGAGGCGTCACTAAAGTCCAGGAAAATTATGCTAATGAAGACAAACAGTTCTCACAAAGGGGCTTTCTCACCAGGGTCTTTATTTCTTATTAATCTGTTTGAGAAACCTCCTAGGATAGTGAGCAGCCATTGCGGGAGGGGGAGAGAAACTAAGGTGGAGGGAGCACCAAAGTTTCCCTGGGACTCTAAATGGTTAACTTCCAAGGAAGATGTTCTTGCCCCTTTCACCATCCCCACCTTCCAGAGATATGGGCCTCTATTTCCCCAGCTTTTACTGAGAGTTGATAGGGGTCAGAATCCTGCTAGGGTCAATCATTGCATCTAGCTGAATTTGACTATTTTTAGACAGAAAGTATTTTAGTAGTTTCAGCCCCAGGAGGAATAGGGAGATCGGGGAAGCCCGAAAACGCACATTTCAGCTCCAGTGCCTGAGATGGGCAATGGGGCTCACCTAGGTTCTCACATGTGTGTCCCTGCGTCTAAATTCTTCTCTAATCTAGACTAGGTGCTGCTTAAACGCTGGACGGTATAGATGGTGTATTTTGTACTACTCCCAATGCTAGTTAGCTACAAGCTGTTCTTTGGGTTTGCTGGGGAGTGGGGGCTGGGGGGATTCCCTTCTAGTTTTCTGTGCACTTCAGGGTGGACATTCGTTCTCCTTCCCAAACGTCCCTAAAACTGAGCGAAGGATTATCGTTTGACCACAGAAGGCCAATTTGTGTTGGCCTAGTGGGTGTCCTTTGTGGCAGCAAGGGAGAAATAGAGATTTTTGCGTAATTGCGAGGTGTCAGCTATCTCATCCTTTTCAAAGGAAGGTGTTAAAAATATAAATAGTATGTTTAAACTTGCAAGGAGCCAAAGTGTCACCTTAGAGCAAAAACAAAGCCAAGGGAAAGGGAGCTATGAGAAAGCGCTCAGGCCAGGGCGGCCGCTCATGCATACCAATGGTTTTTTGTCATTTATGGCCAGGCAAGATTTATGACTTCATGCACCAAAGCTGTAAACAGAGAACTAAAACAGAAAACACTTGCTCCTTATGGCATATTGCGACGGCTCAACATGAAAGGAGAAGCCGGGTCGCGTAGGAGGCGAGGCGAGAGGGGGCCGAAAAATCCGCTGGCCTGCATTTTCTCTTCAAACCACCAGCCCACCCCCAGGTTGGATGTTTCCCTGGAAGAAAGGAGGCGTAGGTCAATAATCAACTACGCACTTTCTCCTCCAAAGTGCTGATGCAACTGGCTCCCCGTTTTCAGCTAAAATAGCTAGAAGGAAAGAAAGAAAAGCTGCGAGAAACCTAGGACGAGAAAAGCGAGACGCTAAGCAGCCGGGGACCTGGGTTAGAGGTGGGACTGGGCAGGGAGATGGGCTACGTAAGGGGGAGATGTCTCTCCCCACTCGGTTCTTTTGAAATTGAGTATTCTATGAGAAGACTCTAGGAAGTCCACTCCCGAGACTAAGCTAGGGTGCCTCTATCCTCGGGAGCGAAAGATCTGCCCGGGAAGGAGGAAATCTCACATAGATAGCCTGGGATGGGAGACATCTTTCAGCTTCCTGGCGGCCACCTCCGAACCAGCAGAATAGGGTTCCTGGGTAGACAAAGGTGCTTTCTTCGTTGGCTTTTTCTGTTCTGGCCAGTCGTGGGCCTTAGGCAAGGGAAGATGGGGCGAGGGGTGCGGGTGTCTAGGGGAGATGGTGACAGAGATGCGAACGGGTGCCCCTCCCCAAGTCACTTCAAGAAATGGATACTTTGAAAGAATTAATGGCTGATTCCTAACGATCGTTACGTTCTTCCGTGGTTAAGGTTTTTACCTCGTAATTGGTTTGTTTTTTCTTTATTTTAAAACAACAACAAAAATAAAATCAATCTCCCTGAAATGACTTATGGGTTCAAAGATTTTCCCCCATTCCTCCCCCAACCTCACCAGTCCCTGACTCTGCTCTCCATCTTGCAAAGCCAAATTTCTTTCGCGTACATTTTCTTCCCTTTTTCTCTCCTTGTGAATTCAACCAGCTTCCTTTTTTTCCTGAGGGACAAAGAGACTAAGGGACCGTCCAGGCTCTAAGCTTTCCTCCTGGTTCGGAGACTGAGAAAGCTACAATTTCTAGGTTTGCGAAGAGAAGAAAATCGGCCCCTTTTGAGAAGGTTGAGACTCCTTCCAATCTTCTATTCGGGGTTTCATGTGCAAGGAGGTAAAGCTCCTAACAGTGTGATTTCCCGATAGAAGCTAGGGAGCGCTTCCTTTTAGAGGTGTTCGGTATCCGAGGGAAAAGAGAAAGACATTTTTACTGGCAGGAATCGGGTATCGAAATCCCACCTGGGGCAGCAAAACTTGAGATGAAACATACATTCCCGTCATTCTTAAGATGGGGAGGATGAAGCGATGCCTATGGGAAGGGGACTTTTTTCATCTGCTTTGACTGCATCTCCTTCCCTTTTCTGGAAAAGCGAATTCTATAAACTGCTTCTACCACATTCGTTCAGTGCGGATACTCTCTTGGAGATCGCTTAAGCACAGTCTGATTTGCTATCTATTTGACTCGCTAGCACTAAACAGATCATAAAGGACGGCTCTGCAAACCTCCACTGGCTCTCATTTTCTTCCTAGTGAAACTATATTATTTATGAGTCCTTAACTGGGTCAAAAACGCGCCAGAACTGGGTCATAAATCATAGGAAACGCTGACAAGTAATTGAACTGCAATTAAAGCTTACATTTTATTTTCAAGGGGCGTTTTAGGCCACTTAAAATCGCCGCTGTAAAACATGTTTATCTATGAAATCGGCAATGGGGGGTGGATGAGCTGCCCTCGGTAGATGAAGGGGAGGTGGAGACAGAAAATACGACTTAAGTCGAAAAACTTGACTGGACTATTTTTTTTAATTGAGGATAGAGTGAAAAGAAGGAAAGTGAAAAAGAACGAAAGCTTTTGTTCAAATCTACTTCCAAAGTCCTAAGAGTTCTCCTGCCCAAACATCCCTTCCCTGCACCCAGGGAGTTCAGAGACAAGCCTGGCTTGTTTGTATCCCCGAAGCAAACTTAGAACCGGAGGTGGAAAAACTGTCCAGGAATTTGGGACAAAAAGGTTAAATTCTCAGTAGCATCTTTCCCCGGGGTAGAGAATGTCTGCCAGGCACCTTGGAGTGCCATAAATCTCAGCTCGGCTCTAGTTCCAAGTCAGAGCTTCTGCCTGCCTCTCCTAGCTTTCCACTACATACTTTGGCTGAGGACCTGGAGTCCCAGGCCTAAAGTCTCCCAACTCAGTGTCTTCTGTGAACAAGGAGGGCAAGGGACCATGTCTCATTGTTCAAGGAGAGATGGTCCAGGGTCCTTTTCCTGAGATCTTTCCAAGTCCAGGACTCGGCCCCTCCTCTACAATTTTTAGGAGAAACCAAAGTCGGAGGCCCCTGTCCCCAACCTACCTATCCCTTTTTTCTTTTTCTCTCTCTTCAAGTTGAGATTGTCCGATTTCCCATCCCATCTCGGGTGCACAGAAGAGAGAGAAAAAAACAATGGAGTCACTCTCCCAGATTTGGACTTCCTCTCTACTGTTTCCAGGAAAGCGTTTGAGCCTGGGACCCGAATAGTAAACACAGTAGTGAGACCCATCACAGATACGATGGAAGCAAGGCATAGGTCTCACTCAGCCAGTCCTCTCTCCTGGCTCCACCAGCTCCAGTAGCCACAGCGAGTTCACCGTCTCCAACAAAATAGACAAGAGGCCCCCTAACTCCCACCCTCCGGTCCCCCACTGGACAAATACACCAACAAAAAACGCAACTGCCCAGGCCTTAGTTTCAGAATGTTCCTCCGGACAAGCTCCTGGAAGTAGGACATATTCTAGAAAGGATCACACTATAGAAGAATATAAAAAAGCTCCTTAGGGGATGAGGCTAAAGGAGCAATCTCCAAATCTCCTCTCCTCCACCCACCCACCCACACAGAATTTCCTGGAAAAGAAAATCTGGCTTCACTACGCTAACCGGGGAGTTCGGGACGATTTTCATTTCTGAACCAAGACAAAGGGGAAAAGAACACATACTGCAATCAGGTCCGCATATTCCCCTGAGCCTCTGGGGCTGACCTTTGCCTCAATCAGCAATAATTTATCGAAGAAGTGAACAATCAACAGAAATACCTTAAAACCAAATCCATCCTCCTGCCGAAGCCTCGCGTCCCATCAGCTCGGCAGTAATCTTTCCATGAGCCCTAGAATACTGCAGCCGACACGGAAAGCTCTCTGAGGAGAAGGGCAAAGAGAAGAAGGGAGGTGGGGAAGTGGGGTAGAACATGGGGGTGGGGGGGCGAGGAGAAGAAAGCCCTAGTTCTAAACAGAATCTGGGATCATGTAATCACAGACGAAGCCCGCCTCGGTGTCAGCTCCAAATGCCACAATAATGCGCTGCATTATGTGCTCACGTGGTCACGCGTCAACTTAAATCCTTTTATTTGAAATAGGGAGTCATTGAAGGAACTAGATTTTCAAGCAGAACAGAACGAGGGGTGGTGGGGGGGGGGGAGAGAGAGAGAACGAAAGAAAGAAAGAAAAGAGAAAGAAAAGAGAGGAAAGAAGGAAGGAAGGAAGGAAGGAAGGAAGGAAGGAAGGAAAATCCTTGTCCAAAAGCAGCCAGGAAGTTTGGAGTGCCAGGAAGTACTCCTACTGGGACAGTCTCATCCCACTCTTCAGTCCAGTCCGACTCTATTTCTCCGATCTCCTCCACTCACCCCAAACCTTCACTTCTATTTCTTTACACACACTTTACACACAATCCAATCCAGAGTTGGATTAAAAGACACACACACACACACACACACACACACACACACACACACACACACAGAGAGAGAGAGAGAGAGAGAGAGAGAGAGAGAGAGAGAGAGAGAGAGAGAGAGGACGAGGGAGAGGGAGAGGAGATCCCATTCAGTGAGTCCATTCAACTTTTCTAACAGACTCTGTTCGGCTAGTAAGCAAAGGCCACCTCTCATCTTTTGCAAGGCCAGAGCCTCATCTGGTCTTTGCTCCAATAATAAATCAAACCGCTGATCTCTTGCTTTCGATAAGGAAACTCCTTAATGAGTCACTTGATTGCCAGACCAACGTCCCCACAGGCTCCACTATACCACTATTGTGTGGAACTTGCTCCACACCCACGCAGTACAACCAGCAGCCCGGGTGGCTGAAAGGGCCTGTAATTTACCTGACAAAGGCAGACGCGGCTCCTGGAAGCTGAGATGTTTTGAGACGTAGGAGCCCAGGCTCTGAAGGATGTGCCTGACTTCGGTGCGGTGGATCTGAATTTTTCAAACTCTGTAGGGACCATTCCTGTTCAACCTGGGCTTACGCATTTCCTATGCACAGGCTGAGTGCTACACGAAATTATAGGTTTCTAACGATGAAAAATGCAAAGGGGGGCGGAGAGGGAATGATCTAATTGTCCAAGAGGAAAAAAAACAACCTTCACTTGTGTCCCTTGAGTTAACCTAGAAAACAAGCTGGTGCCTTATCTGTATGAATATCCAAAGGGCTTCCCTTAAGACTGTTTAGTCCTTTCCAGCATTCATAATGCTTTATCCAACAACAGAGAAAATGAACTAAAGTAACTGATGTTCCCATAGTCAAATGAAGTCCATACAAGGCTCTAAGCCTTCCAGATCCCATCCTTCCAGTCTGGTGACACTTGGGTCTCTGTTGCTCTGACTTTAACACTCAGTGACCTGGGTTTAACTAGGAAAATGCCCTTCTTAACCCTTTCTTCTTTACCTCTGAGGAAACCCCTAGTAAGTCCCAGGACTCCATTTTTGTCCTCTTTCCTTCTCTTACCTCCTCTCTTACCTTTCTATCTGTAAACAGGATCCAATTTTAGTAACCAGAGATTCTCCATGATTTCTCTTTTCTTCCCAAGGGGAATAGAAGGTGGCTGAATCTATACAGCTGTAATTATGGGATAATCAGCCTGGTAAACAAGTCATCTGGACATTCAGAGAGGAACCCTGAAGCTTACCCCTACCTGTAGTGAAAGTGAGTGTGCTCAGCTAGTAACCTCCTTTTTCTTGCCTAAGCCCTTCTATTCCTCCATGGGATATTCTGATTAACTAGACTGACTCAGTCCAGCTGCAGGAGTGAACTGAAAGTGAAAATAATCACAGCTGGGATTTAAGGATGATCTTAAAAAAAAAAAAAAAGCTCATTTCACTCCCAGGAAAGATAGTGACACCCTCTTCTCTCCATCCCACATGCTCCCAAATTCTGAGGGTTTGCCAAGCCATCGAAATGGAATATGAGCCTGGAAAGAGTACTGAACTTTAATAAAACAAAACAAAAAATGTTCACTACGCTGTATGGGGCGGGGGGGAGGAGGGGAGGGCGGTTTCCGACCTTAGAATCCCAAACAAACAGAAACTCCAAGAACCATAAATCACCATCCTAAATCAGAGGTACATCTGCCTTAACGCTAGTGAAAGGGGCTGGGTTTCCCAATTCAGGTCCCCAGAAGGTCCTCATTTCTGTTAACCACTAAGTTAATGCCCAAACTTCTGTTTAACAATTAACATTTGAAGTGGAGTGGGGCAAGTTTGAAAGAACTAGATGGGGATGTCTAAGGACTTTCAAGGAAGTAGAATTTGAAGGGGAAATCGTTTCCCTAAGGGTGAACTTTATCAAAAGAGTAGTGCTCTGACTTCTTCCCCATGGCTTACACTTCACATAACGAGGAAAATCCAATGGAAAGTTAGCCATCTCTTTACGCTGGGTACTCCAATTCATTTCCCAGGAAAGGACTATGATGCATCATACTCAATTCTAATGGGAGAGAAGCTAGAAAAGATTTCAACCTTGCCCCTTTCCATTCCACTGCACTGCTCCTGGGGCAGTCTAGGGAGGGGGAAATTCTTTTCTGACTCCCTCAAATTTATATTTCATCCTTCTACAATAACTAACCTCACTCCCAAACTTCTACAGTTTCCTAGAACTAGACTGTATATTGGTTATCTGGGACTGGAGTAAGTGAGGGATATTTAAGTATGGGTTCAGGCAAATGAAATAACAAACAAAAAATAGCACCGCCTTGTAAAGGGCATGGAAACTAATAAGATGACTATGGTTAATATTTGAAACACTGTAAGAAATTTTTCACATTCAAATTAGATGATTTTATTTCCCAACTTTACATACACTTACACATTGTTTTTCCTTTCTGTAGTTAATCTGGATAACTCTCTCTGTGTCTCTCTGTCTCTGTCTGTGTCTGTCTATCTGTCTCCGTCTCTCTGTCTCTTTTTTCTATTTCCCTAGGCACCAGGTAAAGAAGGCTCTCCTCTTCTCCTTAGAGGGGGGATAGAACCATCATCCTTAATTAGGGATGGTTTTTCAGGCACATCTGCAATGCATTCAGACTCTAAATTTTCTGGGTGCTGAAGGGTATGGTAGATTTCTGAAACTATTTCCTGATACAATGAAAACAGTACAATGGGAAGGGTGCCAACAGTTGATACACTTAGGATATTTGGGTGCAAGCACATGACCCAGAGTAACTGATAAAAGTGATATGTAAGTCTCCTAATGTGCTTCACTTTCTATCAGATCCAAATCAAACTTAGAATACCAATCATATCATCACAGAGACTGATTCATCATAAATTGCAAACTGATAGGAAAGGGGAGAGGGGAGGGGAAGAGCAAATGTCAGAGAAGATTTAGGCCTGGGAAATACACAGATAAACAGACTTTTCTGAAACTCCTTGTTTGTGCCCAGCTTAAGAGGAGCAATCTTCCAAAGAACAAAGACATCACTTCGTGTTCAGCAGCAGCTCTGTGCAAAGAGAGGGTTCTGAGGACTACCTCAGTCCTCCAATAGACACAAACCCCCATAGGCCCTTAATTTATGACCCTTTTACAAGGTAATAAACCACGATAATTGCCTTCCTGCATCCCAAACAACTTCAGCAAGAACTTGAAAGGATTCCAGAGAGTTTTTCCTTGCCTTAAATATGAAAAGAAAATCCTGAAACCAATGAAGACCACTGCATTGTCTTAACCAATGCGACCTTTTTCTACTCCAGGCAAGATATAGAGATCACACATTCACAGCTGAAAAGGCCTAGACATATGAAATGCCAGTGAGTTCTCTTATCTCTGAGTCTAAGAAGGAAAAGAAAAACCTGGGAGTTGAGACCAGTTTCCTTAAAACTGAATCATGACTTTGGTTTTTTCCAGCTCCTAACCTCTGCAACAAGTATACTAGAAAACAGTCTACCTCCCTCTACCTCCACTATCACCCAATTCCTCCCCAAAAAGTCCCAATTGTTTTCACTGTCCTCACTAGCTGGAAATCTTTGGAGTCCAAGTGGAGGTTTGTTTGAGGCTAGTTGGAAGAAGGAAACTGATAAGGTGCTAGCTAACCACACCACACTGTACCATACAATTCACTTGCAGGATTTTTAGCCACCCCATAATCTAAATACCCCTGCACATACAGCTCTGATTCCTAAACATTCTTTCTCTGTCTAGACCCAGTATTCACTGGCGATGGGTGCCGAATAGAAGCTGACCAGAAAATACCAACTGGGTTAAAAATTGATCACAACTCCTCCCTTCCCCTCAAGAGCAGGAGGGGAAAAAAGATGCTCCCCCCCAATGGGAAGTCCATGCCAACCCCATTTCAGGACACATCATGGAGGTTAGGCATTTGGAGCCCTCTTACCTCTTCAGATTTGAGTCAGATCATGGAATAGCTTCCTGCCCGAAGTGCTCAGTCAGTCACCTTTTCCGGTGCCCAGGCAGTTCTGCAGACAAACAGACAGCAGTGGGTGAATAGTGACTGGGAGGGAAGGGGAGAGTCGGGGGAGTGAAAGACGTGTAATACAAGAGCGTCCTTCGGTACATGGTGAGATCACAAACACAAAGTCACCAGAGTTTCTTCCCAGATCCACTTCTATCACCTGAAAGGATCTAGCCTACACATCTGATCATTTAATTCTTTTTAAAAATTAAATAAATGATTTCCTAGCTCCACACTCATTCTCTTGTCATTTTGTTTTCTTTCTTAGGGGCGGGGTTGGAATAGGAAAGGGCAAGAAAGATTGGCATAGAAAAGAGAATTCTCTGCTGTCAGCCAGTCTGGGCTATGCTCTCTTCTCTCGCCCCTAAATTCTGAGATATGAAAGTATGCTTTATTTTCTTTTGCTAACAAATGCTAGCATTGGGATTTTCTTTGGGGGTGGGGAGCGTTTGAGCAAGTAGATATTCGAAACCTTCCTAGTCGGTGGAAAAGTTTCAGACTGGGGTTCCAGTCTACAAGTCGGGCACAGCATTGTGAGCAGGAGTTTTTGTCTTCTGGTTTATTCAAACCCGTCTTTCTTCATCTCTGCGCCAAACGTTATTGTGACCTGACAAGAGGGCCCAGCTGTGCTGGACCTTTCAGACTTTAGACGAACTTCTGCTGGAAACTGAGAAACCTGAAGCAGCCACTTGGAAAAATAATATTACAAAATGCCAATGCGGGAGCTATTGGATCCATCTCGCTGCTTTCAGAGCAAGCCAGACGCATTCATTACTTGCCAACAAATTGCACCCCTGAATTTCTGCCTATCCAACAAAGGGCAATGTTGGGATCATGCAATTTTGATTGGGGGGGGCAAGGGAGTGGAGGGATCATCCGGTTTATGTCTTGGAAAGCTCTGAAGTCTGTCTTGAGAGAACTTCTCTGGAAGAAACTTTCATTGTGTGGCTTCAGACGTCCCTTTCAACGTTCCTCTTTTTTTCCAGCCTTCAGTACGGCTCTCACCCCCATCCCAGCCCTCCAAGACAGGTGATCCTGACTGAGGGCCCACTGTAGCAATCAGTGTCCGCTGTTCCCACCGGCTGCCCCAAAATATTGAAATGTGACTGAAAGTTGCCTTCCCAAGAAGCTTAGCCTGCTCGGTGAATGGATAGAGCCCCATTCGACTTGTGCATTGCTATCTCTTCCACCCCCGGCCCCCGCTCACCCCTCTTCTCCACTCGTTTCGCCCTATTTTCCAAAGCAGCCTGATGCTTCCCTCCCTATCCACGCTTTAATCTCTTCTGACCTGTAATCAATACTCGGTTACAAATGGCAATATACAGCATCGGCCGTCTTTTCTTTCTCCTTTAAATATGCCATTTGCAGCCTGGAGAGCCAATTCCGGCTACTTATGTAGCCGCACACACCACTCATTGTCTAGCGCTTCCACTCAGGACTTTCAACACAACTTCTCCCAGAAAGGAACTGCTAAGTCGCCATTTGCCACGCCATTTATGAGACGGATGACCAAGGTAATGATTATTGCTATGATTATTGTCGTTACTTTGTTACTCGAGGAAGCCCAAAGCACACTGTGGACGCCCCAACTCGGTAGAAGCATAAATCATGCCCACTTATGAATGAGTCTGGAAGAAATTCGCTTCTGACTTTTCCCTTACACGGGCTGTTTCTCTCTCTCTCTCTCTCTCTCTCTCTCTCTCTCTCTCTCTCTCTCTCTCTCTCTCTCTCTCTCTCCTTTCCTCGCCTGTCCTCCACCCAAGCCCTAGAAATTAGGAATTGGCTTTATTTTTTGGCCCTGTTCTTGTGGGCTGTGATTTATTAGCTCCAAGAAAACGGAACAAAGCCTTTGCTCCTGCTCTGCGGCAGCCAGCGGTTCACAGAGTGAATTACAACATAACCAAAAGTGATCGGCCCATTTCAACACAAAAGGGAGAATGTGACCACCACGAGACACCCACAGCCAAAGAGCTGATCCTGCCTCCCCCACCCCCATTCCCATCCACCCATGATCTGCTACTCCTTCATCCGACCCTCGGGAAAATATCCGAGGAATGGTCAAAAGAGAACGAAGCCTGCATGATCCATCCATACTCACCGGCAGAAGCCCTATTGCCCCCTCTTAAAGAGTTTAAGGTCTTTCCAGATAAATCTGAGTGTGAATTTAAAATATATATTTAGAAATCTATCAAGTAGGAAGTTGGGTTTCACTTCTGAGAGTATCATTCCTAGTGAGTGAGATACTGACGACCACAGATCCATTCTTGCCTGTCTGCATTAATTATTTAATGAGTCACGTGACACCCTAAAGCTTGCTATTTCAATTATCACCCCCAGAACAGAGGAAACACCTTTCTCTGTGAGCACAGGGCTTTCATTTTTACTTTTTAAAGCAGC
The DNA here is from genome assembly GCA_028658325.1 of Potorous gilbertii. Taxonomy (NCBI): domain Eukaryota; kingdom Metazoa; phylum Chordata; class Mammalia; order Diprotodontia; family Potoroidae; genus Potorous; species Potorous gilbertii. The sequence continues at coordinate 14,171,302 of CM053770.1, forward strand.
CCCCAGATCTCTGAGACTTAGGGCAACTTTCCTGGGTTTGTCTTGAGTGAGCAATCAGTCATAATCAGAGAGCTGCCTCCTTCTTAGGTGTAGTCAGAGTTCTTTGAATCCTGATGGAGATTCTGGGCTGCTGCCTTAACAGTTCAGGCTTCTAAGGTTGTCTCCTCTATGTGATCTCCATTCAGGAACCTTTGGATCCAGTGTGCCTGGATGGGCACATTATGTTTTTCCTTGACTTAAACGCCTTGGCACCTGGAAAGAATGGCTCTCTAAAACCTGACCATTTTGAATGTAGATTTCTGCACCAATAGGCCAGACATAGACACACACACGCTGGCATGTTGTGTGCTGTTAAACAAAGGACACGTGTAAAGAGGTGTGCTTCTATAGACACCTATACAGAGAGATGCAGAAGGCACTACTGAGTTGCAGGCTGTTCCTGATACCAAGAAAATGGGGGTAGGTGTAAAATTAGTCATTTATTTGAAGACTGGACATGAGTTGAGTTCATTGTTATGTGACTCTCCAGCTGTAGAGTGACTCTTGCCTCACCCTCTTTTCCCCTTAGTTACTGAATAAGAACCATGATACATTTGCTCTGAGCTCCACATAACATCTTCCAGCCTTGCAGAGTGTGACTAGGTGCTGGAATCAGTCTCAAGTCACTATAAAATACTCTTCCTTGTATTACAAAGGAACCAGAAATCACCTATCTCCCCCAACATCCAAGTGCTGGAACACTAGAAATTCATTGAAATGGCTGGTGTAATTGTTTTTAGACCAATAGTAAGGGGGAGGAGGTGTAGATTAGACGTGTGTGTGTGTGTGTGTGTGTGTGTGTGTGTGTGTGTGTGTGTGTGTGTAGTGCAGTGTAGTGTTTTAAATTCAAGAAAATGTCTACCAAAGAGACAGTGATGGGAACCAGTTACAGTAACAGCAAACCTGCTGGCCCAATAGACTCCACTCCTTTCCACAAAAAAACCCAAGGTTCCTATTTTCTTTATTGATCCTTCAAAGGTTCCTTTATAATTCTATTTTCTATTGAGTCAGAGTGATTTCCTCATTGTAAGTACTGGGATGGAATGATACAAGAACTGAAGGGTAAGAAACAACTCTGAGGTTTCAATGGGGAGGGAGAGTAAAAAGAAAAGAGGGTAAGGAGGATGCTAATGTGAGACAGGTCAGAACTATGAAGGAAGTTTGAGGTAGGGAGAATGAAGAAACCCCCCCAGGAGCTCACCACGAATCAAATTCAGGAAGCTCTGTACAGGGCTCACTTCACCCACCCACCCACCACAACTGTAATCTGTCTAGGTAATCTGCCCATGGAGCTCTATTCTGGGTATTAAGTACTGTACTCTGCCTGTCACAGTTGAATTCCTCCTGTAATAAAACACCGGGTATATCATAGATTTCAGCAAAAACTAGGAAAGAGAGCTGCAAACTGCCATTTTCCTTCAGGGGGGAGAGCATTAAGCACTTGCTTCAAACTGTGACAGTTAAAGTGTCTCCGATCCGATTTAGGTTGATTTCAGATGTTGACAAAAGTTTTAGCTCTGATGTTCTGTATGACTTTCCTCTGTGACTAAAGCAGATGAGTGTGTGTGTGTGTGTGTGTGTGTGTGTGTGTGTGTGTGTATCTGTGGAGACAAAGACAGACACACAGAGAGACCATGAGGATATCTGGAGGGAGAAGAGAGCTCTAGGGCTTACATAGAATACTATCTTTAAAGGTCAAGGGTCCCTAGGGCCATTGGGCTTCTCTAAAAAAAACAATTAATGGGATAGAAAATTTGCCCTCTCAGTGACCTCTTATGGTTGCCCTAGCAAAAGAAGGACAATGCAAAGTCTTAAACCCCAAAGCAGGATTTCCTAATTTGTTGTAACATTTTAGCTCAAAGGAACAGGTCTACAACAGGTTTGAGTGAAGTGTCCAATCGAGATGATTATCCAAGTGATTTGAATTTTTAAAAATACTCATATTATCCAGGCATTTCAGTTCAAAGTCCTTGTCTTTAAAAACGGTCGCAACATGCCACCTCATTTTCAGGATGTAGCTAGATACTCCATCAAAGAGCCCCTCACCCAAAACATACACATATAAATCCCAAGTCCTGTTAATTTCTAGGCACCCGCAGGCTCAGAACATAAAGGGTAAATATGAGCATTTACCTTATATGATGATAATCTGCCATAAGAGACTTTGCAGCCAGCACTTCGTTTCCACCGAGGGTCTGCATTTTTTTCGGAGACAGTCAAGATTTTCCATCTTTATATATGACCAGATTTTTTCCAGGGACATCCTTTGCTTCTCCACAGACTTTTCCAGGAGAATGCCTTTCAGAATTGCTGTTGAATTACAAAGAAGTATTTATTGTATGAGGTGATTAATGGTTCTCGGCAAAATTGCTATTTTCAGCATGATTTAATTTCGTTTTACAAGTTGGGGGGAGGGAAATAATAAGTTTAAGTCCCAGGTTTAGAGAAACTCAGAGCCTCCAGTTCACATCTTGTAAAACACGGTTCATTTCAGGACTTTGGATGACTTCTGAATGTGTTTATTTGTTCCTCCCCAATTTTTAGTGACAAGACATTTTTTTTTAATGGCAGAGAAATGGAAACTGCTCTGAGTGATGGAACTGTTGTCTCATTTTCAGATCTGTTTCGTTCATAATTAAAGAACTGGCAGAATTCTCCTTTAACAAATGACAGCATGTAAAAGAAACGTAACTTTTCTGCTTATTAGTTAAGTGTTTTAACTACTGATGGGTGAGTGTTTTTAAAATGCCTCTGGTCTAACTCTGAAGAGGTTTTCTACCACCACCACCACCCTAGGCCCAGTTCAAAATTTTTCATTAAAAGCCTATCACTCATTGAACATGCAGTGAATTCTATAATACTCTGATGCTAATGTATTTTTCCTTTCATATTGCAGAAGGGGTTACTCACTACTATATCCGAGGAACAAGTATCAGGCATAAGATGCCCAGGAATTGCTTGCCAGGTTGGACAGTTGATCCCCACCCACCCCCTTCTTTTTGTTTGGAATATTCTAATTGTCTCGAACTACAGGCAGTGAAATGAGACAAAGAGTCCTGGAATCAAAAGTGGCAGCCGGGACTCTCACAATTTGGGGGGCTGACTACTATTGAGATAGCAACCTCTTTGTGACATCACCTGCACATCCTTCTGGGCAAAAACTTTTGAGGTACACATACTGGACAACTTAACTCTTTTTCCAGTCACCCCTTCTCCCTCCAAAATCATAAATCGGTATTTAGCTCACAGAATCTTTAAAAGAGCCAGCTTCTCCCTCTCCCCCATTCTGACTCCTAAGAAAAACTTTGTACCTCAATAAATATAAAAATGACCACTTACTTTCAAGTGTCATTTTGGTTGTGTGTGGTTCAGCAAGAGCAAAGAGCTCTTTTCTAAACTTAGCCCTATAGCCACCTATGCCAAAGAGCAGGCATGTTTGCAACAAGGTCTACCATCCCCCTTTTTCCTTTAAACTTTACAGTTTACAGAGCAGCCAGAGAGCAAAGGCTCTCTCTCTCTCTCTCTCTCTCTCTCTCTCTCTCTCTCTCTCTCTCTCTCTCTCTCTCTCTCTCTCTCTCTCTCTCTCTCTCTCTCTCTCTCTCTTTCTGTATGTCTCTTTCTGTCTCTGCCTCTGTTGTCTATTTCCTTCTATCTCTCCTTCAAGTCGGAGACTTAGCACAAACGATTTTGGCGACTACCATTACATTAGATACAAGACTCCCCTCTTTTTCAAACTAGTTGCTCATCGCGATCTAATCTTCCTCACCAGAAAGTTTATGAAACACATGAACCAGTTGTTTTAAGCTTTTAATATCATGGTTTGTTGTTGTTGTTTTACAGGATTTATTCTCAGCACTTGGCTCTATATACAGTTACACCAAAACCCACAATTTACAGTCTCACGTGGATCTAAATGGGCCCTCTCTTGCCAGTTAGAGCTGGGCCAGAGAGTAAGACAACAATAAATCTCTAACAATATTTTAAATAAATGAGATAAAGAGAAAATAATGTGTCACAAATATCATCAGGGACTATACACCTGGAGACCAATTAAATAACCTTATGACATTCCAAATGTCCTGTCCTCCTTTCTGTTCAGTATCAGTTTTTGCAAGTTGATTTGGGGTGTGGGGGTGGGGGTGAAAGGATACAAGATAGGGGGAAGAGGGGCCGGTTCTTTTGTTTGCACTAGATGCAGACATTTCCCGAGAACTGCACAACTCAAGTCACCACTGGATAGCACTGTTTATTTTAGCCATTTAAAAAATACTGCATACAAAGGAGTACTTCTTAGGTATCGAACTTCCCATTCCAGTTCTGCGAGCATTTCCATAAATAAACAATCCCACTGCTAGCCTTGCCAGCCAGTGCCCGATTTAGTGGTCCAGATCCGGATGACAACCTGTCCTCTGCCATACAGAGATCGCGTCTTCTCGCTTTCTCACTCTCATCTTAATTATTTACAAACGCGCGGTTGGGTGCTGTGTTGGTGTTTATTTTTGGTCCCGACAGAGGGGGAGGGAGAAAAAGGAACAGAAGAAGAAAGGTAGAAACAGGGATGCGGATAAAATTGGCCAGGGTATGCGGCCGATTATAGCGTGGAGGCACCTGGCTGGTGGCGGGGGTGAAGATGCGAGCCCTGAGTCTGTGCCTTGCAGGGCTGGCTGCCCGGGGCCGGGGCCGAGGAGCGCATCTTGGTGTTGGGCAGTTTGTGGTCCTTCTTCCATTTCATCCTCCGGTTTTGGAACCAGATCTTGACCTGGCGCTCGGAGAGGCAGAGCGTGTGAGCGATCTCGATGCGACGCCTCCGGGTCAGGTAACGGTTAAAATGAAACTCCTTCTCCAGCTCCAAGACCTGCTGCCTGGTGTAGGCGGTTCGGGAGCGTTTGGGTTCCCCTCCATTGTAATTGGGGTTGACTGAGCGTGCAGGGCCCAGTTGAAGGCGGAGGAGGGAGGGCAGGAGGAAGAGGAAGAAGAGGAGGGGGGGAAGCAATTGGACAAGATCATTATATAATAACCTGACACCAAGTTCACGTAAGAATACATACGGCAGAGAAAATGTTTCACAGGCTATTGACAACGGAAAACAAGCGAGAGCCATAAAAAATGGTGTTGGGCATTGAGGCTGAGGAAAAGCTTCAGACACATGGCCCAGAGCCGCTGCCAGGGCCGGCCAATTTATGGGGGCTATAATGACTGCCCTAACAGTTTGGCGTCTCGTAAATCTCCCGATAAAGGACCCAGGACACAAAGGGTTTTTTGGCCTTTTGATTAGGTGGCACACACTCTCACGGTGCCCCCCCCCTCCGCTGCCATCCTGCCCCAGACCCTCCCTGGCCCCCGCCCCCCGCCCCCGCTGCGGCCCGGGCCTCGCTCACCGGTGCTGACATGGATCTTTTTCATCCAGGGGTACACCACGGGCTCCTTGCCGCCCTTGAGGCCGCACAGGCTCTTGTCGGCCAGGAGCAGGGGGCACCCTGGGGGACTGCCCGCGGCCGGGGCAGCCTCGCTGCGGCGGGGGAGCGCGGGCTGCGGCTGCGGGGGCGGCGGGACGTGGCCGGCCGCCAGCAGGCTCTGTCCAGCCCCAGGACCCCGGGCAGGCCCCTGGGTCGGGGGCGGCGGGGGCGGGGGCTGCTCGTGCCGGGGCCGTCCGGGGCTGGAGCGGCCGTAGCCGTACGGGTAGCGGACGCCGGAGGCTGGGGGTGCGGGGTAGAGGGTGGGGGGTGGCGCCAGGTACCCCGACTCCTGCCCGGGCCGCGGCGGGCGGTAGTAGCCCGGGGGCGAGCGACCGGCCCCCGGGGGCGGCTGCAGGTGCTGGGACGACGTGGGCTGCGGGGGCTGCGGGGGTGGGGGGTAGCCTCCCCCGTCCGAGCCGCCGGGCGCCCCGAACTCCTCGCAGGGCGGGAACTTGGGCTCGATGTAGTTGGAGTTTATCAAAAACGAGCTCATGGTCATTAATTTGTGAAGTGCAAAAATACTAATTTTTCTCGCGTTGTCGTTTTTCTGGGCTCTCCGAGGCCCCTCCCCCTCCCCCTCCTGCCTCGCTCCCCATCCTCCCTCGCCTCCCCTCCTCCTCCCCTTTCCTCTCCTCTCCCTCCCCCCAAATGCCTCTCCTCCCCCTTACCGCACCCTCCCTCTTCCCCTCCCCGCCCCGCTGCTGCTGAGGACAAAGTTCGGGCCTCGTCTCCTCCCCCACCCCTCCCCCCAGCACCTTCAGCCCCGTCCCGGCCCTCCCCACACGTGACCCGCTGCTGGCCAATGGAGGCGCGGCGCGCGCGGGCCCCGGATCAGGAAACTCGGGGTTGGATGATGGATGTCCCGGGTCTTTGGCTTGGGGGAGGGCGGTCAGCGGGGGTCCTCGCCCCGCGCGGTTCTTTGGCAGGGGAATGGAGGAGTCCTCACACTGACGGTGGGGGGGCCGCGACCGGGGCAGAGAGCTCCGCTTCGTCCTGTCCTCCGCCCCCCAAATCCGATCCTCACCCCTGGCCCCCAAGGTCACCGCCGCCGTCCCCCAGCCAAAGTCCGCTGCTGCCCCGCCCCCCACGCACGGAGGTCCCAGCCCCTTCAGAAACAGAAGTTCCCCGTACAGGGTCCAACCTTCCTTTCCCGTCCAGTCCCCGGCCCCTCGCCCCTCCTCCCACCAAAGTCCCCCTCACCCTCACCCTCACTCCGGCCCAGGTCCTCGAGCCCTTCCCCCCCTTCAGGTCCCTCACAGCCCTTCCATACACAGGGGTGTCTCTTACACGCCCCCTCCCTGTCCTGGCGTCCCTTCCTCCACCTGGGCCCTAGCACCTGAGGAGTCTCACCTGGACCTTGACCCCAGTCCCCTGAGTCATCATGGTCCTTCCCCAGTCATGACATGGGGGCAGGGGGGACTTAGCCCGAGGCTGAGAGGAGAAGGGTGACCCCGGCTCCTTGAGGACTGAGCCCTCTTTCGTGTGGCTGTGCCTGTGCGGGCTTGGGCAGTGGACCCCTCCAACGGAGGCCAGCCTCCATCCCTGAACATCACTGCCTTCCCTCCTGAAAGCCGGGTGGGCAGAACTCTGTCCACAGGTCCGGCTGAGGATGGACGGGTGCCTCAAGCGGGGACTGGAGTGGGGGAGAGGCTGAAGACCGTCACAGGGTCATTGAAATCTGACGGTTCAACTAATTACCGCATTATTAACAAATAAATTACTTATTAATTCCACCCAGTGTTGATGTTGGAAGTAAATCGTAAAGTTGTATTTCTCCGGGTGTGCGTGTTTACTTTCTCTTTCCTTCTCTGGGTTAGGCATGCACCTTGCTTTCTGGCCCTTCCCTCCTCTTCTCTCCTTTCCTCTCCCTCTTTTCTCCATTTCATCTCCCCTCTCCTTTCTTCAACTCTTCCTGTCCTCACCTGCCTGCCTGACCATTCACGCAGAAAGGGAGAACAAACCGGGTATCTACAAAGACAGGGCGAGACCAGGATTTTCCGGAAGGGGTGCCTTAATTGGGTTCCTCAAAGGGCATTACGAAGAAAAGCTTCCTCCCTGCCTGGGTTTCCAAGGTAGACACAGAAAGTTATCGCCTAAAGCCCAGCGACACTTCAGAAGGAATGTCATTTCTCCCCCCATTTATATCAGTTACGCACACGAGTTACTGAATGTCGAAACATTCATTTGATGGATAGTCGTTTAATGCTTAGTCACATAAAGCCTATTATTTTCAACTAATCTTTAAACTAATTTAGGAAAAGAGGCTAAAGAAAGTGATCTTTTTGGCTTTCTCTCTAGGATCTCCAGTTCTGCAAAAAATGGGTTTCGAAGCTATTTTCTATCTACTTTGGGCCTGGGGTAGCGAGTCAGGAAAAGCACAGAGAAATAGACGCGAATACAGGCATGCACAGGGCGCACGGACAATTTAAAATAAAATTTAATAACACGCACATATGTGTGTGTATTATATGTGTGTGTGTGTGTGTGTGTGTATACATATGTATATGTGTATGTATAAAATAACGCCTGATTAAATATTTACAGATTTCCCCAACAAGCTCCCGAGAAATTGGTCTGTGCGTTCTCGGTGATGGCCTCTAACAGCGAAAGAGTCCATCCGCCAGAAATACACCACGAAATCTCGGCTCTTTTTTCTTGTCATCAACCATGCCCTCTTAGGCTTTTTCTCTGTTTACTATGATTTACTGGTATTAAAACGCAAAATTCGTGTTGTTTAACTGCAGAGCTTTCTACGATGTCGCTATTTTTAGAGGTTAAAAAGAAAGCAGCGCTGTTTTGTGTCTAGTTGACCTAAACCGGCGAGCTGAAGTCTGTTATTCACGTGGCTCTGTTACTTGGTGGAGATGAGCTTCTTTGGGATCTCCTAAGGCCTGTAACTTGTCTTGGTGGTTTGCTATCATAAACAAAAACTCGGCCAAGACCACCAAGTGTTATCTCAGACACCGACATTTTGACATTTTAAAGCGAGATTTATGGCTGCAATAAACAACCTCGGTACCTCTTCTGATCTGACTAGAACCCCCCCTTTCCAAAACGGCACATCCTTCAACCAAATTAAATCACATAGAGATCTATATTCTAAAAATTAAAACACTTTTTATCCCAAGAAACGTGACATCACAGTAAGCCTGGAAAGACGCTAAAGCAACTAGTAAAACAACCAAAATTTACCAGCAGTATCTCTCCCGAGAAGAGAAGGAAATTCAAGGAAATGAAGCAGAAATGGAGAGGTCTAATCTTCATATACCAACTGGATCCAATTCCAAGTAGTGAAAAGGGGTTTTCCCTTCTTTGTAAAACATGTAAGCACATCTGTTCATTCCACGTGCTCGGATAAAAAATGTGTACAACAAAAGATTGAAATCCCAATACGTAAAATAACTTTCTACTGAGTTTAAGCACCATAAATTGGAAGTGGGGGTGGCAAGGGGGGAGTAAGAGACAGAGAGAGAAAGGGAAGAAAGAAAAGATGCAAGGAATGAAGGAAATAGAGGAAGAGGGAGGACAGGCAGAGGATAGAGAGAGGGAGGGAAAGGAGAACTGCATTTTTAGTCTAGTTTGAATCTGATTTGAGTCATTTTGAATATATTTGGATAGGCCTTTCCTCCTGAATGCAACCCTGTTCCAACTTTCAAAGTGACCGAAAAGTGACACCGTGTGCATTTTGTTTCTTATTAATCTCACACATTGACAGTCTTTGTTAAATAACAAGGCGCGCCCTTCACCAGCCGACATTTTCATATTTGTTAGACGCGCTGACCTGAAGTTCACCTCGGCCTTGGACTTAGCTGTTCTCAAAGGTCTATACAGTGTCTTTTAGATAGCTGGGTGCTTCGCCCAGGTCACTCCTTCGGAGAGAAAACTAAGGGGGAGAGGGGTCATGGGGAAGTGTAAACGTTATGGAATGGATCAACTGTATTTGCCCTTTGTTCCTTGGAACCAAGATCCCTCTTCCCGTCCCTCCACCCATCCACACTATTTAGTACTGGATACTGGTTAAGGAGCCCATGAAGCTTTGGGGTTCCAAAAAGAGGGGGTAACATTTTGAGATTGGTTATTCATACAATCTTCAAAAAAAAAATCCCATCGGATATTTGGTTTTAAATATCGAAGTCTTCAGTAGAGGTGTATCTACGGATATTTGTTTTTCCTGTGCTTTAAAAAATAAACAAAACCCAGACATGGGAAATGCAACTTACATTCGTATTTAAATGAATTTTGACCATCTAAATAATCTATCTGCTTGCCTCCCTTAAAGAAGGGGAATTTTCACAATAAAGGAATATTTTATCTAAATTTTATAATTGCTGTTAGCTTCTCATTTAAAGAATACCCAAAAGATGGTAATAATCATTGAAGAAATCTCTTTTTAGGCATGTGCAAAATTTTGACCTAAAACATAATGAAAATGTGCCCTTGAAAAGACAAGATTTTTTGAGAGGAGAGGAAGAGAGTACATTTTTATTTTCTTCTTCGAACTAACCTAGACATGGTCAGGGAAAGTGCAAGGCTGATGCCCAGCTCGGGCACGAGTAAACCTGTCTTTTCTCCTTTCTAGCAGTCACACACTCGACCACAGATTCAGAGTCAAAATGACACACAGCTCAGGGAAATAGTGTTGAATTTCTCCATGAGCAAAGGCCCCACTAATGAAACGTTTTCTTTGCTCCCCCAGACATCCTCAGGGTGTATGGCCAGCTCAGGAAAGGAAGCCATGTCAGTGGTACAGTGACTTTCTCGCATGGACCTTCACACACATGCATCCCCATTTGCCGAATAATCAGATCCCTGGCTGTAGATTAAACAAGACAAAAATTTCATATTTGCTTTTTTCTGTTATCCTGGAGTAAGTACCTGAAGATCAACTCACAGGCACTATGCCCTGCCCACCCCCCCAAAAGAGAAGTCCAGACTGAGTGTCCAGCGGCATTTACACAGATTTTTTTCCCTAGCTTTCCAAATGTAGCTAAAATGAGATTTCCTTGACCATTTTATGGCCTCAATGCAATCTTGTTTTCATTCTCCTCTTTCCTTACTTTTCCACTATTCCTCCCTACTCCATCCCCTCCTTCCAGATATGGCTTTAAATTTTCCTAGAAATCACAACTCTATCATATTTTCTTTCTAAGTGATGTTTCACTGTGACTCCTGCTCTCTTGCTCCAAATGGCACATTTTCTATAGTTGTAAAGGCTGGAAATTGCCTTACGTTCAAAGACAATCGATAACTTTATAGTAGGGACCTGGAAGTGGAAATCTTAACACCACAGAGGGTCTTTTCATCAAGTCCGGAAAACCGAGAACTTTAAAGGATATTTCTTTCCTAAGAGATTGGGGGGCGGCGGGGGGGAGCGCTAATCTGTTTTCCACAGCTTAGTTCTCTTTCCAAATGAGTAGTCTGAATTGAAGGACAGCCTTTTGTTTTTTAAAAACCTGAAAATACCGCAATCTGAAAAAATTCTGATCTTGTCTCCCCCCACGCACCCCAAGAAAATGAGGAAATCAAAGTCACTTTCTAAAATGGATCTCCCCTGTCAGCTTTTCCTGTCTTCTGAAACCACAGAGGGGAAGGGGGTTGGGGTGGGGGGGGGGAGCTGAAAGCGAGCATCAGATGCCTACGTTTCTTTCAAAGATAAAAATAAAATCAGACCTCCAGGAGCTGGGTGAATTTTGGTCCACGACAAAGCCTGGGGGCAGGCAAGCCTTCCTTCAAGGCTGGCAGGCGATTTGGAGCTTATTTACCTGCTCCCTCCGAGGTACAGAGTACCTCAGAATGTGGCCCGATAATTCAAGATGAAATACAGCGCGTATTCCTCTCGAAAAGAGGAATTTTCTATCCTTTCCTCAGTAATTGAGGTCATTCTAGCACCAAGGTTCACCTGGAGTCCATACCATGATACACGCGAAACTCGACGCTATATTTTATCTTTTGTGTTGATAGCCTGCATCTCGGCTGTAACATTGACTTCAAACTCTGTCTGGGCAGATGACGAAGAGTGGTGCACAACGTAAACTTTTGACCCTCAACTTTTTGACCCGCAGTTGTAACGACCTAACCACAAAGATATACAAAAGCGATGCCTCTTATTTCTTTGAGGACTGAGAGGGCGCCCTCTTAGTTTCAATAATTCTGCTGTTGCCCTTCTCCTCAAAGTGGATTTGGGTAAAGAGAGAGGATTAAAATGTATATTTCTCCCCCCTTTCATCATTGTATTTACTGCCAAATCCGTTTCCCAACTCTTTCGTCAACGATAAGAGTGACTAGATTAACTCCAAGAAACTCATGATTACATTTGCAAGGGAAATATTGGGTAAGTTGGAAAAGAGAGAGATGATGGGGGGAAAGTGGTGGCCCGGACTTCCATTCGTCATTTTTCCTTTATTTAAAAATAAAGACGCAACAAACCGAATTGTTTGGGAAAGCTTGCCTAAGCAAAGGAGTTGACTGTGAACTTGGTCTGAAGCGAGCTCTGGTGGTGGTTCCTAGGGCGTGCAGATTTATCTTTTCTGCATTTACTTAACCCGGCAGTGAACTGCGCTGGCTGTCATTTGTTTGGCGATGACAGACTTCACCTCAAGCAAGGACTGTTTCACAAAATAGCAATAATTACCCAATAACCTTCATAACAAATATTATTATTGAAAAGACCATTTGGGGAGGGAGAGGAAAAGGCAGAGGGAGAAAGGTGGAGTCTTGGTGTAAAATACTAAAGAGGGGGACCCTATTCCCCATCTTTGTGCCTTTTTATGGGGTGTTCTGTAGATCCACCATCTAGGGGTAGTTCAGAAGAGATTGAACAAGCCTCTGCTCTGGGAGGCCTTTCCTGGATGACTATAGAAAACTCCATTGTTGACCAAAAGGAAACCTGTAGATGATCTATATTTTCCTCTTCATGGAAGGGCAAACCAGGGATTACCTAAAGTTTAAACATGAAAGACTGCAGTTCACTCAAGCTGAAAAGTTTATTTTCCTCTTTAACACCCTATAATCCAGAGTATGATGGATCCCTTTATTACTAATTATTTGGAAATGGTAATATTTTGAATTGTACCAGTAGAAACTGCTTTTTCTGCTATGAAACACTACACTGTCTTCTCTGAAAGAACACCCACCATGAGGCATGGGACAAGAAGAAAAAAGTCAGAATCTTGGTGTGATGTTTTGAAATGAGCCCATGTAAAACTTAATAACCTATAAGTAAGTGTGACCAGAAGCTTCCTATAATATGTTTATAATTCAGGGGATACCGTCATTCTTCCTACTGAAAAGAACTTAGACCCTGGAAATTAAGGTTGTTTTATCCTTTTACAGGGTGAGACACATCAATGTCCTTCTGTCACTGGATGAGGTTAAATATCTTAACAAAGACAACAAACATCAGGTTTTTTTTAAAGTCAATTACCTCCCACAAAATGATCCAAATCAATTACTCATTGATAAAATGACCAAACTAGATCATTCTCTATTCTTTACTCTGAGACATTTAAATGGAGAGGGGGGGGGGGGGAGAGAGAGAGAGAGAGAGAGAGAGAGAATCAGAGATTCCCTAAAATAATTTCAAAATGTTAATTGAATTTAGAATTTTTAAAAGTCATAGAACTTTGTTGATCTAAGTATCCACAAAACCTCTAATTCAATTTAAAGACTACAGCTACTCAGACAAGATAATAACATTTCCAGCTAATATTTTAGAGAAATCAGCTGCGCTCTTGGTTAGTTTGTGGAAACAGATATTAGGCTAAGTTCTGTTTGTCAGTTTTCCTCACTGTTTAATGCACACAACTTTCTAGATAACTATATATTCATAAGTGCATCTACACACTTCCTCTGATTAGGCCACTAGAATATGGCAAGGTCCCTCCACTTTCCTTTCTGTTTGTTATTTCGGCCACCCAGAAATCATTTAACTTGATTAATCAAAGGACACTAAAATGAATCCTTGAGTTAACGTTTTTCTAAAAATGAAGGTGGAAGTCTGGGTAACAAAACAAAGAACTAAGATTTTTACACACACACACACACACATACACACACACGATTCTTAAAAAGATAAAAGGAGAAAAAAAATTCCAACAGAATTTCCATTTCTCAAATTGTAGAGATATTTGAATTTCGATGATCAGGTTAGAGGATCACACACACAATATAACTTATATGACGCAGGTTTCCCCCAATCAATGAAAGGAAATGATTAGGACCAAAGAGATTTAGGATTTTTCTAGAAACTTTGCTTTTTTTTAAATTTTTGTTTCCTAAACCTCTGATTCTGTGGGCAGCTGCTGAATGGATGTTCACTGTCAAAACATAAACTCCATAAAATAAAGTTTGGTGCAGTTGTAAAACCCCCTGAATCTCAAGTTCCCTGTCAGGAGAACTGAAAATGCCCACTCAAGTTGTTGCTTGTAGGAAGCCATACAGACCCTAAGTGAGGAGAGCATTAAGAAAGACAATATTCGATTTTTTACTTAATTCCAGAGACCAGCTGAAGAAACTAGGTTGAACTCAGCAGTGCCTTTGGAAGGGAATTTGGGGTTATTTGCTCACTCTATCACTCCCAGAATCTAGCCAAGCACACCACGTTGGGATAAGGCCACGTTACAATAAAGTTCGTGAGGTTTTGCCCTGGAAAATATAGAGGACTAAAGAGAGAGACTAGTGAATGTAGGTGGAAGAGAGGATCAAACAGAGAAAAGACAATTCTTTTTCCACTAAAGAATGCATCGCTGGTGCCATTTTGGAAATGGTTGTTTTCAAAATCATAGATTATGTAAATTGTCCATGATCAAACAGAGTGAGGGGCTGACAAAAGAGAGGCGGAAATCTCCTACTGACAAACGACTCATTTCTTCCCTAAATTCTCCTTTATGGAGTGTCAGGAAAAACAAACCTAAGGGCTCTGTAAGACTTTTAAGTTGGATATTGAAGATTGCATTATTTCCCCCAAAACGCCAGAACCAAGGTTTTAATGGGTGGGGTTATGGGAGGTGGAAGAGAGAGGTGCTATTTTTTCTAACTGCTGCCTAGATAGACAGTTCTATCACCTTTTCAGAGCAAAATTCTGGAGGGAGAGAGCGGGGGAGAAAGAGAGAGAGAGAGAGAGAGAGAGAGAGAGAGAGAGAGAGAGAGAGAGAGAGAGAGAGGAAGAAAGAAAAAGAAATAGAGAAAGGAAGGAAGGGGAAGGAGAAGAAAAGAAAAAAAGGTTCTTTTACCCTTTTCATTCAGCTCTGGAAATTCAAAGACCAGAGTGAAATCCGGCCATAAAGTTTATTGCTGAGTAATCACAGGCTGGTGAGAAAAGCCTTAGTGAAATAAGAAGAATGTAAAGGCAAACAGGCAGTTGAGGCCTAGCTCTCACAGCTGGGGGTCGGGGGTTGGGGAAAGGGAAGGATAAGATCTCAAAGGCCAGAACTCCTGGCGTCTCTATTTCCAGGGATGCTCTTTTTATTGTCTAGTCTATAACATGATTTCTAGTATCTAAAATCCAAGTCTGTTAAGTGACCCTGAAGTGGGGAAAAGTGCCTTTTAAATGGCCTCCAAGCCAGCATCCTGGACCAGAATATCACAGAAACTAGTAGGACAGGGTAAGGACCCCTTTGAATTCAGACCCTGCCAAATGACTCCAACCTTGGGGAAGAATATTTCAATAGTCTCCCCCACACACAGAAACACACTCCAGACAAGAAATCCGTAACCAGCTGACTTGAAAAGTCAACACTGCCCTTCCTAACCCTGATATTGGAGCAGAGTATCCTGGCCCAGACTCCTTTCCAAGCTTGCAGCCTGAGGCCCCTACCCCAGTTCAGAACCCTCAGGATTCAGCCTGCCAGACCCCACTCACCCACCACCATCAGGGCTCAGAGAAGATTTAGCCAGATGCAGGACAAGGACTTCCTGAGAGTCTGCTTTTCAGATCCCTCACCCACCCACCCACACACACATACACACACTGTACACATATGCATATTCTCACACACACAAAAATCATCTTTTTGGAAACTGGAGAGACCAGACTCAGAGAGCAGCGGAAGTCATTAACATCTGTGGTAGTCCAAGTAATTAAAGTTAGGCCTCAAAATCAATCTCTGCCAAAGTCACTTATTGTGGTTTACTTGGATGGGACTGGTAAAAACTTCAGCGTTTGCTGTTAGCACTTTTTATTTTGGAAGGGAACAGGTTTGCAGGCAGATTCACAATCTGGGTAAATTGTTTCACTCTTTTGAATTTAGTGGCAACCCTTACAGTTATTGAACCAGAGAGACAGAAACAGAGGAACTGAGAGAGAGTTAGTTCACTGTAAAAATAAACTATAAGAAACTCACAAGTCAAACTTACCTTAACTTGCTAGGAGTCATTTTTCAGAGAGTTTTGAGAATTCGTGGTTTAGGCACTTCTACCCATAAAATGACCATTTGAATGACCAGGTGCCACATGTAGCCTGCAAAAGAGTCCAATGAAGTCCAGCGTCAGTGAGATTATATGTTATGTGGTATATAATGTTGGATGTCAACTCCCCAAAACCATAAAACTTACTTTAATGGCACCACGTGACTTTCTATAGCCAGTGAGCCTATCTGTCTGTGCTATGGATGATTTTACGATCTAATTCATAGACAAAACCCTATTCATTTGGCACCCAAATGTCATATAGCCGGAACTGGGGCTTATAAAGTTTACTGTTTTATAACTTTTAAAGGAAGCCATCAATGTAAGCACTCAGTAAATGTGCAAATCTTTAGTTGCTCTTCGAAGCTCAGAAGAGTTAACCAATCGAGCTAGGATGGGGGTAAGTAACATTACATTTG
Source organism: Potorous gilbertii (assembly GCA_028658325.1). Classification (NCBI taxonomy): domain Eukaryota; kingdom Metazoa; phylum Chordata; class Mammalia; order Diprotodontia; family Potoroidae; genus Potorous; species Potorous gilbertii. Next base: position 14,187,620 of record CM053770.1, read on the forward strand.
TAGCGAATTAATTGTAGCAAAAGGAATCCTATCTGTTAAGGGTGCAGTGGGGGAAGGTGACGATAGGATCTGACTATGGCGAGGAGGGCTTGGGCTTGGGATCCTGGAAATGCCAGTATCTCCAGCTAGTTGAAACTACAAAAGCAGTTTAAGAATGACGTAGAGATGTTGTGAAGCCGAGGAAGGCATTTTAACAAAGGACACTAGTTCTGCCTTCTTTTCCCTTTTCCTATCTTTTTTCTTTTATTTTCTTTTTTTCCCAAATAGCAAACATTTAGGTAAATGAAAGGCAAGCAGTGTGGCGAGAGCTTCTGCCTTGCAATTTCTACCTCTTACTCAGGAGGAACTCAGTGGAAAGTTTCAGTGGCAGAGAGCTCACTGGCGGGTACACACTCTAGCCATCTCCTTTGCACCAGCGGGCCCTAGCTGGCCAGGTATTCCGCTGACCATGGGGCTCAGTGCAGATCCCAAGCCTCAGAGTCTCGGGGAGAGAGGCAAAGAGGAAGGACGAGCTCACCATTTGGTACAAACCAGGTCACGAGAACTTACAATAGAAAGTTTATTTTTTGTTTCCAGTCAGGTTTTTTTTCTTGAAAAACAAATACAAAAAAAAAAGAGCTTATCACAGTTTGCTTTAAACAGCCAGACTTGGACTATAATTGTAATTTTGTTCACAAAAACAGACACCACTGAAGCTGCGCGTATAAGAAGCCACTTTTTTTTTAGGAGTTCGTGCAAAGAGTTGTACAAAGGCACAGCAAAACAGACACTGCACTGAGTCACACTTGCCGTCACAGATTCACTATTCACTACACGTTGATAAGAAGTTAAGTTGTATCTCATCAAGTCACTTCTACAACAGCATTAGTTAGTTACACAGGAAGTATAGGTAGTTAGAATAAAAATATTTTTAACAGCTTGGAGCTATTCAGACAGGGACACTTCCACGCACATGCACAGTTAAGGAGACGGATCGAGTGCAACACACGACATTGGCACTAAACAAGGTGGGGGGAGGAGAGTCTCTCTCTTTTTTTTGTTCTTTTTTTTCTTTTTTACAGTTACTTCAAGTAACACAGCTCGATTTATATAAATAAGTTAAAACATCTATTTGTTTTCAAGACAAAGCCATTCAGGACAAAGAAATATACAGAAAGCATATCTACTTATACACTTAAACAGGCGATATCATAATCATAAACAGGCTCATGATTAAAGGTGGGTGCAGGGGGGTGACAAGGACAGGATTTCTTCACAGAAGTAACACGAGGAAGTTTCGAAAGTCACCTTTAGTACTGACACTAGGCGCAGGTTCCACTAATACTGCTCAGTACTTTTAAACTCTCGGATTATCAGGGGCGAAAAGCCCCTCCCGCCGCGGCCATACTCATACTTTTAAGCTTATTATCTTTTTTCCATTTCATTCTCCTGTTTTGGAACCAGATCTTAATTTGTCTCTCTGAGAGGCAAAGAGCATGTGCTATTTCAATTCTTCTTCTGCGGGTCAGGTATCTATTGAAGTGGAATTCCTTTTCCAGCTCTAGGGTCTGGTATCGGGTGTATGCAGTCCGAGCCCTTTTGCCTTCTGGTCCTCCTATGTTGTCTGCAACAGAAAAGTCATTGATTTTAAAACTCCGCAGCGATTTGCCCGCAAGGTCCTGAGTCGCCCACGAGAGCCACGGAACCGTTAGACCCTGGACGATTGTTATCTTTCAGTACGGGGGGACACGCTCAACAAGTCCTCTTTCCACTTCTCTTCCACCCCCCCCACCCCCCATTTCCTCCCCCTTTCCTTTCTGGAGAGAAAACAATACGGTTTGGCGACGAGCGAACAATCAGCAGATGTAAGGCTTGGAGCAGTAGCTTTTTTTTCCCCCTTCTGTTGCCTGCTTTCTGTCTCCCCACCCCAGGCAGCTAGTCTCCCAGAGGCACAGCCCTCCCAGCTTTCATATGATTCACTTTTACGAGGAAAGTCCCCCTAATAATGGCCATTTTACGATAGGAAAAGTGATCGCTGGGTCATCCTTCCTCAAAGTTACAGGGAAGAACGACACCGCCCCCCCCCCGCCCCCTCCCCCGCAGCCTCCCCTCTGTTCTAATGTGCATGTCCCGGGTTCTTTCTCTCTCTTCCTCCCCTCTCCATGTCTACTCTCCGTTTGTCTCTCCCCCCTCCCCACGCTGCATAACCCTATGAGCTCCTGCCCTTACTATTTCCTAAACTCTTTTTTTTTGGGGGGGGGATATAATTAGTAATGCGATTTGCCCAGGATAGCCCGGCTAATAAATTGTATGCCCTGACAAGCACCTATTCACTTCCCCCATTCCGAATATCTACCTCTCTGCCCCTCAGCTGTTTGAGTTGGGAGTGAGGAAGAAAGGTTTCAGGATTTCTTTCGCCTCCCCCTTTCCTCCTTGTCTTGCCTCTTTCCTTCTTTCTTTTTTCATCTTTCTCTTATGCCTTAACTTGCTTTGCAAAGTGGCCATTTGATTTACCCCATTACCATGCACAGTAGAACTGGGCAAACTAGATGAACGGGAAGAGAGAAAGATGCAGACGAGAAAGAGAGGGAGAAGAAAGACAGAGAGGGAGAGAATGGCAGAGACAGAAAGATAAGCAGGGAAATGGAGACGACAGATAAGCAGTGAAATTTTTGTGGCAATCGCGGAGAGAGAGAGAGAGAGAGAGAGAGAGAGAGAGAGAGAGAGAGAGAGAGAGAGAGAGACCCCAAGGTTAGCTTTACCATGACTTATATGCAGCTTCCGCATCCAGGGGTAGATCTGGGGTTGGGCTGGCTGGGCTGGACTTTGGTCGCTCTGGGCACTCGCCTGCTCGCTGCTCGCTGGGGTGTCATCCTCAGTCCCAGACGAGGTGCCAACCCCTTCTCTGCTTATGTGAGTGCTGCTGGAATTGGACGATGTGCTCGTGGAGTTAGCTAGCGAGTTTTTCACCCCGTGATGACTCTCGCTGACAGGCGAAGCGGCCACGGCGGTGCAGGGCAGAGGGTCAGGTGGAGGCGAGTGAGACGACGTGGCAGGTTGGTTATACCTGGGCTCCGTGGACGCCGAGGTGGCATTGGCGGGGTAACTGCGGGCTCTCTCATTGGCACCAAAGTGGCTGGAAGCTGAGCGCCCAACGCTGAGATCCATGCCATTGTAACCATAGCCGTACCTGCTGGGATGCATGCTCGCTGAATCCCTGTATTGCTCGCTCACGGAACTGTGATCTCCATAATTATGTAACTGGTAGTCCGGGCCATTTGGATAGCGACCGCAAAATGAGTTTACAAAATAAGAGCTCATTTGTTTTTTGATATGTGTGCTTGATTTGTGGCTCTTGGTCGTTTTGTGCGTCTAAAGCACCCTTGCACAATTTATGATGAATTATGGAAATGACTGGGACATGTACTTGGTTCCCTCCTACGTAGGCACCCAAATATGGGGTACGACTTCAAATCACGTGCTTTTGTTGTCCAGTCGTAAATCCTGCCTGATGACCTCTAGAGGTAAACTCGTGCACTAATGGGGGAGTTGGGTGGATGCTGGAGGCTGGGCGCGCGCGCCCCCGGCGCGTTCCCGCCGCCAGCTCCCGGCTTTCAGTCGGACTCTTGCGCCACCCTCTGGAGACAAGCTAGATCTTCACCCTGCCGACCAGGGTCTGCAGGGCTGGGGTCGAATTGAGGTTACAGCCCATTATAGCAAAATTATTGCATTTCCCTCGCCGTTTCATTAGTATGTACCAATTGTAAAGGCTATCAGCTGCAGATAACAAAACTAGCGATAATGCAAAAGACAGGGGAAAATTGTTCACTTTTATTATTTTACATTCACTTGTTTTTCTCTTTCCTTTCTTCCCCTCTAATTGTTGGTGTAGGTTGATCTTTTTGTTTTTTGTTTTTTGTTTTTTTTAGTTCAGGGTTTTTTGTTTAGTTTTGATTTGGTTTTTGTCCTGCAGTCAGGTCAGAATTCTGCAAAATACCAAAATCACCTTATTTCTTTAGGGTGATATACATTGAACCAATTGGAGGAATAAATCTGTCTCCCCCACCCTAGCTGCTGCAGTCACAGCCCTCTTTTCTGCAGGCGGATAAGGGACACTGCCGATTTTAAATGACAAACATCTAGTAAAGATAGTGTTTGCGTTGTTTTTTTTTTCCCGAGGCAAAGTCAAATTCCGTATAATTTTATAGTCCCAGTTGATTTTCCCCCCTCAGAAGTAAATATGATTTTCATAGATAGATATTCCAATCGCTTTAAGGACTGAACTCGGAGAAAATCTTCGTATTCCAGATGCCCGATCCGGCCAGCACTGAAAGCTAGGGAGTTTCTTACTGCATACCTCTGTGCCCAGGGTTGGTCTTCCGAAATGCAGAGGCAGAGGTGAAGCGATTCAGAGATAACTTGACCGACCTGCTTTGGGAATCCTGCTTAGAGGAGAAAAAATTCAAGGAGAGCCAGAATGGAAGCATTTCAGGGCAGCTCCGTCTGCAGCTTTTATTTTCCTGGGCTTAGAAATTCGAAAGTAAATGACAAAGGTAGCAGAGAGAAAAGGGACTGTCTGGACCAAGCCTCTGAACCACTTGGAAATGAGGAAACCTCAGGCCAATATACCATCTAATAAAAACTGCCTCTCTCTTACTGACATTAGGGGGGGAAGGAGGAATCAACAACAATCCGATCTTCAGGAATCGCAGCTGGGACTCCCCTTGGCACCGCACCCTCGGAAAAGATCTGGCTTCTCCTAAGTCTGCAAAGTTCAGTACCCAGATCTCTTTGCCTTCCTAGGAAGGTTGATTTTCTTCCAGTTATAGTTAGCCGATTTCATTTGGAAACCTTAGTTTTATAGCTGCTTCAGGGCGATTCTTTGTTTCCTAAAAATTCTTCCCTTGCCCATTTCTGCCCGAGGCGAAATGACTCTTGGAGGTCGTTTTGGGGGGAGGGGGTGCGGGGGACCCCAACTGTCTTTTCCTCCTTTGTTCAGCAGATTTATTGGTTTATGTCTTATTGCATTGTTGCTTACTGCCGTAAAACTTTTTGTAGACCCCGCTGGACAGTCAGCTCCCAAACACCATAGGGAGGAGACGACCCCGACCGTAAATGGGATTTTGAAAGGGTTGGAACCTCGGGCTGGTGTTTCTCCCCTCCAAATCAGCTCACAGTTCAGATGCTAAACTATGCACCTATTTGCTTCTGCAGCCGAGTAACAGCTACTAGAACAGACACTCGGACAGTCCGAGATGCTCAACAGAAAACAGGGTCCCTTCTGGGTGTGGAGTGCCTGGTTAACTCACTTTACATGAGAAGGTAAAGAGGGGCTATGTACACAACAGACTTCTAAATGACTCTTTTTTTTTTCTTTTAAGAAATACACAGTTGGTTGGAAATATATAGCCTCTCCTCCAGCTTTAGAAATCAACAGACTGTGAATACTTAGGGCAGCAATAGTGTTGGCAGAATGAGAATACAAGGGGGGAAAGCCGCTAAGAAGGGGGAAGGCCTGGGAACTTGGCTGATGCTTTCGTTATTCTACTCCCCCTGTCTTTTCCTCTATTTCTTCGCTGCTGGGCTGTATGGAATTTAGGAGTTTGTTCTCTTTTTTCCATTTCATTCTCCTGTTCTGGAACCATATTTTGATCTGTCGTTCTGTGAGGCAGAGTGCGTTGGCGATCTCAATCCGGCGCCTTCGCGTCAGGTATCGGTTAAAATGGAATTCCTTTTCCAATTCGAGGGTTTGATATCTCGTGTAAGTTTGCCTTCCCCTTCGACCGTGGGTGCCATACACAGTACCTGGGAGAAGGAAAGATTAAGGGAGTAGACTTGAAAAAAGGTTCTAGGCTTTCAGGAAGAAAGAGCAAGACATGCTCTAAGCTAGCCCCTCTAGTCTCTCCTAGAGAGGCAAGCCAAGCACATGGGGCTAATTTTGCCTTTACTAATTCTGAAGTGATCAAGATGGCTAAGCAGGTCAATGTTATTTGTCCTAGGCAGGGAATGATCTTCTAACTTACAATTATTGCATTGTGTTTTTCCTATCTATGAAGGAAACCATTATTACTGGGGGCTGGAGAGGAAGCCATACTAACCTCACCACATAGAGAGATAGAAACGTACAATGACATGTGTGTGTGCCTACATGTGAGTGTGCACAAACAACCGTGTATATCCCAGTAAAGCTAAGCCATCATAGGGCAGCCAAATTGGAAGTAATAAAAATACTCAGCTTTCACAGCTCCTCAGTGATTCTCCCAAAACCACCTTGCATGAAGGAGAATGGAGCATGCCCCCTTTAAAGATAAATGGATTTTTTTTAAAGGCACAAGACCTAAATTTCCAAATGTAGTCCTTCTGTCTTGCTCCAAGAGACTTTCTGTTAGTGGAGCTTCATGAAACAGAGGAAATAAGGGTGGAGGGAGGGGAGGTTTTCTGGAGTTTCTGGAAATTAATGGCCTTGAAGGCAAATAAGGTCTTTAGGGTATTCTCCACCTTAATTAAGCCCACCTTGCTGAGGAGCTGAAGGGCTTCCAGGGTCTCAGAAGTTAACTACTCAAGGATTAGTTTCTAGAAGAGGAAGTAGGAGGGACATATTCAGAAGCTGGATAACTGGGTCCTCCAACTGCTTTAGGGTGTCAGTAGAAGGGAGTAGATTGGGCAGTTCGATCTATCTTTACATCTCCAGGGCGCATAGGAGAGGGGGGTTTGGTGTGGAGGGAGATTGATCATTTAATGATGTGTGTGTAGAAAGCTAGTCCACCGTAGCTAGAGAACTTCACAGGAGGATGTAGCATGGGCGCTCTCTCTCTCTCTCTCTCTCTCTCTCTTCCTCCCTCCCTCCCTCCTCACTCTCCCTCTCTCTCTTTCCCTCTCCCCTTATCCATATTATAGTTTCCAAATAACTTGGCAATGGCAGCCCCCCCACCACTCCCCAAAGGTGTCACATTACATGGAGAATGGAGCCCTGCTTTTCTATAACCTAGTTTCCATATTGGATTCTTTTTCCCCCTTTCTGTTTTTAATCAAACAACAACAATAACAACAACAACAACTTTGTTTTCTTTTTTTTCTGTCCTTTATTTCTTCCTATTATTTCTTACTTTCCTCTCTCTCTCTCTCTCTCTCTCTCTCTCTCTCTCTCTCTCTCTCTTTCTCTCTCCTCTTTTTTCCCTTGCTCCCTTCTTTTCTTTCTTTTGTGGAGGTGGAGTTGGAGAGGGAATTGCATGCCAATGACTTACCAGCACAGGAATTCATCCGCTGCATCCAGGGATAAACAGGACTCGTGTACTTCCGGTCGCTGCCTTCGTCATTTAAGATTTTGCCCTGCACATTGCTTTCGGATTTGTATTGTTGCTCAGGAGAAAAGTGCAGATACTCCCCGTGGCCCCTCTGTTTTCCACTGCCCGAGGGAGAGGCGCTACTCAGGTCCTTCTCTGAGTAGAAACAAGAGGTGCCGTACTCATAGGACGCTCGATTGCAAGCAATGACCGTGTTGGACTGTTGGTAGAAACAAGGTGAGGTGTATGTCTTTTCCTGGAGGCTCGATGCCCCATAAGAAGCGGGGAAATGCCTCAGAGCATCATAGCCAGCTGGATAGAGGGGGATCTGCCCGAGGAAGGAGTCCTGTCCATTAGACAGGCTCCCTGGGAAAGTGGGATTCACAAAATAGGAACTCATTTGCGCTCCCCTCTGCAGGACTGTGATTTGTTGTGTATTAGTACATCTGGCTATAACTATTAGTAGTCATCGAACTGGTTTGTTTCTGGATGGCCGAGCGCCAAAAGCGACAGCAGCAAATAGCACCAGCTGACGGCGCGCCGGCCAATGGGAGAGAGCCGCGGAGCCCGCTCCCCGGGGACCCGCGGCGACCGAGCCAGCAAAGTTACAAACAACCCCCAGCCCGCACACCCGGCAGATTAATGGGCACGCACAGCCAGCCTACCCGCCCGCCTCTCTTCCCGGAACGCCAGCCAAGGGCCGCTGGGGAGTGGGCCAGCCTCGCTTCCTTGGCCTCCGGGCCCCAGGGGTTTGAGGGCCCTTCAGGCTCCTGGCCTTGGAGGACAGCTTGGTCCCAGGCCTTCTCTCTCTCTCTCTGTCTCTGTCTCTCTCTGTCTCTCATAAGAAATTGGAACCCTGACATATCTTCAGCCAGGAGGGACAATGACAACAACAACAGATCACTCCCTGCCCCACCTCCCTCAAATCTCTTTTCATTTTCTCCTCCCAGCAGAACAGGACCCTGCTCACTCCAACTGCAGAAAGGAACGCATTCTTAGAGTTAGGCTCCGCCAGGGGGAGGCCGAGGTCAGGGGGTCCTTATCCTTACCTCTCCCTCCACTCTCACCCGTGGGCGCTCGAGCCCCACTGCTCGCTTTGGGGGAGGGAGAGAGGACAGAGAAGGCCTCCGGTCTCTCTTCTGCTCATTGCAACTTGGGAAGCAGAGGAAGCCCCCTCGTCCTCTCATATTGACCCCAAAGAGGCCTGCGGACAACTGTCGAGTCCAGCCTCAGAACAGGAGGAAAGGGAGATTCGCGCTCTCGACCAGAGCGTCAACCACCGCCACTGTCCTAAATGGTCCTTCTGATCCTCGTCTCCTCCCGCAGGCCTCCTCACTCCATAAAAAAAAAAAAAAAAAGACTAAACACCTCTACTACCCCAGCCTCAGGGACTTTTCGACGTGTCCTTTGAAGCCCCAGACATTTGGGCCGTAGTGTCCCAGAAATCCCCATTCTCCTCCCCCAGCCTAATTGCCGAAAGAGCGAATCCGAATCCGGCCATTTCCTACAGAGAAAAGAAGGAATATGAAAAATAGGGGAATTGCAAAGGTTTGGGTGCTCCCAAAGCTAACAAGGGCCTCTCCCTATCCCTTCTCAGACTTCCTGACCCCTTCAAAATGTTCCGCTTTCCTTTCCCTCAGTTCATCGCTACTGTTTACTCACTGAAATCGAAATCCGGAGAACAATGTTTACCTTATTAAAGAGACTTCGCTATTGAACAAGGCCGTGGGTCAGTACCCAAAGAGGCCAGGCAGCCCCAGCCCTGTTCGGAATCCGGAGGACTAAATGATCGAACCCTGGCTTTCTGAACATTGAAATGAACTGATTAATCCGTAAAGGCAGAAATCTGCGCTCAGGCAGGATTCGGCGAGCCCAAAATTTGGAGTGGAGTTATGATAGCTGCCCCCAGAAATTCTGGAAGCTGCTTGAAACTCCTGGCTATCTCTTCCCTTAGGTTCCCCAGACAGTAAATTAATGAATGGCTCCAACCAGGATGATTTTCCAAGAGGTGTTTCCTCTAGATCTCTGACTTCCCAGTAGATGGATTTATCTCTTGACAAAAAAAAAAAAAAAAAAAAAAGCAATAGCGTTCCAGTGGCATATTTATGGTTGTGTTTGTAAAGCCTTCTGAATTAGCTTTAAAACCCTGAATTCTGTGGTGGCTGGAGAAAGTCTATTTATACCATTTTGCTGCATTTCCCGAGGTTACTTATAAGATCTGTAAAACCCTAGCGAATGTATGCAACTCTCAGCAATATCCTGGTGGTGTCAGCGATATCAAGAGGTGTAGCAATTATCTTCAGTGATCAAGGAGAAACTTTGTTAATCTCTCTATCCTCCCTCCATTTTCCTCTCTCTCTCTTTACACCCTCCTAATCTGGAAAGATCTGGTGGGTACATATGTATGTTTACAAACATCCGAAAGTTGTACACATACTGTGCATCTGTCTTTATTTCTTTCTGAGATGCAGCTGAAGTCCTCTTGCCTATTTCCAGAACGAACCCTACCCCTGGAAAGTTTCACAGAAATAAATAAGGACTGGCATGGAGTGGTGAAAATGGGGTATTTCCCTTCACACATTTCAGAATGGAGACCTGGTGAAAACACAGGAGAGAGAGAGGGAAAGAATTTGTGCTTCAAAAATAGGTGGGAGAAAGTCCTAATATGAGTTAGGGTGTTTCCAACGAAAGCTTTAAATAAAGTATTTGTTGCAATCGTGTGAAAACCCCGGGGTTTGGTGCTGACTTAGCTATCTGTACAAACATTTCCATTCTATCCATTCCTTTTCAGTCCCTATAGCACCCCCAGCTCCTCAGGGTGAGAGTTGGAATTTGGGGTGGGTTGTCATTGTTTTCGTGGTTTGGCCTAAATTCTCGATATGGTTTTCCCAAGACAAAGTGAAATTCTCTTTTCTCAGGGTAAAGGGGGAAAATATTATGTCCTTGTTTCCGAAGTGACTAAACCGGAAAAAGAATTTTAATACCATAACTAAAACAAAATTGAAACCCAGGGTATTCTACAAGGCTGATGTGCGATGGGTTGGCAGCCGACCAATTTGTATCTCTATCCAGCTTTAGGTGTTTTTCATGGATCAAAAACAACACACACGCACGCCAGGAAACTGGTGTGACCCACACAACAACGAAGCGGGGTTAGACCACAGCACGAGGCAGACCCCAGGGGCTCCCTCTGAGGCCAGACGCCTTCCCCGGCTACTTCTCAACTATCGAAAAGCAATAGAGCAAAAGGGGCGGGGGACTGAGGGAAGGTTACTTACCTTGAAAATGCTTTTCAAGGAGGGGGGAGGGCATCCCCAGTATCTCTCTGGGGCTCCAAGAACCCCACACTCTGCCCGATACTCCTCATTCTCTCGCGATGAAAGTGTCAAGTGCAGCAAGTCCACAGTCTGGTAGGGCCACGACCACGCCACGCATCCTCCTTCCCATCAATAGGATCAATAAGTCAGAGGCTGCTAAGCACACAGGTGCAGGGGCCAGCTGGACCCCACCCGGCCAGATAAACCCCTATTTCTCCAGTCACGGACACAAGATACATCTCTTCTCAGGTTCAGACCTGGCCCTGGGCTGCCCACTAGCCCCGGAGCCTGCTCTCAGACTCCAAGATCCAAACAGTGTTGATTATCCATCCCCACCCCCCCTCCCAGAACCATTGTTTGGATTCCATGGGCCCGAGGGACCTCAGTTTGGGGGCGGAGGCAGCCATGCTATTCAAAATCAGCCCTCTCCAGGCTATGCAACCGGTTTCCAGAAATGCGTAGTGGGGAGTGGGGGTAGGGGTGTCCAGGCCACACAAGGGCCTGCAGAGAACCAATTGGGGGTGGAACATGATCCGTAAATGACCAGGTGCCCACCACTTCTCTGGGTAGGCCCGTTTCCCCTCCCCCCTCCATTCCCTCACTCCAATAATTCCTCCAAGGGGAAGTGAGAAGCCACTCTCGCCAAGGCTCGGCTTCCCCTTGGCCGCGGATGCTCGCCGCTACTGCTCTTGGCCACAGCGTGGCAGCACTGAGCTCCAAAAGAGCCACCATAAATAATCGCACCCCCCTCACTGCAGTTGCAGGGGAGCAGACACCGCAGTACCATGCAAATACAATTCTTTAGCAGCCGAGAGAACACAAACAACGCCGATGTTAACATTAGGAGTGCGCGCGGCTCCTTCTGAATTACGGTAATGAATACCAAGATATTCTCGGAGCCCCAACCCCCTGCACTACTGCCAGAGTGAGGGCTTTTCTTCTTCCTCTTCCCTCCGCAGCTCACAAATCGGAGGGCGCCTTGGACCACTGAAAAACGTGTTATGATGCCAAATATGTTACACATCCATTCCAGCCCTAATTCAGGTCTTGCTCAGCTCTCCTTTTCCTAAGAACCATCGTCATACCCTCTTTTCTTTTCACATAATCTTCCCTTTACAGTTAGGTACAAGTTCTCTGTGCTAAGCTGAAAGAAACTCATTTATGATTAAAAAGGGAGTAGCGAGATCTCAGACTGTCCATAGACCCAGAGAGATAAATACAGATGTGGACACACAGTCACTCAACATCCGTGGACCCAAATATCACACTGCAGTACCTGCTCCAAATCACCCAAACCATACTTGACCACAGTATAAACCGAATCACTAGAAGACAGCCATTACTACCAGTGAAACTTAATCCAATTAACACGTAAGCCTATTCAACCGACACCTACCCCTCCAATTCCAACAACAAATCCGTTTTCCCTATTCTCCCATTGCAGACCTCTCTCCTGGAAAATCCGTACCAAACGAGAAGCTGGTAATCGCAAGAGCGCTCTCTCAATTTGTAAGTCTTTCTTTTTCATTTGTCTTCCCCTGGCAAACTGAATTCAACCAAAATTAAAGGGCCGCTCGGACCCAAATATAAAGGTGGTCCATTTATTGTTTTGTTTTTTTCCCCTCTCCCCTTCTTTTGCCGGAAATTGGTTCCTTCGTTGGTTTGGGGGAGGGGGTAGGAGAGGGAAGGCGGGAATCGAAATTAAATTGAATCACCATCAGCAGCACAGGAGAGGGGGAAACACTGTGGGAGAAAAACCCTCAACCGAAAATCGTGAGTCCCTGTGAAAAATCTTACCCAGGGAAAAACGCTGGTTGTTTGGGTGGCTGAAGTCATACACTCCAGCATTTGGTGCCTTGGTAGTGCCTGGATTTTGAGCCATATACATGCCAACCAGATGCCCAATCTAGTATTACTAATATATGTATGTATGTATTGCTATAACATATACATTATATAATATAGCATATATATAATATGTAATATATACATCTTCACTCATACACATATGTATATATAGCTATGTGGGTATCCACATCTGTCTCTATTTATGCTTTCCGAAATTCCTCCCTCCAGGGTCAGCTGGAGGGGCTGCTAAGCTATCTCTGCTGGTGAACGCGTCTCACCTTTAGATTCTGGCTTACAGGAAGGAGCTCCAGTCACTCTGACAACTGTCGCTTTGGTTGCTGCCGGGGAGACGAATCGCCCTTCTTTTGGTGCCAGAAGAAGAAAGAAATTAGCCAGGTTGCAAGTTGAAAATCGCTCACAGCTTGGGATCCAGCGTGCTCCACCTTCCCTTCCCCCCGGGCTCGGGACAAGGGCCCTGCCGGCTGGCCGGGGCTTGGAGGCCCCTTGGAGGCAGTCCCTGCATCCGCTCTTTCTCCGCTCCCCATTGCCTTCCAAAGAGCAAATGCTATAGGGACTGAAAAGCCTGAGATCCGAAGCAGGACCAAGCTCAGCAAAAGAATGCAGCTCTATTCTCGCAAGGGAAATTATAAAAAAGTTCATGTTCACGGCTGCCATCCACATGACCGACAGCGGCCAATGGAAACCCCGAACAACTCATAAAGTTGTATTGCAAAGTTGTAAATTTTCATAAACAACAACGGATTTATGGCCTTTTCCTCATCACTGAGAAGAGGCAGGTCTTACGGAGGCGCCATCTTACCAGAAAGGCAGGCCCAGAGTGCTAGACTTGGCTTTTTTGCAGACCCACTTTGCCCTCGTTTTATTTGAGGAGCAATAGACTCTTTCCCAGCCTGGAGGAGGCCGCGGGGAAGGCCGCTTGGCAGAGGCAAGCCAAGTCGAGTTCTGAGTCCCTGGGTCAGCCCTGAGCTCCCTTCCTTCCCCTCCCTTCCCTCTCGACCTTCTTCACCCTCTTCCCGCCCCCCCTCTTCCCGGGCTTCAGGGGAGTTTTAGTGAATTTCGATTTCCTGGGAGCTCTTTCCTTCCCCATGACCCCTTTACTGCTGCAGCCCCGGGATGAGGTGTCCTAGAATGGACTGAGATGATTTGGAATGGGATGGAACGGGATGAGAGAGGACAGTCAGCAGCAGGAGGGGCCACTTGCCCATCCAGTCCCATATATTTTTGTCCTGTTTGCAGTCTGGATTCTGCACGTCAAAGGATGGAATAAGATACTTAGAGAGGCCGATTTAGCTCGATTGAACTAGGCTTCCGAGTTGGGACAGAATGTGGAGCAGAGGAGAGGGACATGTCTGGGAAATAGGGAAAAGACAACTTGTCGAGGGAAGCCCTTCCTCACCATCTTCCAGGAGCCTATCGTGAGGAGGGTGCAGATTTGAGCGTCCTTTTAGATAAACGAAGGGAAGAATGTTGACAGATGGAAATGTCTGTTCATGTTCAAATGTATCAGTGCACAAATATGTCCACATATATGTGTTAATAGGCATATGTGTATCCTTATGCCACATACCCATATCGCTCAGGCTATATTCTCCCTCTTCTCTTCCCAGTCAAAATCCCTTTATTTCCCCCAGTGCTTTTTATGGTACCTGGCAGCAAATAAAGAAACCTGATCCATTGTCACCAAGCATATATTTTATTTTTTTTCTATGTAACATAAACCACATTTGGAAGGGGAGAGACTGGAACAGTCACCTTCATGGAGTTCACACACACAGTTGGGACTCTCAAGACCTACATAGACTGCAGCGCCAATATTGACGGGAGGGAACACGAGAGAACACCAGAGACAGGGGCAGGGACAGAGGCAGGGGCCAAGACTGGGCAACTCCAACAGGGTGTTATGGGCACACCCTGCCTGCTTGCCTCCCTACAGGAGTTAGCAAATAAAACACCACACTACAAAATTATCCCAGTGAATGACAGTCTTGCCTAGTCAGGACGAGGTATTACAAATAAGCTGCAAGACAATATAAATGGCCCCCCAAACTCATTCAAATATACAGGATCTGTTATCATAGGAAAAGTAAGGTGGCAATCTTCAACACTAGTTAAGGGACAGGGTGTGGGGTGGGGTGGGGTGGAGAGGTGAGAAGGGTAAGAATAAGTTGTATATAAGTATGGGAGAGGGGGAATGGTCACTTTCGCTAGAAACTTGGTTCAGAGGATGTTGCAACCCTTGGAAGACTGGCCAAGGAGAAGCCTAAAGGGGTGACAGCTGGGGGAAGGAGGGTTTCCGCCTTGCCCCCTCCCCAAAAGCAGAGACATATTCTTCTGAACTCGGAATGGTCAGGCAAGGAGAGGAAAGCGAGTTTGCAGCATATGATTTCATTTAAAATTGCTTTGGAATAAATATATTATTATTCTTTTCGATTTAAATAGAAGCCAGTGAGCCCTGGTCCCCAGTACTCTGCCCAAGCTACAAAGAAGCGCTCCTCCACAGCCAAGTGGAGAAAAAGCTTTTTGTGAAAATATTTTGCTTTTCTTTTTTCCCTTTTCTCTCTCTCTCTTTCTCTCTCTCTCTCTCTCTTTTTTTTTTTTTTTTTTGGTCAGTCATCTTTAACATCTAATCCTTCTCAGATTCTTAAAGTACAGTCTTAATGAAGGAGCTAGGCAGGTGAAGCAAAAAAAATAGGTAGTTTGGAAATCAGATAGGTAGTACAACTCATTGCTGGAGTGTAGTGGTTGTCTAGGTGTGTGTGTGTGTGTGTGTGTGTGTGTGTGTGTGTGTGTGATTGTGTATTTTGTGTATTTGTGTTTGTCAGAACGTCCCCTCTTCCCCACCTTTGCTCTTATTGGTCTTTCAGGAAGGAAAATGAAAGAGACAATTCTGAATTGTGAAACGGAAACCCCAGAGCTCTGGGTTGGCATAATTAGGTAGTTTGGTGGGCGTCTGGACGCCCTTGCCCTCTTCATCAGGGGGTGATCGAGCCCAAGGGCTCTGTTAGGTAGTTTCTCTGAGCGCCAGCGCTGTGTGCCCGTCGGACTCCCTCGGCCAGGGGTAGGGATAGCAGCCACGGGGCCGAGGGCATCGACTTGACAAGGAGGGGGGCAGGCCTGTGCGGGTTCAAGGTAGAGGAGCACAGCTAGGAGAATCCAAGGGACCCGGGAAGGAAAAAGAGGTAGAAGGGGGAGGGGAGAGAAAGACACAGATTAAACACCTCGGCCTTCCTGGAGTACCTCAGCGCTGCCAGGCAGGGGAACTGAGCTAGGAGAGCGGAAGGTTGGGGGAGAGGGCGGGGATTAGATAGGGGAGAGGGTTTTTTCTTTTTTTCTTTTTTAAATAAAACGGGTAAGTCTCTTAAAGACGCTTTTCAGACTGTCACGTGCATCCAGCAGACTCCAGAGCTCGACTGGGCGGCTTGGGCTTCCTCCCTGCAGCCTCATTCCTCCTCCTCCTCGTCTTCCTCCTCCTCATCTTCCTCCTCCTCCACTTTTCCCGCCGAGGGGGTGGTCGAGGCGCTCTCGGTGGCGGCCGGGGCAGCAGATCCCTCGTCCTTATGCTCCTTTTTCCACTTCATCCTCCGGTTCTGGAACCAGATTTTGATCTGCCTCTCGGTGAGGCACAAGGCGTGGGCGATCTCGATGCGCCGCCGCCGGGTCAGATAGCGGTTGAAATGAAACTCCTTCTCTAGTTCCAGGGTCTGATAGCGGGTATAGGTCTGGCGGCCCCTCTTGCGATCCGGACCTGTAAGCAGCGTCAGACATGGGGAGAAACAGCCAGAAGGAAATTAGTCAGGGACAAGGAGGACAAGTTCCTTCTTTCCCCCAGGCGCCCAGACCCTGTAGCCCCCACCCCCTCTTTCACTAGCCTCTCCCGCCGGGACGCTTGACCTCCCTCCCCTCCCCCCCAGCCATAGCCCCAACCAGTTCTCCAGCTACTGCTGCCCCTACTTGTCCATGAAGTTTTATTGGGGATGGGGAGAGGGAGGGGTACTGATAGGAAGAGATTTTAAAAAATAGATCTCCATGGGGAGGGGGTGTGTGGCGGGGGGGAAGACGCATCTAATCCCATCCAAACTTTAGGAGGCCTTTTTTTTTCCAGCCGGCTAAGTTTCCACAATGCCTGCTCTGACAAAGGGAAGTTAGCAATATAGACTGGGGGCAAGTTAGGGGAGTATATCTCCTTTTCCAGTCGAAAAGGGGCCCAGCAGTCACCCGGAGCCAATGCAAGTATCTGACGGTCACAGATGTCTTTGGATGCCTCCTCTGTTCTGTCCCACAAGCATGCCCAGCTACCAAAGCAGTTTCCCTGAGCCGCTGAGCATCTCTTCCCAATCCAGCTCGACTTGGACCCCAAATCTTATTGTTCCCGCAGTAGCTTCCTCCCGTCCCCCTTCGTCTCCCTCTCTCCCTAATTCTCCTGCAACCTTTACCCCCAAATCTGTAAGGGCTCCAGGTGGTGTGGGTGGGGGAGGGGGGACTCAGAACCTCAACCCTAAACCTCTCGCCTTGGAGGAAGAAAAAGAAAAAAGAGAGAGTGGAGCAAAGAGAGAAAAGGAGAGAAAATGGCGAACGAATACACTTAATGTTAAAAATTCCAAAGCAAACGAAGTTAAATAAATTTACGAGGACAGAATCCATTAATTGGGCAATAAAAAGTTTTATGGTACTCATTTACATACAATGCTACGGGCTCTCTACGCAATGGCGCCTCTGCTCTAATTAAAACCATGGAGCCTGGCTCTGACAGGAGCCACTTTGACTCCCCGTTTGCCTGCCTGCCTGGCCTCTGCGCTCCATTCCTGCCCTGCCCTCCTCTCTCCCCTTCCCTGTTTCTCTCGTGTTTGTCCTGTCCCCTCTCCTGCCCCGTCCTTCCTCCTCTTCTCCTGCCCTGTCTCCTCTGCCCTATGCAGTCCTCTCCTTTCCTGCCCTGCCCTGTTCTCTCTTCTTCTGTCCTGTCTTCTTTTTCCTCCTCTCTTGCCCTCCTCTCCTCTCCTCTGCTCTCCTCTCCGGTCTCCTTCCTTGCCCAGTCCAGTTCTCTCCTCTCTCCCTCCCTCCTCATCTCCTGTGTCCTCGCCTCGCCTCTCCTCGTGTCCGCTGCCCCTACCTGAAGACCTCATCCAAGGGTATATCCGGAAATTGGTCTCTGCCTGGCTGTGAAGGGCGCTCGCCTCGGCTTTCTCACAGTTGCCTTTGGTTAGGTCATTGCAGAGGACGGGGATATTCTGATCAAAGGACGAGCAGTGCAGGTTGTAGGCGTCTGAGCCCAGGCCGTATCCGGACGAGAAGGGCCCTGGATAAATGGCACTGTTCACATTGTACACTCCGGGCACAGAGGAAGCGAAGGCGCCCGCGCCCGGTCCGTAGCCGCTTCTCTGAGAGTTGGTGGCAAAGGAGCAAGAAGTCGGCTCTGCATTTTGGAACAGAGAAGCCCCCGCCGTATATTTGCTAAAAAGCGCATTCACATAATACGAAGAACTCATAATTTTGACCTGTGATTTGTTGTCCGGCAGGCTCCCGTGTCGGTTTTACGAGGTAGCGTGATATATGGTAACATTACACCCCCAGATTTACACCAAACCCCATTTTCTTTTGGACGGAGCTTGCCTCCAGCACGTGACCGGTCATATGACGGCCTCCGCCAATCTCCTCCTCCATCACAGGTGGTAGAGCTCAGGGTGACTCCAGCCTCCCTCCTAGCATGGCAGGGGAAGAGGCTCAAACAGGGGAGGGAGTGTGTTTGCGCTCCGTGTTCGGTGCACCCTGCGGCTCGCCTAGGGTGCGCGCCCCGGGGGGCCTGGGTGAGTGCCCACCCTCGGGACCTGGGGACAATTGCACCTCCGCTAAGAATGACCACCGGCAGAGAACTTCTCCCATACTGAAACCGAGATAGTATCCAACCCTTTCCCATCCCGTACTACCGCCACCCTCCTCTACTACCGTCACCCTCCCTGCCCTCTTGCTCCCAGACAGTCGTCCCCTCTCGGCACCGTTCCCTCTACCTAACTCTGCGGGCTTCCCTCCCACCCTTGCCCTTCCCCGAACCCCTGTAGACCTGGGACTGACCCGGCAAGGTGGCGGCCTGGGTGTCTTGGGGCTGTGGCCCTGAGCATGACTGCCGTCTGTTGGCTTTATTATTTCACTCTCCATAATGACCCATTCCAGGCACAGTGTCCTTTTTGGGCTTGCCAAGGAGGCACAGGCTCTTCCAGATACAGTTAAAATCAAATTTTAAAATAAAACTGGAACCATGTGTCTCAAATGAAGTAAAAGTTTCAGGGAAGCTCTAACTGGGCAATTGTGGCATTAAGTTTTCAACCCAAAGGAAGAAATTGAATATCCCTATATTAATGACTCTAATTTGCAAAATGGATCTACTAAACCCCGGGTTTTGCCCGTTCCTCCAGTCTGCACCCCCACTCACTTCTTGGTCATTAAGATTGCCTTCTTCCAGAAGTTGAAGACTATCTTTGTGTCCATCCATTACCTTTCCAGTCCAGTCTAACCCGCTGGCCCAGATGGAGAATTTGGGGTCTCTCCAAGGCCAATTTTGACGGTCCTTTGTTCTGTGACCAACAACCTGCATAACTGGGACTAGAGAGCCGGCACCAACCATCCCCCCTTTTATTCCCCCCACATTGGCTTCAGGCCCACGAAGTAGCTTTGAGGACAAATCAGAAAAGTGAATTGGATGAAAGAAGGATCCCTTCAGCCAGCTCAGCTCCACTGACCCTCAAGTAGGTCTGTATTGTGTACCTATGGTCATGTACTGTAGCAAGAGGCCAGGTCCAGAAAACACAAACTAGAGCTGAAGTGACGGCTACTTTTGTACCTTTCTCAGGAACTGCATAGCTTTGTCTCTTTGAAGAATCCGTTTAAATAAGGAGGGAGGGTATGGGACGCCTAATACGCCAATCCTTGCTTCCCCCTTTCCCAGTTGCTCTCCAGACTGTTTTTCCCAAGTGCTCTTACACAGTCACACGGGCACAGCCCCGAATACACACATTTACCTTTCCCATACTCCACTGCAGCCCACCTTATTCCCCCCTCCCCACCAGAGGCAAGCCAAGAGAGCAGCTTTATCCACCACTCCCTCCATCCCAGTCTGCCTTCCAACAATGAAAATGCCTCTCCATTGAGGATGTCGGGGCGAGCCCTTCCTCTAAACGGATCGTAAAATGACTTTGCTGCAGCTCTCAGACAGAGGGCCCGGGTCAGGACAGCTTTTACTGCCCGCCTGTATTGCACATCATAAACTGGAGGGAGCACAATAGATTACCCCGGAAATTCTCCTGCAAATGAGAGTTTGGTTTCTCGGGTACAAAGCACTGCTCACCACTTGAGATGGTTCCTGGCCAATGTGTTTGGCTGCACCCTCCCTGCGTGTTGACACTCTGGAAAAAAAATACACAAAAGACACTCGGTGGTAAGGGCTCGGGCAGGATGGCCGGGCCCAACAGCCCCAGGATTCAGGAATTAAGAGAGTGTCACTGAACTTTGCTACCAGAAGGCCCTGGCCCGTTTGGACCCCAGGCCCAAAGGGGAGGTGGACTAGAAGCTGGTTTGTCCCAGAGTTGGGCCCTAGAAGCATCTTGGCACTTTCTCCCAGTAATTACTCGGAATCAGTGGGTCCAATATCCGGAGATGCCTGTTTATGGCATCTCAGGAAGCCAGCCCCATCCTGAGTAAGGGAGGGAAGGTTGAATGGGATTGGATGGGGGGGGCGGGGGGAGAAAAGGACCAAATATCCTAAACAGCATCACTTTCTGATAGAAAATAGAGTCCTAAGAATGTTAACCAAAAGCGAAGCCAGCAAGAAGACAACTCAGGAGATCAAAGCGCCTGAGTTAGACTGCTTTAGACCAATAAATTGTTCCTCTGGTGACAACAGACCAAGATGCAAGAGAAAGAAAAGGCAGCCAGCCCCTGTCTAGACTCTGGCCGAGAGGACAGGCGACAGGGTTTGCAGAGATGACATTTAAAATAGACCATGCTCTTAACGGAGGGTCGTTGGTCGAAGGGTTAGGGGAGGAACAGAACCGAATTTCAGCATTCCATGACTGGGGTATCGGAACTGCTGTTTGCAAACCCCTTCCCCAGTGGGACAGATACGTCGTGCTTTGCCTACGTCGGTTCCCAGCTCCTCGGCTGCTGCCCCCAAACCTTGGAAAGTAGCTTTCCGGGAATCGGTCTGCAGTCACGTCCCCGAATTGGGGAGAGCCAGGGAGGGGAAATATATGTGTGTGTACATACATGTATGTGTGTGTTTGTATATATACGTATATATAATCTCCTTTCACTCTCTCTGCATGTGAAATGTTCTTTCCTGGGCCCGATTGTATTATATTCCAAATAAAAAATTCTGCCTAGGTCGGCCGAGGTTGGGTCTCAACCAGCTCCTCTTTGTAATACAGTAGCTATAGAAATAACAACAATAATAACATTTTATGGTTATATTTTGGATAAATTGTCACACATACAGGTGCTCACATGTATCTATATCCACACATTTATACGAAGCCAACTCATCGAATTAGACCGGCAAGATAGATCCAATCACACATCTGGGTTTAGAGAATGATGGGCATCTATTTCACTTGAAGAGAAAAGAAGCCACCATTAGTTTATAGCTCCTAGCTCTCTCTCCCCAGATGTATGACTGTGTAGTTAGTGCTAGAAATATAGTAATCAGTAAAAGTGTCCTTTTATATATTAATGCAAACAGCTACCTCAAGCTAGCGTTCACCCCACACCCGCATTCTCTTTGGAGCTCTGCCTCCACACACATTTCTTAATGTCCTTCTCCACGGCACTTTTTGCCATTTTTTCCTCATTCTTTGCCCTAAGCAAAGACAGTATTTGTTATTTGTAATCTAGGACATCTCAGGGCTCTTAGAGTTCGATGAGAAACTCGTTACAGATGCGTGAAAATTAGTAACGAACTACAGTGAGGGGCGGCTTGGTCTCGGCTGCCGCCGGAGTGGCAAAGGAAGGAAGGATCCGTTGCCACCACTGCTCACCACGGCCTGCGCTCTCGAGCCTTGCTGTTTAATTCGGGGGGTCACACGCAGTACTGGCTCCCCGAGGCCCATTGGGTAATCCATGGAATATGTGGGCAGTGGACTGAGGGCTTCAAATCTCTGCCGACACAGCCCAGTGGTGTAAGAAAGGCTACTCTCTCCAGAGGGTTTTGCCCAGCATTTGACTAGTCAAATTCCCGGCTTGTACAACTTGGATCAACTCTCTGGCCTGTGGATTGAGCCTAGCAATGGATATATGAGGGCTCCTACCATTTATAAATATGTAACTATCTATCTATATATATATTATCTATAACTATTTATGTGTGTGTATATGCATGTACGCATTCATATTGTTACATATAAAATGTCTATAGTAAAATCGTTAACCATATAATCGGAATATATACGTGAGCAAATATAAATCTAAGTCGAAATGCCAATTTACGGAATTATCTTACTATAAATATTTTATATGGATCTATGTGGGTTTGTATGTACGATCTTGAATAAATACACATGTATATTGTGTGTATACACACGTGTTTATATAAATATAGATGCCGTTATACACGTGTGTATACATACATACACATGTGTTTATGTATCCTCAGCTAGATATAGCTATAGATACCACAAACAGAATAAAAGAAAGGAAAAGTTTGAGTTGGAGCCAAAATCCCGTCCTCAATTTTACAACGAGTTTGTCGTGGAGATCTGGGCCATAAACATTTTGTGGGCTTGGCAGAGACTATAATAATCTCAGTAAATACAACGTGTGCTGAATTCTCAGAGCTCCCGGGTGGGTTAGCGATTTTCTCAGTTTTCTTTTCCTTTTTCCACTTGGAAACAAACCCAGCTTCCAGGTTCCCCACTCTCCACGAGCGGTAATAGTAGTGGTGCTATGCGTTTTAGTGCTTCTGGAGAAGGATTGTTTGATTCCTTCCTTTTCTCTCCTTTCCTGGGACCTGAACGCCGCTCGCACCTCGGTCGCTGAGTTCATTTACTCTTTCCCCTGTCCGAACCAGGAAAACAAAACAAAACAAAAACTACAGAATCCTGGTGGTCTTCTATCCTTTTTTTCTTACTGAAAAAAGGTGAAGATGGAGAAAGAGAAGGAAGAAAAGGAAAAGACAGAAAGAGGAGGAGGAAAATCGAAAATAATGATAGCTCTGCTTTTGGAGCTGAGGAATAAAGATCAGTTTAAAAACACTAAGTCTCTATTCAGAATATTACAAATTGTCATTGTGCGATGGACAGTCAAATGGACAGTTTTTTGGAGGGGACAACAGTAGGACCTTTAGCCTCCTGCAAAAGCAGTATTTGGGAGAAAAATCCAAGACTCCTAGAACTCATTTTCTATTCAGTGCATCACGGCCCAATTTATTTCGAAACCTTCTTCCAGATAGCTAAATCAGCCCCCAAAGTCCTCTGATCTGTTAGGTTGGGTTTAGGTTTTGTTGTTGTTATTGTGGGAAAGGGGAGTTTCCTCCCAGAACACCGGGCTTCTCGAGGGCGAGTCTCGGGGTCCCCAGGCTCCTTCAGCTGGTCTGCTAGGGTGGGACCCGACTGGGCAGGTTATTCCCCCTGAAAACGCCCTTCCTGGAAAGGCGTGGAGCTTCTCTCATGCACGACGATGGGGTGCCCCTTGGGGGTGGCAAAAGCCCGGGTCTGAGGGGGGGGTCCCAAAATATCCTCCAAAAATCTCTTTAAAAATCCATATCCTGCAAACTCCAACCTTTCCTAGAATTCAGGACGGAGAGACCAGCCTTGTTCATAGACCAATTTATCATCTCTTTGTTTTTAACGCTCCCATGGAGGCATCAGTCAAAACGTGAGCAGGACCGGAAATATCTGACCGCTGTTAAACTCAAATCAGTGGCTTCGAATTCAGAAATGCTCCCATAAAGTCGACATTTTAGAAGCTGGCCAGAGTCGGGGCTGAGAGCATCATGGCGGCAGGTCGGCTGCTTCCGTGGAACCACACTGCCATCTGCTGGCCACTGGACCCCACTGCAGCTCTCAGGCATGCCTGGGATCCAGGCCTGCAGCGGGCCCCTTAACCAGCTGGCCTTGGAGCCAGGGTCGCCGGCTCCACTTCCAGCCCGCTGCAGGGTCCCAATTATAGAAAGGAGAAGGGGGGAAAACAACCGGCATCCTCCTACTCTGTTGCTTAGGAAACATGAAAGATAAATGTCCAAACCGGAGCCGAAGCCGCCCAAGGGGCAGCAACCAGTCCCCATAAAAGGGTGCTGTTTCCTCACATACACACCCTTATCTTCCGCGACCAGACAAAATAAATGAAAAAAAGCTTTTGTAGAAAAATCTTAATTGTGGCTGGACAGTTGTAAACTCATTAAGGGCCGAATTCCAGACAGTTTGCAGACCCGTCCTTTATTACACACTCTTAATGCCCATTCTTTGAAGTTTCTTCAGTCTGCAGCAACAGAGGATGTCCCAACACGGACCAATTAAGGTCCCTCTCTCCCTCCTCCAGTTCTCTCTCTCTCTCTCTCTCTCTCTCTCTCTCTCTCTCTCTCTCTCTCTCTCTCTCTCTCTCTCCTTTTGACAAGCAGAACTATTTCCCCTTTTACTAATTATAACATATTCAGCTTTCCAGAGAGCAATTTATCAAAAAGGTGGGGGTGGAGGGAGAATGGGTTCGTGGAGGGTTCCGCGGCCCCTTACACCTCTGTAGGGCCTCCCTGCCCGAACTGCGGCAGTGGCGGTTCCCTAACTTTTCTCCTCTCCCCCTGAAGCTCTTTACACCCCATAAACGCTAACAGCCGTCATTTTCTTTTATGGCACTCCATGGTTCTGGGTTTTCCTTACAGATTCTTCTGCCAAGACTTGCCACTCCGAGTATTCGCTCTTCTGGGACCCCCTAGAAGGCAAGTCCTGGAGTGATTCTTCGGTGTCTCTGCTGCCCATGCCCTGCTCGAGAAAAACAGCTGGAGTGTGGGGCGGCGGGGTGGGTGCAAGGGAGGAGGAAGAAGGCTTTTCTCTGAGACCTAACATGTCAGCTCAGGCAGGAACTACACCGTGGAGCCGCCGTCTAACCTTCTCTCTTTAGGTGTTCTCCATGTCCTGAAATAGAACCATCCCTTTCCCCTCTCACAACAAAATTTCGTTTTTTGCCCCAAGAAAAGTCCTTTCATCCTTTTTGATCTTTCTTACTTTTAATTTCTTTCTTCCTTTTTTTTTCCTCCCCAGGCAACTAGTTACATTTTATTTTTTTAATTGAAATATTTATCTCTCCAAAAGAGCCCTATCCTTTGGGAAAGAAACTTTTTCTTTCGAGTTAAAAACTAAAAGAGAAACGAAGACATGCAGAAAGAAAGAGAGATAAAAAAGAAAGAGAAAGAAAGGACAGAGAAAAGGAGAAAGATTCCTAAGTCTTGGGAGAGTCTGCCACTTTGGGGAGAAGAAAGAGAAGGCCTGGGGTGGGGGGAACTCTCTTCCCATTTTTCAGGGACTAGTGGCAAATAAATCAAGGAGAAAAATCTCGCAGTGTCCCGGCTTGCTGGGTCGTTTCCATCACCCGGATTAGGCGCAAACAGGGTGTGCAGAGCTAGTTCCACTTAGCGTCCTTGGTCCCTGGTCCAGTCCTTTCCACATCTGGATGTACTTTTTACTTTCTTTGGCTCCTTAGCCCAGCTCGTTTGTCACCCTCCTCACCCAAGTACTTTCCTTTGGGTCTCCCCTGGACCAAGTCTAAGGGTTCACCAGGCCAGGCTGGGAACAATCCCAGAGCCTAATTTCCCAGAGCCTAGACTACCTTTCTGCTCTCCCAAACTGCAGTGAGTTCCCTGGTAAACCTTCCTCTCTCCCATTCCTTCCCAGCCAAGGGGCCGGCGTCTAGAACTCAGTTTGGGAACAAGTATCTCGGTCTAGGGAAGGAAGGAAAAAACTAAAGACTGAGAGAGAAAACTGCAGCTACCAGCCTAGTTCCTCCGGCCTGGTCAGATGGAGGAGACCAAAAGGAGGCCCAGGTTTGGGCTCGGTCCCTACCCTTTCCTCAGTCCCTTGGGTTCCCTGGCCCAGTCGCCCTCCTGGACCTGATTGGGGAGGAAACAACCTGGCAATGACAGCTGGAAGAAGGCCGTTGAAAACAGTGGACCCGCAGAATAGAAAAGAATCAATATATTTTTATTTGGCAAAAAGTTAAATATCATCTCAACACGACAGTTTGGTCAGTAGGCCATGAGGTAACTCTTGCAAAATATACAGTGTATTTATTGTTCTGCCTCAACAGAAGTCCCGAAATTTCAAGTGATACAAATCTACGATAGCCCAATGGCAGGTTTCATAGCGCATAATTTATTATCAATAAAATTAACTCCATTACAATAAGCATTCGCCCCCCCTCATTAAAATTAAACGTAAACTATAGGTAGTCAGTTACCTTCTTCACTGAACAAATAACTCCGAAATCTGAAAACGGCTTCACTGGTGCAAAAACAAGATTCAAGCTCGTCTGAGTATTTACTTATTTTCTTTAATATATAGATTATATACAACTGACAAGACAGTACTAGAGATCAACTGTACAGACTAAAATGTCCCGATTGGAAAGACGTTGGGGAGAGGCTATGGAGTTCACGTATCTCTTCCAGCCCAACAAAGCTTCTGTTTTTTTTCTCTTTTTTATTTTAAATTTTTCCTTGACTGGGATGATATTTTATATACTCTCTATTTATATTACAATCAAAGGTTAACTGACTAGTTATACAGAAGAAAGACTTATTTATTACACTACAGAGCTAGACCCTTTGCCACATTTCTCCTCAACAACCTGAGTTCGAATGAGATTCCTAGCATCCACAATGACAACCGGTAGGGCCGGCACCCGAGCACAAAAGTGGATTCACGAACAATGATTAACCACAAACAAACACATGTTCAAGTATTACTGCAGCCCTCTCCGCTGCGCACAGAGCAAATCAAAGAACTACACACATTACACTCTACAGTCTGTCCAGAGAGTTGTGCATTAGGAAAAAGGTAGTTTTTTTTCCCCATAAGTAAGGAACAGGTAGATTTCTTATTTTCTTTTCTTTTAATACAAGCCAACACACACAGCCATACAGCACTAATGCCCCCTTGTTTTGTCCTAGGATAGAAAATGAAAAAGCTTACAGTACCTCCACCACAGGCTGGGCAGGGCCCCCGTGCTGTACCCCCGTGACAAGGTACACCATTATGAATGATAAGGATTGGGGAAGAGGGAAAGAAGGGAAAGAGGAGGGAATGAAGCCTGGATACAGTCTTATTGTTTGGGGAACATGGAGGTTGGGGGGGGGGGGGTGGAGGGAATAAGGAATCGAGCAAGGGCAATATTCCCCCAGTCTTCCTATCAATCTGGGTCACGTCATTCGTCCTTTGCTCGATCTTTGTTAATTTTCTTCATTTTCATCCTCCTATTCTGAAACCATATTTTGACCTGTCTTTCGGTGAGGTTGAGGAGTCTCGCCACCTCGTATCTGCGGTCCCGGGTGAGATACATATTGAACAAAAATTCCTTCTCCAGTTCTAGTGTTTGGTGCTTGGTGTAGGGACAGCGCTTTTTCCGGGTGGATCTCGCGTGTAGCCAGTTCGCAGCTGGGTTGTCTGGGAGGGGGGGGAGAGGAGTGGGAGAAGATAAGATAGCATGAGAGATGATCTTTCCCCTGGCTATTATAATAAGAATCAGCAACAGCAGCAGCAGTGCCCACCCAGCCTCACCCAATTTAGGGGAGCCTTCGGGAAAAACCCAAGAAGATTGAAGGTTAGGATGTTCCTTTCTTATTTTCCAAGACTCTGTGTGTGTGTGTGTGTGTGTGTGTGTGTGTGTGTGTGTGTGTGTGTGTGTCTTGGAGTCAGACACAATGGAATCAAAATACAGATGAACACATGAAGAGTCACATACAATTTACACGTAGCCAAGCCCTCAGCCTCCGCCTGCTCTCTCCCTGGCCTTTTTAGATTGATTACAGAATATAACTTTAAAATACACCTCCCTTCTCTCTATCCCAGAGGAAGCCACACTGAACTGTATTGGCATAGAAACACAAATCTCTCTCTCTCTGTCTGTCTGTCTCTCTCTCTCTCTCTCTCTGTCTGTCTCTCTCTCCGTCCCTCCCCTCTCTTTATGTTGACCTTCCTGTGTGCTTTCCCTGGAAGACTGCACCACACAGGACAGTGTCTCTCCAGCTGGCTGAATTAAGCTAGTATTGCTTATGAAGCTCTTTTTCATGGCATGATCTTTGAGGCTGCAGCCTCAGTGTGCTGCATTCTAGAGCGTTTATGTAGCAGTTAGCTGAAGGAAATGAGTTTAGGTGGAGCACGTTCTTTTCTCTTCCGCGACCCAGGATCCCCCAGCTCAGATGTTACTCCTGCTGCTACTGAAGTTGTGACCAGTGGCCATACATGTCTCACAAAAGAATATATTAGCATCCCATGCTTTCGAAGAACCAGCCCAAAGTAACTTTGTTCCTAGAGTCCAAAAGGCACACCAGAAAGCCCTAAGCAGGGGTTGGGGTGGGGGATGGGGTGTCTTGGTTTCATTTTTGTGCCCCACCCCAGTCCCATACTCCACTCTACCCCTCTCCTCTCTTTGCCTCCCCCCTCCCCACGCCCTTCAGTACCACCCCCCTCCAGCTCAGTTCTGGATTTGGGGAAGGGGGCGGAGAGGAAAGGGAGTGTTTCATCCGTTCAATTTACACTAGCAAGTTCTGACTTCTGCCTCCTAGCGGGGGTGGGGATGAGGGGATGTCTGGACAGGTAGAAATGGAGAGAGAGGCCCACAGAGACAGAGAGAACGAGAGAGGCAGAGAGGGATAGAGAAAAAGAAGAGGGAATAGGAGAGGAGAAAGGAGAGGAGGGGAGAAGACAAAACAGGAGAGGCGAGAAAAGGCAAAGAAGGGATAGAGGGATGGAGGAAAAAAGAGAGGAAGAAGAGAGATGTCCTTCCTAAGTAGGAGCAGCTCTCAGTCCTGGCAGCGGGCAGGTCCTACAGGAGGCGGGCAGCAAGGGGGTGGCCGAAGTGACAGCGGCGGTGCAGGGCTAGAAGGGTGTCCGCTCTGACACTTACTCGGATCAATGGGTGGTTTTTCCCCGCCGGCCTCACAGTCTCCATTGTTTTCCGAGAACGCACCTTCGCTGGGCTGCTTATCCCTATCAGCTGGAGGAGAACCACAAGTATAGTCAGACAGAGACAAAGTGTGAGTGTCAAACGTGGTACAGTCACCCCTTCTGGCCGAGAGCGGTTCAGGTTTAATGCCGTAATGCCTGCTGGAAGATAAACCCGGGAAGGACAGAGAGCCTGGCATGGGCTCCAGCCAGGAACGCATGTACCTGCCGTCAGGGGCCGCCGCTACCGGCGCCTGGTGGTGCACATAGGGGTGGTAGACGGCTGGCACATTGTTGGCGCTCGGCGGGTGCACCGGGTTCCAGGAAGTGCCGAAGACCGACGCCTTCGACTGGAAGCTGCAGGGGCTGAAGTCCGGGTGCTCCCCCAACGCCGGCTGCCTGGCGGGCTGCGCCAGGGCGCCGGGGCCATAGCGGGACGGCACCAGCTCTTCGCTCTCGTGGAGCAGGAACGAGTCCACGTAGTAATTGCTGAGGGTCCCCGAAGTCGACATGGCCACGCGACGCCGCCGACGCAGCCGCCCCGACGCCGGACCTGCGGAAATTATGAAACTGCAGATTTCATGTAACAACTTGGTCCTACGGAGAAGTACAGTCACCTAATAAGTTGAAGGCTGCCTGTCACGCCATTGGCTGGCCGCGTCACGTGCCGGGCCAGCAGGACAATAAAGTATAAATCACTCCGCAGGCTATTAATGGGCCAGTGTTTTCCAGTCATAATTTTTATAGCAAAGCCATATGTTTTTATGCAAAGGGATATTTGAGTTCTACGATAAAGTTTGTTTTAATTGTGGCCAACGGAGATTAAAAGATCAGGTTGGGTCTGACTACCCCCTTTTTAAGCGGACTATTTTATATCACAATTAATCACGCCATCAGTGAGGCAGAGCTCCCTGCGAAAACCTGGGGAGCCGAGACCTCCACATAAAATTATACAATAATTGAAGCCATAAAAAAGCAAAATCGCATTCTCGTTGTACTGTATTTAAATATATATTTATGATATTTCATAAGGAGTTATTGTTGCGAGAGCCACGGGGCTGGTAGGAAGTCAGTAAGGAAAGGCATATTCATTTGCCTCGCCGTGTCTCCCCGTAGTAAAAATTTACGAGTGCTCGGAAAGGTTAAATTATACTATTGTGTTTGGTTTGGGAGCTCACTGTAAATAACCGCGCTGCGCCGGGGCCGGAGCCTCCGGCCGAAAGTCAAAGGCGCCGCAGAGCGGTCGTCCGCCCCGACTGCTCCACGCCGGCCCCGACGCCCAGCGCGTCCTGGTCCCAGGACTGATCCCCGGGCCCCGCGTGCCTCGGTCCGCAGAAAAACTGGAGTTTTCTTGGGGCGCCCCGGTCGCTTTCCGCTATATCCCTCGCTTTCCCCGAGACTGTGGACTGGGGCTGCTTAGGTCACGTAGGTTGCAGACGCTCCTTCTCCCTCCCTGCCCCGCTCTGGCTGACTCTTGTGCCCAGGACGCACCCCAGCAAAGGAGGCTCGACTCCGGAAAGCCTCTCCAGCCGCCGCATTCGGGTGTCTACAGATTTCTTCTCTCGGTTTTAGCCTTTTTCTCTATCATACAAGTCAACCTTCACGAGCAGTGACCCACTCACGGGCAAGCACACACACACGAACACACACATAAACACATATACCACCGCCTGCTTCTCTGACCCCGTGGAGACAAGCTCACTGGCTTAAAGTTGGGGGGAAACAGCTGTCGTGGGGACCAGCGACTACGTCCAGCGGGCACCCGCGCAGAAACCAAAAAGCTTCAGCAGAGCTGTTGGGAGAGAGTAGCTCTGAGGCCGAGTCTTGGGTTCTCGGCTCAACGCTGAGCCCCGTGTCCGGCCCCCAAACTGGTCAGGCAAAGGACTCTGTCCCGAGCTGGGACTTCTCTAGCAAGCTTTCTGCAGGGGCCGAGCACCCGGAAAGAGGCTTGCCCGCAGCTCAGGCCTGGGAAGGGGAAAGAGTTTACCAAAGGCGAGGGAAAAACACAGCCCCAGCAACAGAAAAGGCCCATCAACCTTTTCTTCCTCCCTCTCTACTTCCTCTGCCCATTGCCATGTGAAATCAGGGGAATTCTCTGTGTGGGAATGAGCGGAACTTCGCCGCAGTCGGTCACAGGTCTTAGGTCCAGGGAAGAAATGTTTGTTTACTAATTTACTGGACGCCCCTAGATCACTGGGTTCACACACCCCATCCCCAAACTGAGCGGAGAGTTACAGTCTCCCAGTAAAGCAAGTGGACCGTCCCTCAGCTCAAGTCCAGTGTTAGGAATTAACGTAAAGGTCCAGCATTGAGGAGGGGGAGAATGGGACTTTTGACTTGAATCCACTTTTCCTTTGCTTTACTTGGGAAGGGCCTTTTTATTCCCCCACCCCACAACCATTGCCATGGGGCGGGGGGAAGCAGGCCGCCTCCCTGTTAATTTGAAAAACCCAGTCCTAAGTAGAAAGCCGCGAGGACTTGCAACTGGGTAGTAATTAAATTCACGTGTGAATATTGTGCATGCAAAAATATGTTTCTCATTAGCTTTCCATGTCTGTTGGCTCTTTCCTTCCTTTCCTCTCTCCCCCTCCTTTTTCTTCTTCCCTTTTCCTTCTGTTCAAGTTTTCTCAATAGCTACAACAGAAATCTCAGAAAGGTCCTATTCTTTCTCCCCATTCCACGGCTGATTCGGCGTGATAAGAAGTTGTGAGGGTCTTATCTCTTTGAGGCAGTCAGAGAACCGCGCAAGATGCGGCAGCTCGAGAGAGGCCGGCCCATTGGCTTCCTAAAAAAAAATATGGAATGGACGTGAGTGAAGTTAGGTACACAATGACCTCCAACTTAGCCCTCCTCCGTCCGCCTATGTCCAGTGCTAGCCTTCGGGGAACCCTGATTTTATCCCCTTTCTTTTTTTAATTGTCTCCTCATAAACAAAGGACGAACAACGGGTCTGTAACAGTCCTCTGGCATCGTTCTGAGGCTGCTGGTCCTTCCTTGAGCATAATTTTGTTCGTTGTAAACACTTCAGACTTTAGCTGAGAGCAATAGACTTTACTGTCTCCGAACCGAGGCAATCTTAGTTGGTCCTCTCTCAGTTTTAACCTAGAGAAAACTTAATAATAGCCATAATAATCAAAAACAACAACTAAGAAAAGCGGTTGTTCTCTCAAACTGCCTAATTATTCCTGAGTCACAGCTGAATAATCGATACTCGGCGAATTGCAGCTTGAAAGAAGTTAAGAAGGAAAAATTCCAATTAGGAGAAGAGGTCAATGAGTTGGCCTAGGTTTTTATTTTGAATGTGAAAACAACGGTTGGGTTTTTGTTTGTTTCAGAGAAAAATAACCTAGCCGCCAGCCTAATAAGCTAGTGTAATTAAGAACCTCTCTCCTTCCTGCATATAATTCTTTTTTAAGGGTATTGCACAGCAAATGAATTGAATTGTAGACACCGCCACTGCGCCAGGCTTTCTAACGACCCTCCATAGACCATGAGCATCAGAGGTTAATCCAACACTCAAAGTGGCTTTCAGAGTAAACTGAGAGGCGGCAGGTTGGAAAAGGACTACAATCTCGTTTTCCCTCATTAAAGGGGGGGAAAAAAAGAAGCCCCGCCAGGTTGGCCCAAGAGGCTGGGAGGGAGAGTGACTATTTTGACCAGATTTCGGCACCGCGTGGGACGCAAGGAGCCTTTTTTTTGTTGTTACAAGCCTCGCTCGCGGAGGAAGTGACCCCTGCCTAAGAATAGACTCCACCTGGGGACAGGCACTCAACTCTGACTTGCCCTCTCTGGAGTTTTGTGGTCCCCTCCACTCCCGCCCTGGATTATTTTAAACTTCCTGAATCTGGGAATTGGACTTTCCGAAGTTCTCCATTCTCTTTCCATGTTCCTGACTCCTAAACAAAACTCATTTGGCAAAGACATGCATTTAAGGTAACAGATGTATAAATATTTATTTCAAAGACCTGGCACTGAATTCTCCCAGTAGATAGCATTTTCTGCACATACACAACCTCTCCTAATTTAGCTAGAAGAAAAACCGTGGCAAAACTCTGCCCTAAAGCCAGCCCCAGAAGCTGCCTCCCGGCTTGACTTCTGCCAGGT
Organism: Potorous gilbertii; assembly: GCA_028658325.1. Taxonomy (NCBI): domain Eukaryota; kingdom Metazoa; phylum Chordata; class Mammalia; order Diprotodontia; family Potoroidae; genus Potorous; species Potorous gilbertii. Next base: position 14,220,302 of record CM053770.1, read on the forward strand.
TTTTTCGGAGACTTCTCCCAGAAGAGCTTCCCTGTCCTTGCCAACTCAGTCAGCCTCAGCCCCTGGCACAGAGCGAGGGGTCGGCGTGGCCCCCGTATCCACGAGCTCAGCCTGCAGAGCCCTTCTGTTCCCTCCTGTCTTCCCGCCAGTCCCCATTTCTCCCAGGTTCCCGGGTTCCTGGTTCTTGTTTGGTGTCCATGTAACAAAGCCTGCATGTGGGGCTCCCCGCGACAGACCCAGCGAGGTCGCTGTTGCTCAGTCCTCCTGAAAGGAATGCAGGCGCCTGGCCGCTGCCTAATCGTGATCGTAACCGAGGCCTTGCGAACACTAGTAAGCCAAACTGGAGTATCTGCCTCAATTTTCTCCTCTCCTTGGGACCCCATTCCTTTCCGAGTAAGGCAGTGGAGATCTCAGTTTCCCTAGACTTTTCCCCAAACCTAACCGCAGCGCCTGAGCAGGAGAACTAAAGTGAATCCTCAGCCCACAAGCCAGGCCGGTTCCCCAAAGACTAAAATGAAAGGGGGAAATATAGGGAAGGGAGAATAAAAGAGAGAGAGAGAGAGAGGGAGAGAGAGAGAGAGAGAGAGAGAGAGAGAGAGAGAGAGAGAGAGCAGATCCCGACTTCCTTTCACCTTGGCCCTTCCTCGATAAGTCTGAACCAGAGGTCTTAGGGAGGGTAGGAGAGAGCAAGGGATCTCATTCAGATTTCTAAGCTTTCTCTAATTCTCTCCTTGGAACAAGAGACCTTGGGTTTTTACGCGCAAAGCAAGAGCAGCTGAAACGCGGGTCCAAGCACCCTATGCCCCCATCCCTCAGCAAACCGCACCTGACCTTGAATGGTCACTACCACGCCCCTGCCACTACCGAGAGAACTAACCTGATCATACCTGCCCCCAGATTAGGGGGAGGGGGGAGGAGCAAGGTATGGGAAGCGATAGGAAGGAGAAGAGGGAGGAGGAGGACTGGGTACTCCTTGGTCCTCGCACGCCCTAGATCCGGGAAGGGCGGGTTGCGGCGAGTTACTGTGTTCCGGGAGGCAGTAGTGGCATTTGGACGTGACGCCTAGTTAGAGGCCCGTCCACGGCCCCTGTCTTCGGCCCCCTGCCCACCGGCTCTCTATACCTGGTGACGAATTCAACTGAAGTAATGAAGGCAGTATCGTGCTGTCGAGAGAAAGGTGGAGCCCCAACAACAGGAAACTACCTAAATCACAGACCAGTTCTGCTGCTCCCCCAAGGCCCGGCTCCTTATGTAGGGATCCCGCTATAGAGAGAGAAACAAAATCAGGTCAAACCCCAGACCAAGGCGCCGCTGCTCCAACCTGCCCCGGGCCGCTGCCACCGCCACCGCCACCGCCACCGCCACCGCTGCAGTCTTATGACTGCTTAAAATGGGAAAAGGAAAGGAAAAGACTGAGAGAAGGGAGGGCAAGAAGGATAGAGGGACAGGGAGGGAGGAGGGAAAGGAAGGAGAGGGAGAAAGAGAGAGCGAGAACAAGCAAGAGAGAAGGGAGAAAATTGTGTGTGTGTGTGTGTGTGTGTGTGTGTGAGAGAGAGAGAGAGAGAGAGAGAGAGAGAGAGGAAGAAGATGGAAGAGGGGGAGAGAGAGACAGAAGAGAGGAGAGAGAGAAGGAGTGGGGAAGAGAGAGAGATCCGGTGTGTGCGTTTGTTTTTCCCAAACCTTCAAGTAGGGCGAATCATGGAGAAAAGGGGAGGGCGTTAATGGGCCTGCCATAAAGCCCTAAAGGACTGAGCTGAGCATCGGGTTCAAAGTCTGTCCTGGAGGAGAGTTGTCCCAGCGGCTTAGACTAACGAAGCCTGCTGGGGCTGCCCCTCACTTCCTTCTCCCCCTCCTCTTCCTCTTCTCTTCAAACACTCCCCCAGAGCCCTCTCCTTGCTGCCCCACCCCCCAGATCCCACCTTAATCTGGCAGGGCAAAAACCTTCTTGCCTAGCCAGGCAAGAGCAACAAGGTAGACAGACAGCCTGGGCTGGGGGTGGGGGGTGGGATGGGAGAGGAGGGCAACCACAGTTGAGAGGAGCTTGTGAGGAGAGAGTGGTTGGTCTTGGGCCACCACTGTGTCTAGCCATCCGCCATCTCCCTTGTAGGGGCTCACCTTCCCAGCAGGTCCCGGGACATCCGAGTTTTGTGGGTGGCACCTACGGCCTGCTTCCTGCCTAGGAAACTCGATTCATTGAGACTGGGTGTCGGCCGCAAAACCAAACCAAACCAAAAAAAATCGATCTCTGATCCATTCTCTACCCTCCAGAAATACTCTGTGGCTTCCTCTGTCTATGCAGCTCCTCACTCGACTGAAACCACTCGCTTGTCCAAGTCAGCAACAATCCAGATATACTAGCAAGTCATAAAAAAAGGAACAAAAGCCCACAAACCTTAGAGCTGCAATACTCTACGGCGGAGACAAATTACGACTGTCTAGGTAATATTTAAATGGATGCCTCGAGTAATTGCAGGGAGCCCAGGCACTATTCCTGTTGTAAAAGTTGGGGACGAGATAAAGTGGGTGGTGAAGATAAACAGTCACAAAAGAGGGAAAATTAAAAGACTTCATTCCACGGCTTTTATTCTTCTATATAAGAACATAAACATTGTCTTTTTTTTCCACGCACAGCAGCATTACAATATTAATTTATTCTGATTTAAGGTAAGAAGTAAATAGAGCTAGGACTAACATTTATAATAACGATAGAATGCATTTGCTTAAAACAGTATTGGCAATTCTTTAATAATAGACATTTATACAGATTTGTACTTACACTTCTTTTTGTTTCTGCACCTACAGGTTTGACCCTTTTATGCATGTAACTTCACAGTATAAAGGAAATCCGAACAATGTCTCCCTTTCTCTCTTCTATCCCGTCTGCTAGAGTCCTCTGAAGGGTCCCATGAATTTCAGTGAGCAAAATAAAAGCGAAATTTACTCCCTCATCCTCATAAGGCAGGGAGAATTGTGTGTGCTTGTCACGTGCTACCAGCGGCAACATTACTTAGAGACAAAAATCCACTAATTCCACATAATATAATAAGCAAAACTACATTAGGTCACTATCTACAACAGGGAAGATAGCGGGAGTCAGAGGTAAGTGTGAACATTTAATGCTGGAGCAGCACAAGACCTTGGATGGAGCCAAGAGAGGCTCCTTTTCCTGCTCGACTTTTAAAGCTGTAATATTTCACGGAGAAAGAGAAGAAAACGCACTTTTTCTCCTTCTTTCTCCCTCTCTCCATCTTTCCCTCCTCTCCCCCTCAAGACAACGTCACGTCCTTGTTTTCACCCTGCATATTCGAGGTGGTGAAGGCCTTCACTTCGAAAGGAAAGAAACTAGGAACCGCAAGGCAAAGAAAGGCTCTCTCTCTCCAACACACACACACAACACCCACCCGAACTCTGACCTGAACGCGGCCGAAATGGAAGGCCTCGACTACTCACCCGTCACCTCCCCATAGACACCTTAGCGCTTACAATGAGTACACTCTTGTGGCCAGGGTCGCCGGCATTAGGAGCCTGGCTAGACACGCGCGGCCCTCTGAGAGATGACATTTGGCTCGTGGAAGGAGTGGAGACCGAGCGAGGCGAGCAAGCTCAGCCCAAGATGTCGGCTGGACGCGTCTGCCGGGTCTGTTTGTTTGTTTATTTTGGAGGCACGGCTTTCCCTCCCCATTCACTCACAGAAAACAAGACAAACAAACCAAACAATCCCCACCCAATCCTGCCTGGCGCAGGCAAAGCTGCTATAGATAGATGGAGGATGGAGAAAGGGTGGGGGAAAAAGAAACTCCTGACTCCGGTTGATACAGGTGCGAATCTCTAGCTCCTAGGAAGAAGGGTTACTGGCTCTTTTCACCGTCAAAACGTGGTGGCCGTTTGGAGGTTCATCAAGAAAAGTTAAAGTTGGCTGTGAGCTCCCGGATTCTGTTCTCTCGGTTCATTTTCTTCAGTTTCATCCGTCGGTTCTGAAACCAGATCTTAACCTGTCTGTCTGTGAGATGGACGCTACGGCTGATCTCTAGGCGCCGCTCTCGAGTTAGGTACATGTTGAAAAGAAATTCCTTCTCTAGCTCCAAAGTCTGGTGCTTGGTGTAGGGGCATCGTTTCTTCCGGCCGCTCTTCGCAGTGAGCCAGTTAGCTGCGTTCTCACCTTTGGAGTTGCCTGGGGTGGAAGAAGAGAAAGCAGGGAAGGGAAAGAAGGGGAGGGGGAAAGCAAAGGAGGGAACGAGAGAGAAGGAGAAAGACAAGTTACGGCGAGGCCCTCGTTAGAGCACACAGCACATCAAGGACTCTGACTGGCAGGAGGCGCCGGCTCTGACTCACGCTCCCGGGGAGCCCTCGGGCTGTTTTGGCCCAGGATGTCGTTCAAAGGCCTTTCCCGCACGTTGTCCCTAATGGACCCCAGACTGTGGAAAGGAGGGGGGGAGGCTGAAAACTAAAGAGAGAAAGGGGTTCAAATCTCCCCTTTGGTCATGCCGAGGAGGGGGGCGACTTCATTCAAAGACATTTTCTAAAGGCCTCCTGGTTCTCTTTTCCCCCTTAAGAACACCCCGCAACCCCCAAATTGCGTTTTAATTGGTTTTCCAAACACCTGTTTTCACACAAAGGGAACTAGCGGGGAGGGCGCAGAGGAGAGCTTGGAAGCGAATGCTGGGCACCGGGAGAAGGACGGCCGTATATCTTGAACTTAACGCCTTTCTTTGCCTTTCCTTCCCCTTCGCAGACAAGCATTTCCTCTGCCCCCCTGAGCTTGGGGGCAGGGAGTCCCATTATTGCCCCAGGGTCAGCAGAGGAAAGACTTGGGGGAGGGGACCTTGGCGGCTGCCCCGACCTGTCTCCACTGGACTGAGGGTGGGCGTGGGGATGGTGGGAGACGGTTGAATTTGTGCCAAAAGGAAAGAGGAAAAACAATCGATTGGGTGTCATCCCCAACTCCCAGCCAAGAATATAGGAACTTGGGGAATTCCAAGGTAAAAAAAAAAAAGAGGTGGGGGGAAGCCCTACTGTGCTGTGACTCCAAGATCTAGGTCTGGGGTAGGCTGGGCTGGGGGCGCCAGAGAAGATTCCCTGCAACTGCTCCTTGAAAGGAGGATCTCACAACGACTGTGACTTTGCAAAAGACATTTGGGATCGTAAACTACAACTTCGCCCGTTAATAGGGCTTATTTATTGGCGCCGGCGGCTGATTATTTTGGAAGCTTTACAAACAGCCTTGTTATCTGCGAACCACCTTCTCCTTACTGGCGGGGCTGGGAGGGTGGGTTGGAGAAATTGGACCGGGACTTCTGACAAGGAGTAAGAGGATAACAGTGAGGACGAGGTGGTGGAGAGGGGTTGCTCCCTGGCCTCCTGGACCTGATCACCTCCCATCTAGCCAGCCTAGAGAACGAGCCTGGGGTTACAGGGCAGAGGCAGGGTGTCGGCAGCACTCTAAGTCGGACATTAATTTTTACTGCGTCCCCACGCCCAAATATTAAAAAAAAAAAACTAAACCAAGTTCACAAGGTCAGCTGGAGTAGAGTTGTGTGCCAGACCGAGCCTGCGGGCTACTGGGTTCCCTCTTCTCTCCTCCGGGTTCTCTGCCAGCTCTCTGTTATTTCGGGGGCTCTCTACCTCTGACTTTCTGTCCCCCTTCTCTTTTCCTTCCCCTCCCTCCCTTCCTTTCTGTTCCCTTGTTTGATTCCCTCTCTCCTCATTGTCCCTTGGTCGTTCTGTAGCTGACTTTCTCTCTCGTTCCCGCTCCCTCTCGGCAGGTCCGTGGCTTAAGCACACTCACCTATGGAGTCTTTCTCGGGAGAGGGTTTGCTGCTCTCCGAGGGAGCGGGGGACAGTTCCTCGGCGGCAGAGGACGACGCCTGTGTCTCTTCCTCCGCAGCCTGGGATCCACAGGCTAAGGCCGTGGGCGGAGGCGACTCAAGGGAGCTCTCCTTTCTCCCTGTCTCAGCCGAGACTGAAGCGAGCACCGGCGGCGAGTCGAAGCGAACTTGGGGCTGCTGGGGGAATGGGGAGGCGCCCAGCTGCGCTCCCGATGCTGCTGAGGCGGCGGCCGCCGCGGCCGCCGCGGCAGCCGCATTATAGCTCTTGGAGCTGCCGGTGCCATAGGCTTGAGACAGGCGGAAATAGCCGGGGACCGGCACGCCACCGCCCCCGCCCCCGCCGCCGCTGCTGAGGGCGCAGACCTCGGGAGGGCCCCGCGGGGAAAAGGAGGCTAGCTCTGGGGCAGTTGAACTTTTGGGGCATTTGTCGGAATCATAGAGACAATAAGAGTTTTCCTCTTTGATGTTCTGAGCGAAAGAGCAAGAGGTCGCTTGCTGCTGTGGTTGCTGTTGAGGTTGTTGCTGGTGGTGGTGATGATTCTGGGGCTGTTGCTGGTTCTGGGACTGTTGCTGCTGGTTCTGCTGGGGCTGCGGCTGCTGGGACTGCGGCTGGTGATTCGGGGGTGGCGGACCTTCCGGCTGCTCCATCCGGCACGACCTGGGGCCGTCTAGCCAGACCTCCATGCCTGACACGTAAGGGTGAGACGAGGGCACCATGCCCCCCGGCGATCCGCCTCCCTCATTGCGTTTGCTCAGGACCGGAAAAAGCCCGCAGCTTTGCAGACCGTAGGACAACTCGGACGCTTGTGGCAGGTAGTGAGGGTAATAGCCGCCGCCGCCGCCACCTCCACCTCCTTCCGCTCTGCCTGAGCTGATCAGCGAATCTACCAAAAAAGAGTTCGCGGCCGGACTCTCGGAGCATGACATTGCTGTGGGATAATTTGGCGAAGGGAGCAGATAGCCCTTTCTGGCTGACATTTCTTGTACAAAACATGCTGAATAGGGTTAGAGATCCCCCCGCACCTCGGCGAGCTCCTGCAGCCAATGAAGAGCCAGAGTTTCCCAGCGACCCCTCCCAGTTTGGTTTCGTAGGCGCTGTGCTGGTCTCAGGTCGACCTCTGAATTGAGAATTTATATAAATATGTAATGTATATTGATGGGCCCGGAGCACACGCCCCAACACCTAGGGCTGGGCTCAGGACTCTGGGGGCGCGATCTCGACCAGGATTTTGGACTAGCCACGGATCCCTCCTTCCTCAAGTCATGCACCCCATTTTCATGGCTGGAGGGGAAAACTAAAGCTCATCTCCGTAGAGCTCCTGGGCTCTGATATCAGATAGTAAACAAGTGGAGTGTTTATGACGCCTCCGACCTAGCACTATCCAGGAGCCCGAGTCTGCCCTTGGCTTGTCCCAAAAGCCTCTCTCCGGATAACTCATGGATGTTAGCTGACTTATATAAAACTACGTACATATGTCTCTTCCTCTCCCTCCCTTTTTCAAATTTTGATTTGGGGTGGGGGTGACGGGCAGGTCAGTGACGTCCCAGTTGTCTTCTAGCCCTGCTATTTTATTTCTCTCTCTCTCCATTCAGCTTAGGGGGCAAAAGAAATCTTGGCCGGGATTTGGCGTTAAATTCTTGAGGAATTAGCTGTCCCTAGAGCATAAGGCAAGCCTGGGACCCAAGTGTGAGTTCGGGTCCAAGGCAGGCTCTCAGCTTCCGCTGAGAACCCTGGCAGCTCGGGCGGGGCTCCGCAGAGGAGTGAGGCGAGGCGCCTCGGACCAAGGCAACGAGCCGGAGAACTAACTAAGGAAGGGTACGAAAGAAAAAGGAGCCCGGAGGCCCAGACGCGCAGAGAACGAGTACACCTCTCCCGCACCCTGGGCTATCTGACAGGCTCCCTGCTCCGGTAGCCCTCTTCCCTTCGTTTGGGTTTCTCTTGTAAGTGAGGAAGGCTCTGCGACTATCTTCCTCCTCCTGGATCCAACCACAGAGTCTAGGTTTACACCGCACTAGGTCTGTTTCCTATCCTTAGCGGCTACTCAGCTTTCGTCTCTGGCTGTGTTTGTATCAATCTGTTGGCTATTGTCGTTACTATTATTTTTCCAGAATCTATTTAGAACAATGAATGCAAACGATGTCTATGACCCCTCTCCCTTCTAGTTCTGACATTGTGAGATCGGCGTCTTTTAAAATGTCCACCTCGAAATCCCACAGAAGGCAGCACTGAATACCTGGGCGTGGGCCCGAGAGCCTGGAAGGAAAGGCCAGGGCCCAGCGTCTGCCTGGTTTTGGCATTGGACAAGCAGACCAGCGGCTTCTCTGTTTCCCCCCTTGCCAGGTTTCGAGCCGAGTGGGCAGAGGGAGGCTAGGCAGCCTGGACGAGTGCTACAGTGCTCAGGAAGGTAGCATGAAATGATTCTCTATCCCAACGAATCTACGAATTCTCAGCTCATTGGGAAGCCTCCTAGAGCCCAGACTCCTAAAGAGAAAATCAATTTTCCCCAATAAAACCAAACTCAAATTCTACTCCTTTCTTTTTCCCCACCGCCTAACGTTCCTATCCACAGGCTGCTCCTTCCCTACCAGCGTAGAGCTTCAGTGGAGCAAAGAGGGTATAAGGGACATGGGGTAGGAACGAAAAAGAAGAGGGGATCGAGAGGAGGGAGGAAGCACTGCCGCCCAGACTCTGAAGGGTGCCCTCTTCCCCTGCTTTTAGCCTTGGCTTTCACACAATCCCGGAGGATCTGACAAGAATCAGGGTCACTGTTAGGCCCCCCCTTCCAGCTTCTCTGTTCCCCCTTTCCTTCTACCCTTTTCCATCTCCCCCTTCCCCCCTAGGACTCCCTCCCCTCAAAAACGCATCGAACTGTCAGCCGTTTGGATATTTTAACGTGGATCTCAGTTGCGAAAATTCCTTCCCAGGTTGTGACAAGCTCCAGTACAAGTTATTGGGGAGTGGGCCGGTCAGGCAACAGTGCAGCCGAGATTACTTTCTATAGGAGGGGCCGTCCCTCAGCTTCCTCCCTCTCCCTCCTCATCTTGGAGGGTCCCCCTTTGCCAACTGTAAACGCCAGGGTATGGGAAAGGTTGTCACAACTTTCCCCAGTCCCATAAAAGGTTTATGGAAAGGCGACGTTCTCCGAGTGTGATCAAATGGACCCCAGGAAGTGGCTGTCTTTCTAACAGGGATCGAGGCCCAAGCATCCGGCAAGGGTTCTGTGCCTTCAGTGGCCTCCCTGCTTCTTGTCCTCACTCTTTCCTGAGTCTCCCTCTCTTTCCCACCTAACTTTTTGGTCAGTGTTCCCAGAAAATCCCCCCTTCCTGCCCTTACCTCCTGACGGCTCAACATCCCCCCCACCCCATTTGCTGGCTGACCTACAAGACTCCTCATGCGCCAGAGCGCTCTCAGTGCAATGAAACTCGAGCTCTCGGCCCACGCTCCAGATCCTTTCTCAACCCATAGCAGGTATAAAGCTGGGCTCCCTGGGTCAGGTCGCTCCGGGCTCCGCTCGCCCAGCCACGGCCAAAGGAAGGCCTGAGCCCCGGCCTCACTCAGGCCTCTTTGCCGACACGCAGAGCGTCTCTAGGAGAGAGGCCCTCAGAGCGGCCAAGGCCAGAGGCGAGAGGGACCCCCATCAGCCGCAGCTCGTGAGTTGACCAGAGGAGAAGTGGGATAGGGATCTGGCTGCCCAGCCAGGCCCCATGCTTCTCCCTTCCTGTGTACTCGAGGAGTGCAGAAACCTAAGGTCTGGCCCAGTCCCAGACAGCGGCGCACCCCCTGTACCCTCCTCCTCCTCCTTCCTTCCCGTTTGCCAGTCTCCGAGTTTCATCGGCTACACTTCATCTGCCAGGTGGTGGATGCTGCAACCGGATCCAGGAAAGGGTTCAAGGAGAACAAAAAGGAGGAGGGCAGGGAGAAAGGACTGACAGGCCAGTCATCTCCGCCTGGGGCAGGGGCTGAGGCAGGAGCTGGGGCTCGGCCTGGACCACTGAGGGTCAGTTTCCTTGGCATCTGTAGAGGAAGATCAAGAAGCCGCAGTTGCCTCCGCCTGTTAGTTGTCCTGCGGCTTTCCTCGATAGCTCACAAGGCCAAGGCAAACCGCAGCCTGGCTCATCCTTGACGGATGAGGTAAACCTATCACAGAGGTTTCTTGCGGGATTTAGCGGCTGCCCCTACCCGCACTCCCGGAACCTGGTGAGTCGACTCCTGGTTCAGGTGCTACCTACTAAAACTCCTTGCTTTCGCCAGATCCTACTGATTGCTGACTGTTGCTTGGGCCAGCCTCCTCAGGGTCACGCTGGGCCCTGGGGAAATGAAGGGGAAAATAAAAAAGACCCCCAGGGTCAAAGAAGTAGATATGTGGGATCTGTGTGCACTCCACTCGCCTCCAGGGGCAAATAACCCTGGGCCCTCACGGTTAGGGAGACCAGCCTATTCAGCGAAACTGAAGTGGGCAAAGGGCGGGCAGCTACGAGGGCAGCAGACCTCCCTCCTCTCCCTTGCAATGCGAGGCTGTGGAATGCATCAACTGAAGGCGCTGAGGTTTCCCTCAGCTCGCTAATCTTTGGGTAAACCTAAATTCACTAACTCTCAGAGAAAATCTGGGTTTTTTTTTGTTTTGTTTTTTGTTTGTTTGTTTGTTTGTTTTGCGTGTAGGCTTTTCCTGCTCTTGGGCAAAGTGCCTTCTCTGAAAAAAAAAAAAAAAAGAGGAGGAAAACCTCCATTCTACCCCACCCCCAACATTGAAGTAAAGGACTTTGAGATCGCTACCTAAAACGCAGGCGGCCGAGGCAACAACTTGGGACTCTTAGCCAGAATCCAGAGAAAATCCCTAAGGCCCCCACTGTCCTTAACGAACTCCCCCTCAAAAAACAAAATGGCATGAGGTCCCCTATTTCAGAGTTCTCGGTCTGTCACTTGTCAGGACCCTGTGAAAGAGTCAAATGGGTTTTTGGTCTGGATCGGTGCCAAAGTAGGAGGCTCCCCGCCTCCCCCTCTGCGCTGCAGCCTAGTGCCAACCGAGGGGACGAATGACAGACTCGCTAATTTTTATCTTTACTAGAATACTTTCATGCTGGGTAAACCGGGGGCCCGATCGCGAGCGCAAGGAATTCCCTGCAAATGAACAAACGATACAATGTAACAGTGACTCCAACAAGGTAGACGCCTTTAGATCTTTCCCATCGCCTTGTGTATGTTTGCGTTGTAACAAATGTATTGGATATATCGTGTTGTAATAAATACGTTGGATACATTTTTTTCTTTTCTCTCCAATACAACGGAGTACTGCATTATTTATATCAGAATGAAATCAGAGGTCCAGTCCCGTCCCATATGCTAGATATAATAAGTGAGCATCTTATATTCCCTACAGAATATATCTACATTTATTATTTGCTTTAGAAGCATAGATTTTTCCAATTGAAAGGACATACATACCGTTCATGCGCACAGAACCATACAGTCATATATATTGAGGAACCAATGCATTAGGGCATGTTTTGGATTACAAAACCCACATTCCGCAGCTGCAGCAGAAGCTCAAGTTAAACACCAATTTCCCTCCCCTTTCCCCCTCTGCTCCCCCCCATAACTATGGAGAAGGCTGCAGATCTAGACCCTATCCCAAGACCAAACTAGCTTCAACATGGTAACATGGTGCTGTTATCTTCATCAATAAAATATTCCTATATCCAAACACCTTTTCCCAACTTGTTTTAATGGACTACTTGAGCAGAAACCTCCATTTGGAGCTATGGCCTCTGTCACCTCGCTTCCCTCCCTTCCTCCCTTACTTTCTCTAGCTCAAGATGCCTTGAACTCAAACGTATGCTTCCTCTGGATGCCTCAACCCGAGCCCTGTGCCTTCCCCAGACCCAAACACTGATTCTACTAAAAAGTCCCGAATGACCCTCATTGCTCTCGGTGTCCCTGACGATATTAGAGAGGCCTGGCTCTCTCCTGGGAGCTTTGAGCCACCCTGGACATTTTCTACCGCCAGAAAAACATCCTTTTGACCTTACTTTTAATTTTCCTTCCGAAGTGGATCCTTGCATAGGATGAGAAATAATAAACTGTTATTGCAAGAAGCAAGCTTGTTTTGTTTTGTTTTTAAATTGAGTTCCTAGGCTGATCCCCTTGGTAAACAATTTGTACGTTAAAGGACTCTAGGGTGGACGGTGGGACGCCCCGATTTTTCTCTAGCAGTATTGAAAAATGAGATGCAAAGGTCTGCCAAAAATAAACACTATTTCCACGATAGTCCCGGGTCGCCTAATTCACGAATTCTGGAATTCAGTCAATAGCTTTGCCGAGATCGCTACACATATTTTAGAAGCATTTTTCGTCAGCGATGACGTCTTTTTCGCGTTCATCTCCAGTAACCTTAACATTTTCTATGTAGCTACTCTGAACTAAGCTGATAGATGAGCCCTTTGCTTTCAAGGATCTCTATTCAAATTTTGCTTTCTTCAGAGATCAACCTCTCTAGTCATCACTAGCTTTCCGGTGGCCTTTTCACAGAATCCAGAGATCGCCTGTCTTCTCTCCTGCCCTCTCTAAATAGGCCTTCACTCTCCCTGAAGGGGTAGGCCCAAGCTCGAAATAGAAAGATCCCAGGAGCCGAGGAACCTAGTGAACCAGATTCAGAGTAAGGAAATCTCCCAAGGTCTCAGCCTAATTCGGTAGCACGGGAGAGTGAAAGAATCTCCGATATCGGAAAATTAGAGAATGGAAAGCAAAAGCGAGCCAGGTTAATTCTTTCGCCCATTATTGCACGCTCCGGAAACTGGATCAATTTTAGGAAAACAGCGAATAGGAATGAAACAAACAAAAAAAGAGAAAAATATATAAATATTGAGAGAGAGAGACGGAGAATGAAAAGGGACGGAGAGTGAGAGGGAATGAGAGAGAGGATAACACGGCGCAGAAAAAAATATAAATGAATTATGTCTATTTAAATCTAGTTTTATGAAAACCCTGATGTAGAGATTACATTATCAGAGTTTATGTAAAATGTAAGCTTTTGAAAATTCTTATTTACCAATAGTCTTTCCGATTCTGCTGGTGCAGAAATCTGAATCTGCTAGCTCCCCAGCGGCCCTCCCTCTCTCGAACAAAGGTTGCCCACCAGGCCAGCCTGCCAGTTAGGGAGCAGCACAGAGTGGGGGAACTAGTCCTGCAGAGTACACTGCAAAGCGTTCCAGCGAGGGATTGGGACCGATTAGGCCCGAGTTTAAGGCTGCAACTCACAAAACTTAAGAGAGAAACCTCGTCTGACCAAACATTACTCGCTACACAATCGCAATTCTAACAAAATGACCTTAGTCGCGAAACACTTGCCCGCTTCTCCAGGAAGCTTGACCGAGGTTGTGATAGTACAAAAAAAGATAGATAATTGCCTCTAAGGAGAAAAAGGCTAAACCCTGAGTTGAATGTCCAACTTTTAGAATGGGTCAGAGCTACACCTCTTTTCAGCCCCGGGGACCTTGAACCAAAAGCTCGGAGCTCGCGAGGGATGGCCTCCAAGCCTGACCAAACCCTCAGAGCCGTTTTCCAACGGACACCACCTGAGACTCGAACCTTCAAACTTGTGGGCACTTACCTTGAGGGGGTTTCTAAGGCACTGCCCATCTCTTCGGTTGGTTCTCCCTTCCCGTCCTCCCGCGTGTGGGGGGATGTATTTAAATGCGAGCAACAATCTATCTTGAGGACCCCCTTTTGCGACTGGGGAACAGGGGAAAGTGAGATAATTTAAACGTGCTTCTCCTAGGATCTGAAAGGAACAAAGGCCAAGCCAGCTTTTTGCAGGGCTCCGAGGCTCCCACGGCGACGGCTTTGACATTGATCGGAAGCGCGCCACCTCGTGGCCGCCCTGCGCCTAGGCCTGAACGCGAGTCCCCTGTTTTCAAAGACTGCTCCCTCTCGTAAAGAGATGCTGGAGAATGAGCCCAGACCGCTGCTATTCAGATCTAATTTTTACATCTAAGAAATTGCTTCAAAACCTCGGCTGGGTTTATAGCAGAGCATTCCAAATATGCAAATCGGCCAGTCACGGACGGGTTTATGACCACATTGTCACAGCAACCAAGAGGATGTGATTTTTATTGGGCCAGGAAATCAAATCCTCCGACCAGGGAGCAGTTCCAGGCCTCGACTCTCTCCAGCAACTTGCAGCGAATTTCAGTTAATTTTTAACTAGCAAGAAAAGGAAGTCCTTGCTTTCAACCCGGGGGGCTCGGAGATTCCTCTATCCTCTTCCCCTCCCCCAGCATCCTAAACATCCCTCCCCTCTTGCCATTCCTCAATATCTTGGTCTCTCTCTCTGTATGTCTGTCTTGCTTCGTTTCCTTGACAGGCATATCTCTGTCCGTCTGGCTGACTTTTCAACCTGCATCCAGTAGGCCCTATTAGATAAACAAACCAACTGAGAGGGGCTCCCCTTTCTCGCTCTCACATTATATCCCTCTCCCCAGGGCCAGACGCCCGCCTGACTGGGTGGGTGGGTGGGGTTGAGGGGGTGGGGTGATCAACAAAAGGTCCTGACTGGTTCGCCCTTCACCTCAAGGTTATGGGTGATGTCCAAAGCAAGATAGAAGTTCAAAGCCAGCAAACAATGAGAAAAGTGGACTACTTTCTCCCCCCCCAACCCCCCAAATCCCCAAACAACATGGGAAGGAATAAAACAAAAAGGCTCCCTTGTATATTAAAGGAGAGGAATCCCCTTTTGGGAGGATCCCCAAGCGCTACCTCCAGCGCAGTCCTTTATTTGTCACACACTTTATTTCTGATGTACCTTAAAACCCTGTTGGCCCAACTATTTGATGACAGTCCTGGACCAGCGCACCTCAGACCTAATTCTCCACCACTCCATGCCTGGGCTTGACTCAGAGAAACTTGGGAAGGTGAGAAGGATGGAGTCTATCTTGAAGACCCGTCCTTAGAAGCACCCCAACTCTCTGCTATTGAAGGCCCTGACTTTCTTTTAATCTGCTTTGGCCGAGGTGGTGGAGGCTCTGGGGACAGACTCTTAGCCTAATGACCTCCACTAATTCCCTATCTCTCCAACATCGATTTCCTTCGAATTTTGTCATCTGAAGTCGGGGCACCCTTGGGTTGAACCACAGTGATAACAAAACTAACCAAATTCTGTCCATTTAATGGAGAATGAGTGGGCTGGCTGGTTTTTTTGTTTTTCTCCTTCTACATTTGTGGGTGGTTTGATTTCAGGCATTTGACGATGGGAAGCAGTCAGGGAGAGAAATGTCACAAACCAGGATAAATATCATGAAGTTTTCAATTTTTTTATTTTCCTTGTGCCCCATTGCAGTGTATACATGCAGCCCAATATGTTGGCATATGAAAAGAACACTGTACATACATAGAGACGATACATTTCTCAAAACAGTGATGGAATATGAAGATACTGCATCTCGTTGAATCGTGGTGAGGAAGGACGCGACCCCGTTTGGTAAGCTAACCGGCCTCCAATTCGTTTGTAGGTCCCCTCGACTTTGCACAAGTTTGAAAAGTCCCTTCCCTCCCACTTTGCTCCCAAATCAAAATATGTTTAAAAAAAAGTATTCAAACAAAATAGGTTATGGTTTCTTTATTTACAAGTCTTGTAAAACACTGTTCCTGTATGAAACATACATTCAAAATTCTCACCAGTAAATCAACCTCGCCATGAACATCGCTCATTTTGTAAACAGATATAGAATCTTAAATATTTTTTCATTCTTCCTTTTTCTTTAAATTGCATTTTTCTTCCATCACTTTGGTTCCTGCAGGGAAATATATATATATATATATATCTCTATAGACTATTTCTCTTTTAAAATAATTGCGAACAACTCTCCTTTCCTGGTGGATTTTGGGCAAAGCTTTTTAGGACACGGAATGGTAGGACATACACACACACACACACACTTATACACGCACACAACTGGAAGGGAGAAAACAGAACGCGAGTATTTACATTGTCTGCCTGCTCTGCCGAGTCTCGGAATTCCTTCCTCCCTCCCTCCCTCCCTTTGCAAACAACACTGGATGAAAGGGCTTTTAATGATCCGATGTCAGTGCATTGCACAAATCCGCGTTTCAATTAAGTGTTGGGTGGGATTTGCCAAACTCGCTCTCCACAGGTATTTCCTGAAGAAAGTTTGGGGAGTCAGCAACAGCCTGCAAGGGGAGTTTGTCTTTTCTCTCTCTTCTCCCTCTGGTCCACTGTTGAAGTTCAGGGGCTGGACTGGAGCCCCAGGAGGGCTCTCTCCAGCGCGACTACTTCCCGGCTACAAAGCCCAAAGCCACTCCAGGTGGGCAGAGGGCTGGGGCTGCCGGGAGAACACTTGTTTGTTCTCGGGCGAGTCGGTACCTGAAATTGTTCAGAAATATTTCCAACGTTTTCCCTCTCGTATGCCTCCTTTTGCATCGGCTGTTGGAGAGAGCACTGTTGGTCTTCCTCTCCATCAAGGGGGAGCCGGGCCCTTCTCTAACTGAAGACTCCCCTCCTTTGCGTCCCCTACCCCTTCTCCCTCCTCCTCCCAAAGTTTGCAATTTGTTCGTTGTGGTGGTGTGTTGTTGGTTTTTTGTTTTTGTTTTTTCCCTTTCCAAATTTGATTTCGCACTAGTCCTCGCTGCATATCCTGGGTCTTAGACACTTCAATCCCAGATCAGCCATCTTGCACTGGGGTCCAAGCAAAGGGACCTACAGCTAGGTGTGGAGACCCTTTCCCTCTCTGTCCTACGCCTCCCTTTGGAAAGTAAGGAGACAGTCTCCTCATAGCCCGGGTGCAGGGTCTGTCACAGTTAAGAGGTAAAAGCTCCGCCCTGGGGCGTGGGGTGGCCAAAATACTCCGAGTAAGGGGCACAGGGGTCCCAATGGAATGGATTCCAGTTGATAAGGGAATTGGAAAATCCCGTTATTCTCTATAATAACGCCAAAATCCCACAGAAGGTCCACGCAGCTGTTCTGGCGTGCGAACCCCACACTTCCCTCTGTCCCTCGGTTCCACACCTTGCTCCTGAAAAGTCACCGTGTGGCTTGACCTTGTCAAGGGCGAAATGTGAGTTTAATCTCCTCTAGAAAAAAAAAGCCCCACGAACCCCCCAAGGCGGGACCGACTCTTAGAGTAGCGGGTTGGCAGAGTAGTACTGTAATCGGTCTCTGTTAATTTTTTTTTCTTTCATTCGTCTGTTCTGAAACCAGATTTTGACTTGGCGGTCGGTCAGGTTGAGCATGCGAGAGAGTTGGAGACGCTTCTCCTTGTTAATATAGACACTGAAGAAGAATTCTCTCTCGAGTTCCCGAATCTGGTATTTTGTGTAGGGGCAACGTTTTTTCCGGGTCCGCTGGCCACCTGTAGAATGAGAGAAGGTAGAGAGAGGACTGTCGAGACTGGAGAGCGGGGTGGCCTTGAAGTTTCAACTTAACCCCTTAACATGAGGAACACGGGCACGGGGGCTGGGACTTCCAGGACCTTTGGGCTAGGCACTCCCCTAGTCTTCCCTCTCCTGGACTATTCGGGCTACCAGACTCCTCCTGACACCTTCTTCCCCTTCTCCAACACACCTCGTCTCTCGACCCCAAAGCCGGGCGGGGCAAGGGGATAATTTCTGCAGGAGACTGACTGATGAGCGAGCTTTCCTCACACAACCACAGGCGGAGCCCAGATAAAAGTCAATACCTCAAGTCAGACCGCCGCCCCCCCAACTCTCGATGAAGGCAACACACCAGACACCAGATCGGAAACGCATGTTCTCCCGAGCAACAGGCTGCAGTGGTTGAAACCTTTAAAGCCAGCCGGGGGCTACCCTGAAGCTCTTAAGGCCCTGATAGACTAAACAAACAGCTCACGGAAATTTCACCTCCTATCACCTGGGGCATCTTTTCTTTTTTAAAGGGGCGCAACAAGACATCCCTCATCCTAGTCTCTCTCGTAGCCATGGCTATTGGGCTTGGATTTGGCAAACATCTCTGACTTATCTTTCCCCTTTTTTGTGAGAGGCAAATGGTCCTTGAGTCTAGACTTGGCCAGTCCGTCCGGATTCATAGCCTGCCCTTGGTTAAAAGCAATGGCCCCTGGGCAGACTGGTCCTTTCCTTTAGCTCCATAGCCGGCCCCTGACCCTGACTTCCCCCCTTTCCCAAGCAAACTACCCGAGATTTCAGCAAACAATCCCCTCCTCTCTGAGGTCCTCTCTAGATACAGGTAGGGTCGGAGGTGGCGGAGACAGAGCTCAGTTCTCAGCCTTGGCAAGCTTGGTCTTAAAGAGGGGTTGAGGAGAGAGGGAAAAAAACCCCACAGACATAAAAAACCCCCTTCTGACAGATTGAATAACAATTGCGAGGAGGAACACGCCGCCGGACAGAAGGCAGCCAGTAATTGCCACAGTGCCTGGGTAAAATGGCTTCCTTTGGACAAAAAGGCCAGTTTGGGGTTAATTTGTTTCTTTCTAATATATTGCTAGCGTGGGCCGCGAGGGCTGAGCTAGCTAGGCAGCCCGGCTCCCTCTCTTCTCTTGCTCTTAGGCGGTGGTTACACATCAGTCCTGCCTTTGAATGTGGGCCCCTAACTAGACTCTGGGCGCAACACATGGCTTTTATAAAAAGCGCTGGATTACCTCGGTATCAAAGGCTCCGGGTTCTCTTTCGGGGTGAATTTACAGGCGCCCCCCCTCTGCTTAGCCCCTTCCCGAGGGCTGACCCCGGAGCGGGAGCCGAGACTCTGGGCGGTTGCCTGGGGGGTGGAGGGTGGAAAAAAAAAGAACCGGGGTGGGTGCTTTTCTTTCCTTTTTTTCAGGCCTCCATTGGCCGGTGGGTATTTCACGGCCAATTTCAGCCCTCGCCACGTGATCGCGCCTTTTTATAACAAAGTTTTGTTGGGGGAAATCTAAGGGCCCTTCATAAACCTTATATGCTTATAAAACAGCATATAAAAATTTAACAGCGGGGCTGCGCTACATTTCCAAGTCCCCTCTCGGAGAGTGCGCGGGGCCCTGCCTTTATACCTACTGGAGCCGCTGGATTTGTCCTCATTGTTGCCGGAAGATGACTCTGGGCTGCTGCTACTTTCGGTCCGCCGGCGCCTTTCCTTCTCCTCAGCGGCCGCCGCCGCCGCATTCTCCCGGCCGCAGCCTCCGCCGCCGGCGTCCGAACTTGAAGTTGGCGGGGCTGCTGCAGCAGCCGCCGCCGCCCCGGCCGCCGGGGGCATTTTTTCCGCGCCCTTATCCCCGGGATAGTCAGAGGAGGAGGCGGTGGTCAGGTTGTCCGGGGGGCCGTATGCAGTCTCGAAAAACTGGTCGAAAGCCTGGGGCAGGACCCCATTTCTGCCCACCGTGCTATAGAAATTGGACGAGGAGCCCGTGGTGCTGGGGTGGTGGTAGACGTTGGCGGAGTTCTTGGCCAGCATGTCGCCCACGCTCGCGCTGCCGGAGGCGGGCAGGCATTCCCTGTGCATGAGCTCCTCTGCGGAATAGCAGTGGGGCAGGTTGGCCCGGGGGTGCCATTTACTGGAGGGCTCAATGGCGTACTCCCGGAAAGTCACTTCTCTTACAGGTTGTACCTGGGGGAGGTTGGACGAATAGGAATATGTCATGGGGCGAGAAGACGGGGTTTGGGGCAAAAAAGAAGGGAGGCTCGAGAAATCAGGACCCGAGACGTAGTAAGTACAACTGGGCAAATACATGTTAGACGAGCAGGGCACGCGCTCATCAAAATCCATCCTGGGCTACCTCGCTCTCGGCGCATTAGCTGAGCTCCA
>CM053770.1:14239989-14359649 GCA_028658325.1 Potorous gilbertii
GGCTCCAACCTCTTCCTTCCCCTAGACTACAGACCTCGACTGTCCGTTCCATCCCTCCCCTATTTAGCCTGGCTAGTGCCTGCTAGCCTTAGCCAAGGTGATATTGTGGAGGCATCGAGACTTGGGTTTGGGGCTGGGGGCCTTGTGCTTTCTGTCTCTGGTTCGACCTCGGGCTCTCTCCTTCTCCCTAGCTTCTTGGACTCCCCTTTCCAGCTCCCGTCAAGCTCTCCTGCTTCCGACTACCGCCCCCTCCCCCAATTCCCACCCCTGCGTCTATCCATTTCAGGGCTAGCCTCAGTCTCTGTAAATGTGCCGGGCTCAGGGCTTGTCCGATTTGCACGGTGGCTCCATTACACGCTCGCATTCACGGTCACTTCCGAGGCGCTCCAATAACTCCCCTCCCTTTACTAGAAGCCTCAGCAATCCCCCAAGGCGGTTTGCACCCGGGCTTTGCCGACCTGCTCAGTCAGGCAGGGCGTTCGTCTCACCCGGGATCTTTCTCCCTCTTCACCCCCACTTGCTCTTTCCCCCCATCTTCCCACGCTTGCTCCCCAGCTTCAGGGCTCCCTGACGCAGAGATCTGGCCTGGGAGTCGGTTGGGAAAGGGAGGGAGGCTGCATACTCTCCTCCATGCCTAGCAATGATGGCTTGGGGAACCAATGGCCATGAAGCAAGTCCGGGCTCCACAAACACTTCGAGTCTTGCTTAATTGCCAGCAGCCTAGTTAATGGGAATTGACATCCAAGGCTCTTTCCAGGAGCAGGCTGGATGCTCAATGACTCTCCAACCACCGCTTCTTCACAGCAGGCAGAACCAGATAGATCTGGGGAAGGGGTACTGGGGAATGGGTGCTCTCAGGGACAGAATAGGAGGAGCTGTTTTTGAAACCTCGGTGAAGGCTTTGCCTCTCTTTGCTTGAAAAAGAGGAAAGAGTAGGTAGCAGCGTCTGGACAAGGCAGGGGCTAGAAAGTCTCAGTGTACACTCCAAAAAACGAGGAATACCAAGGAAAATAGAAGGGGAGCCGAACACAGCACCCTTGGAAGGAGACAGTTGAACGAGAGAGGCAGAGACACAGGCAAAGAGCCAGAGAGACACACACAGAAAGATGAGACAGTCAGAGACAGGGAGTCGGAGAGAGACAGAGAGAGACGCCTGTGATTATTCTGATAGTCTAACTCTTATTTGCTTTAGAGAAAGGGGAAAAAAGTCAAAGAAGTGGAGGAAAATCCTGGCAGTTCTTCTAGATTTAATTACTCAGCTTTGAGGGGCGAAGAGGGAGGGGAAAATCAGTGGCCGTGGCAGGCGGCCACAAAGAGCGCTGCGGAAGCCTGGGTGCTTAGGAATTGATCCTACTTTCCATCCCTCTTTTCCTGGCCCTTTCTGGGGTAAGGTACCAAAAGGAACTCAAAATATGAAAAAGGCTAATCTTTTGCCATTCCACGTCTCCAACTTCCAGAGGTCAAAGGTACCTACATATGGGGGGTGGGGGTGGAGGGAGGAGATTTGCAGCCTAAATTCAAAGATCTCCAGTATTTAAATGTCAACATCGATTTATTTATTTATTGCTGAGCTGACCGTAACTGACTTAATAACAAATCTAATCATGTTTGCTCCGGGAAAGAAATATTCTCATTATGTATTTTCGCCAAATGATGGTGCACCATTCCATTTGAATACCTGCCATAAATATCAATAATACACAGTAATTACTTTGTAGTGGAGCAAACTAATTTATTAGCATTTATGTTTATATGCTTTTTTTTTTTTTACAAGGATTACTTCTCACAAATCACGTCCCTCGGACACCGCCATTTAACGAACTCTAATCAGGGTCTGAGGCAAGAGGACCTTCCGACTCTTAAGGTTGGCGGGATAAATTTCGGGATGATTCTATCATCCAGATCGCCATTTCTCCATCCAGTTGCTTGGATTGAGGTAGAGAAATGAATGGGCGGTGTGGGGGAGGATCATGGCTGAGGGAAAGGGAGAAGGAAGTTCCCGACCCGAGAATGATAGCAAGAGATTGCATTTCAAGGAAATAACGTGGATTTCCAGAGGCTACTCCAAGGTTGTAACTCGTTTGCCTTCTGCCTGCTCTCTGGATTATATCCTCTCCTTCATTTACTCTTGGAAAAAGGAAAGGGGGGGACAAGAAAAGAAGAAAATTGTACCTCTGAAGAGACTTAGGGTTTTCCCTTTTTTCTTTCCTCCGTTGAGGTTTCCATATTAAAAAAAATACAACATCCCCCACCCTCGACTCCCCTCCATCCCCTCCCTCCAACAAAAGGGCTGTCTGAAGGATTTCAGTGACTTTGAGATAACAAAGGCGCCACCATCGCAGGCTTCGCCCCGCCCCTGGGCGATGGCAAACCTATTCTTGCACTTGTATGAGGGCTTTTAAGGCCATAATTGAACACGGGACGTCTAGGAGAACCGAAAACCGTTCTAGACAGACCTCTGGCTTTATAGCCCTTTGGCAGTCAACTTCAGCTTGTGGTAGAGCAGACAAACTCGCGGTGCTCAGCAGTGAGATGGATGCGCCACCCTACCCACAACTCCTGGCTGTCCCTTTTTAATTAACTGCCCCCATCCCCCATTAAAGGGAAGAATGACCCGAAAAGGTTGGTATGAGGGTGCCAGTCTGCTTTAGATTTACCTCTTCCAGATCCATATCTTTTTTCTTGTCATGGCAAGGGGGTGGTTTTCACCTTTAACCCCATTACCCCCATGGATGTGCACTGAGAACAAAAGCGGTTTCAGGGATTGCACTGCATAGAATGAGAGGGGAGAGGGTGAAGGTGCAGTCAGGGAGGCTGGCATGAGTAGGGAGCCTGGCTGTGACTTTAGGGACAGGCTGAGGGAGGTGGGGTGCAGTGGTTACTGAGAAAAGAGCTTTGAATGGCGCATATGTGAACCCTTTAAGAACAGAATCGTCTGTCCCAAGGGAACGGTTTGGAACCCAAGGGAAGAGGAAAGGCCAATTTCATATGGCAAGCCTTTTGGAGCTGCTTTTGGGAAAGACAGAGAGAGGAAGCAGTGTTTGACGGGGTAAGGGGGAATAACCCCTGTTCATAGCTTTATTTGCTGTTAAATGAAACCTACCACTTTACACTCTCAACCTCGAAATGCCTGGGCGGGAGATAACTGAGCTGCAGAGGCAGCTGGCTGTTCTGGTCATTTTTTACAAACAGGAGAGAATATTCGTTATTGGAGGAGAGGTGGCAGAGAGTGGGGAAGAGGCCCAAGGTTGCCAGGGGAAAGGAGAGGGCAGTTGGTTTTGATTTTGATTTTTGACTGTCTGAAACTGTTACAGGAGGCCCAATTCAAGGGCAAGGCTCGCTCAGCTCCGGGAGAGGACCAGCGGACATGGGAAAGACAGGCAAGAACATGGGCACATCAGGTCTTTTTCCCAGGTTCTCCAAGCTTTCCCAGGTAAGGGAGAACCGAAGCTCGACACTTGTCACGGCAATCTGGTTTCTGTAAGCTGCGTTTTCGCACAAGAGGAAAATAACCAACCGAGGAGATCGATCTTATTTGTATCTCGCACTGCATTTATTTAATTTTACTGGTCAACACGGAGTTTCTTAAGAGTTTTATGTAAAGTGCCTACAAATTTCTTCAGAGGAAGGAAAACAAAGCCAGGAAGTTTGGACATTTGGATTTTCGTGCTTCTGATAAGCAAAGAGCGCAATTCTTTCTGACTGTTGTGTAAAAACTTTAAGCTCTCTATGGCTCTGGGAGGGAGGGTTGGCTCCTCTGGTTCCGTTGGATGCATTTTGGGGCAAAACCCATTTTTGAAGAAAAAAGAGGCAAGGGGAGGTGGAAAGAGGCCACATACAGGCATCCAAGTCACCTAGGACAGTAGTGATCCAAAACAGACTTGGAAATGCCGAAGAGAAGAACAAGACGGGCTGATCGGAAAAAACAAACCAAACCCTCGCCTTGGACTTGGCGGAGGATCCAGGCTGCGAGCTCCAGCTATTGCCTAGTTTCCCGGCCTCTCTTCACCGGTGGGCAGTGGGCTAAATGAGGGCTGGGAGGTGGGTGAAACTGGGACGCCGTTTTATTCTCACGATCTAAACTTGGGCTAGCGATTCCAATCATAACTGACCGACTGTATTTGTCTGACCCGCTCGCCACAGACTTCTCTTTTCAGTATAGGGACCCTCTGGCAGTCGCTATACAATGGGTGGGCTCTGGTGGCCAGCGCCCAAAGGGAAAAATGTACTTTATGCTGCTCCGAAGTCCCCAGTGTCCACATACGAGTCTGGCTTTGAAATATACACCTGGTTTTGATTTGGAGTCTTATCGCATCGATTCTCTCACCCCCTTCTGGAGGTATTTTCTTTCTTTTCTTCTTCCCTCTCCCCTTTCCTCCCCTCTTTCTCTCCCTCCTTCCCTTTCTTTCATCCTTCCTTCCATCCTTCCTTCCTCACGCGAGAGATAAGATATGTCTCGAAACGAGGCCATTCTCCTCCACAAGAGCTGACACTTTTCGCCTTTCTCTTGCCTGCTCACTAGCAACACTCCGAGACCGTTTCTCCTCCGGGTTCTGGGTCCAGGAGAAGTCAGGGCTTGTTCGAAATCTGAAATTACCTATTCCGACCCATTTTAGGTGCAAGGGAATGTCCAGTTTCTGAAATCTCGGCCTAATGTAAACATCCGCTTGGGTCTCAGCTCCACCGTCTTCTTGGAATTGGGGCATTAATTTCTTCAACCCCCTTCCGCAGTAAAATTTTCCCCACCCCCGGCACACATCCTCCCTCTCTGCAAGCTCAGTCCTGCTGACACGGATGTATGCAGCACCCACTCAGAGCTTTGCCTTCCTCTGCCCTCAGTCTCCTTCCCAAGTTCCTTTCCTCGAATCTCCAAAGAAGGGTGGCCACTCTTTCGGGTGGCCTTCCAAAGGCTCCCCCATGAAGAGGAATATGGGCACAAAAGAATGGGGACGGGGAGTTACTGGGGCTGGGCAATTTCCTGCTGGATTCTAGACCAGTACAGACGGTCGTTACCCTCAGTTACACTTCAGCTTGTCCTTGGAAAGCCGGATCTAAGTCTTTCCCAAAGCAAGCCTCTTTGCCATCCTCCTTCTCTTCTTCTCCCTCCGATTCCAGGGACCTGCTGCTGATTCTAGTCCAGCTGTGGGGTACTGGAGCCTCTGGGACTCAGATGAAGTCTGCTCATTGTCTGAATTTTCTGGTGTGTGTGTGTGTGTGTGTGTGTGTGTGTGTGTGTGTGTGTGTGTGTAAGTGACTAAAAGGCAGGGTACTGAACCAGCCTTGGAGTGGGATTGAGACAGTGGAGCCGGGAGGGATTCAATAAGGCCACTTCCCTGATAATCAAAGAATCTTTTTTCTTTATATCCTTTTCCTTTTTTTTTCTTTTTTCTTTCTTTTTTTGGGTCACTATGTTGAAAATTAATTTGGCCATACCAACTATCAAGGATTTGTCTTCTCTTTTGACTCGTCTCGATCGCTTTGACTCCTCTGTCCCCTCCCTCAAGTTCCTCAAAAAACCTGAAAAACAACCAAATCCAAAAAAAAACAATGGCCCCTACAAAACTAATGCGTTAACTCATTTCTCTCTGTGTCTTCTCATACAGGTGCAAGACTGCACAAGCAACCATGGGTGGGAGAAGAAACATCTAGAACGAGTGCCCTCGGGATGCTGGCTGCTAAAGTCAGTTTCTAAGGTATCTTAGACTTCTGGAATCTCCGAGAAAAAGAATATTTTAATACATGTATACACATATATGTATATATATATATATATATTATATATATACATATGGGCTCACACATACCTAAATTCATACACAAGATACATAACCATTTTTTTAAGGGTGAGAGAGGTTCCTAATCTCTTGTATTTGGGACCTGCAGATATGGTTTTAAAAAAAAGACGGGAGGTGTTTCCCTGGCCAATTGGGGGCAGCTCAGTTTTCTATAGAAGTCACTGGATATGCATGTATGGGTGTGTTGGAGGAAACACCCCCCCCCCCATATTCCATTCAAGGAAGGTCACACAAGCCCACCCATAGCTTCCTCTCTTCTATTTCAGAACTCAGCTACTGCCGAAGCTAGAGCTCAAAAATTTGATAAATCAGCCATGATCACCACTAGGTAATTTGAAGAAATTTGTGCCCACCACTCTGCCATCGGTTCCCTGTCAATTCCTCTGCTCACAATTCCAGTAGCCATACTGCCTTCCCCACCACTGCTCAGACAGGCTTGACTTGGCATTTGTTCTTTATCAAATCAGTAGTTCAAAATCATAATAGCAAGAAAAATATCCACCTGATTGGTGGATGGATATCTATCCATTATTCTAAATCTTTCCTGCCACCAGTATACTATGAATAACAGCCTAATGGATATCCTAAGAGTCTCAAATTCTGTTTCCTTTATCTCTGCATATAGTCTCTTGGTTCAGTTGAGAGCAAAATCTGGTTAGTGTTTCCAGATTTCCAACACTGACTCAAGAGGGAAGGAACATTTTTTTTAATCCCTTTGAGAATTAACCTTATTCTCCTTGCTTTCAAAAATTGGGAGCTGGGGAGATTAAATTGGCAATTCTTCCAAGGAAGGTTATTTGAGTTCCTTCAGGTTCCATTCTACTTGCATCCTTTGATTCAAGAAGCTTTGTGTTGAATCACTATTCGGTTGGGATTGTCTTTTGGTTTGATTTTGTTGGCATTTATTAATCAAGAACAGGATCAGTTTCCCCTGCACCCCTCTCATGAATGCATCTGGGCCCAACTTTGTCTGACTTGGCCTTGAGGGACTTCTAAAGACCAGAGGGAGGACTGTCTCTATCAGGTTAGAGGTTTTCCTCCCCTTTCCCCCCCAACCCCCACTCTGCTCGGGGCCCTGTTCCAGTTTGGCCAGCCCAGTTCTCTAAGGAAGAAAGCTAATCCCTGACTTTCAGGCCCGAGTATAAGGACAGTAGCTGGGCACCAGCTGCAGCGGCCCAAGCTCAGCCCTAAACTAGGACTTGCCCTGCTTCTGCTTCCTCTCTGCTCTCCACAGAAATAAAGAGTAGCCCCTGTTTTGGATTCGTTGTCTCTATGTTTCTGCTATATTTGGGGGTGGGAGAGGTCTGGCCCTGGAGGTACGTTGTGGAGTGTGTGGGAGTGATAGGATGAGAGAGATATTTTGGGGAGTACATTTTTGGTTCTCTGTCCCCTTCCATAATTCTGGTTTCTCTTGACAGATACTCTATCCAGGGGGCAGCAGTTCATATTTCAGTGTGATTGTAACAAAAATCAGGATGTGACTCTTGGGCTAATAAGCTTTGGTGTGGCCTACTCCTTTCAGGGTCTCCCCAAGATCTCCACAATCTGCCTAAATGCACACAACCCAGAATCCTTTTCCTCAGTTAGCAGTGAACAGATGCGGGTGTGTGTATAGTGGGAGGAGGGAGATTCTGGGCTTTTCTTTTCTGTCCTTTTCAACAATGATTTCCAGGGGCCGCTTTGGATTCATTCTGAGCCGTCTGGTTTGCTTTAGACATGTGCCAATCATTACCTGCATCGGGGATAAGGCTGAACAGCGGGTGGGCAGGCACGATTAAAAATGAAGGCAAGGTATTTCTGAGCTACAGACGTCCTAGGAACAGGCCAGCAGCACGAAGAGAGTCGGCCTGCTGTGGGGTGTGCGCTGGGCTCTGGCAATCACACTTCATTTGGGGTTATGTTTATTTATTTATTTTTTGCCAGAATGGGTAAAGGAGAGACAAGAGTGTTTTGCCCAAAACACCATCATGAATCTCTGCAGGACTTGGTTCAGTCCCACCTCAAGGTCTCCAGGGTTCAGAGTCCTGGCGCTGAGATTCAGGACCTATCAGATGCAAAGTAGGGGGGAACGCGGGGAAAACAGGGAATCGTGCATCAGCGGGGCTTCAGAAACCCAAAGAAAGGAGGCAGCCCTCCCCTACCCACATGGCACCCAAATTTCCTCTCCTTCCCACTCGCAGATCCTCTTGACTTTATTTCCCTCTTCCCATATTTGGGCTTTGGATCTGGGCACCTAAAAGGCCCCGGGGACCTAAAGCCCTGGCCTTCATTCGGCAGACTAGGCCAGACTAGCCTGAATTTTACAAATGCAAAAGAGGAAGCCAAAACAAAAAACAAAAAAAAATCCGAAACTGGCCAGGCCTCAGCCCTCCCTGGAGATCTCACGACAAGGTCTCAATCCAGATCCACGGCGCTGTTGTCTTTTAATTAGTCCCTCTCTCAGTCCCAAACCATGCACCACCCCCACCCCACTGTCAAGAGCTTCACTCTCCCTGGACTCTTACCCTGCTGGAGACTGCATGCTCGAGGTGGCCGGTCCTTGGTCTCAACGCAGTGTCCAGAAAAAGTCTGCAGAGGGGGCTCAGAGCCCTGAGGCAGGCATTGCATAATTGCATACCTCCTTAGCCCCCATAATCCGCGGATGTTCTCTCTCTCTCTCTCTCTCTCTCTCTCTCTCTCTCTCTCTCTCTCTCTCTCTCTCTCTCCCCACCTCCGGAAGGGAGGATGAGAGGCCGACCATCTTCAGCTGCAGGATTTGTTTCTTTCACTTCATCGGCAGGGAGGGGGAGGGAGGCATGTAGATAGAAGATTTTCAAAGGAAAACAGCCCCCTTCCAAAGGAAAAATACAATAATAAAAAGTACGTCGGTACTCCAAGCAGCCAGGTTTGCACGCCTTCAACATTTTGCCAGGAATTAACAAGTCTGAGAGAGAACAAAGTCGCAAAGAACGATTGGCCCGTTGTAGCCGACGTCTCCATTCCCACCACCCCCAGAGTCCAGGGTGGGATCTGAAGAGGCCAGTGCCCCCACTCTCTCTACTCCCTTCCAGCACGCAAAGGGCCTGGCCACAGACATGACCGTGGATGGCGCGCAAGAGGACTTGACCTTTACGCCACTGAGGAGGGCGCTTTCTTTCACGCTACAGGGGGAAGGGGGGGAGGAGGGAGGGGGTGGAAGGGGGGAGCGAAGGAGGTGGAGGAGAGATGCCTCTTTATCTCGGGCACTTTCCAACGCTACTCCACCCAATAGCAATCTGTCTGGTCCCTATTCTTGTCCTGTCTTGGGTAAACAAGAATTTTCCCTCCCCGCTCCACTACCTCCAGTTTCATACTTTCTTCCCAATCCTTGGCTTTGTGTAAGGTCGCCATCCAGCCTGAGAGCCTGGGGCCACAATGACAGTGGAGAGCAGGGCCTCCTTGCCCCCACCTCCCCCAGCCTAGCCAGATCTGAAATGCAGCTACCCTTCCTACTCCTAAGTCAACCACTCTCCTCTATCTGGACCCTCCATCACTAAAGGACTACAGTGCGTTCTGCAACATTCGACTCAGAAATGGAGGTCCTGGCTCGGGGTGTGGCAAGAATAGAAAGGCAAAAAGCCAAAGTTCCAGTTCCTCTGCTCTCAAATCATTCTGGGAACTGTCCCTTCATGTTTCAAGAAGACCCAGTCTTCAGAAAGGGTCTGTGCCGGTAGGCCTTGACACTGAGGCACATTCGCTGTAGTGTTTTTGCATCCTCCTTTAAAACGAAACAAATCTCACCCCCGCCCAAGAATTAGCGGGCTTGTATGTTTAGTCTTGAGCTTTTCATGTCTAATCACCAGGTCTGAGAAAGGCCCTCCGGGCCTGGAGCTCGAGTTTTAGGAAAACTGACTGCCGATAGTTCTCTAGGCAACCCAGGAAGCCCTTCTGAGCCTCTGGAGAAACTGCAGACAGCTCCCAGGGCCACCCTCTACCGTCAGGGGCTCCGCAGGCGGGCCAGGGAACCCAGAACCCCCAGGACTCCGAACAGTGCCTAAACAAATACAAGATTTTCCAGCGGAAGTATTTGGGGGAGAAAAACACAGTTTCTTTTCGGCCAGTCTTAGAATTCCTTTTAGGAAATATGTCGCTGTCAAGTTTTATTTCCCGTTGCAAACCGCCTTCTACTCTGCCAAGAATTAAGACAGAGAGCGGTTAAATACCCACTTATTCTCTTGTTGGGGTCCTGGAGAAGGTGGGGGCCCACACAATCTATCCAACCGTTGGTTTTACTGTGTCCGACCTCCTCCAACAACACCCAAATGAATCTAATCTTTCAGAACCCAACTCCAAGGCTGCAGTGACGTCAGCATACATCAACTGAATGCCAGTCTTCGTCTAGGGCTATGGTCGGGGAGCGCCTAGCTAAGCTTTGGGAGCCGGCACCCTCCTCCTTTGCAAGCCCCCCAGTCCCACACCCCCAAAACCAGTCTCCATGCCAGCGTTTTTGGGACCCAGGTACACCCTACCCCAGCCAGCCTGCGGCTTACACCACACTTACACCACACACCACCCTTCTCTCCCACTCTCCCATGCTTAGAATTATTGTCAAGATCGAGGGGGGAGGGGGGGGATCTGTCTCCCGGTACCATTTTGCTATGACTTTTCGCTCTGTAGCCGGGATTCGTCCCAAATAAAAGAAAAGCCTAGTGCGTATGTGTGACAGATTCCTAACCAAACTACCACCCCTTCTGTTCGCCCTATCTTGCCTATCATTCCCCCAAGCCTGTCTAGACCTTCTGAAATGGGGAGGGGGTGGTGCTGCTCCTGCCAGAAAGGCTTTTGCAAATCTGGCTTCCTGCGCTTCAGCTAAGATTAGGTCTGTGCCCGTAAGCAGACCAACAGAGGGAGGCTAGGGCCAGCCTGGCTAGAGGGACTTGAGGCAGAAGAATATTTATGACCTAGCAGCTTTTCTCTTTTTTAACGGCAAATTAAAATAACAAACAAGCCGCGGCATCCTCGGCCTCATCGCCCGTAGGTAGGAGCAGTTGGAGAAAAGATGCCGAGCCCTGCGAAGGGGGCCATTCCCGTTTCGGAAGGAATTAAGCAGCCTATTATTTATTCTCTGGCCCGAGCAGATGAAAACTTAATTGGCGTGCCTGTCCGGGGAGCGCGGCATAAATCTCTCTCTGCCTCTTTGGATATCGGCTGCATCTTTGCTTATGAAAAATGGGACGTGAACGACTGGCTGAGCATTTCTCGGCTTCTCCGCCAGGTCCCGGGCTGTTGACACACATTCGATCAACTTTAAAGGAATGCTCATAAATCATTGGTGGGACCAGGTCTTAGTCTCCATCTTCGAGGTCCGGGAGGGAAAGACTCCCCAGAGCGACCAGCTCCAGGGCTCGGAGTGGGATCCGAAGACCTTGTTCCTCTCCAGAGAAAGCCGGGAAACCGTGGAAAGATGCAAGGGAACAAAAAGGGGCTGCAGAAAACACCAGCAAAAATGTAATTTCACCGACTGTTCGACAAGGCTGCAGAAGCAGCCAGCCTATCTCTGTAGAGAAAGTCTTCTCCCTCCTTCTCTAGAGGACCCTCTTCTGCACTTAGAGGTTTTATTTTTTTTTTTAAGAAAAGGCTATATTTTAGGGTGTGTGTGTGTGTGTGTGTGTGTGTGTGTGTGTGTGTGTGTGTGTGTGTGTTTTCCCCAACGGGGCTCATTTCGCATTTTTGTGTATGTATGTGCTTTTCAATTTAAAATAGGTCTATTTAAAAACTCCAGACTGTGCGTAAACAGCAGAGGAATGCACACAGCGACGTGTTACAAATTCTCTCTGTGAAATGGCTTTAATAAACTCTATTACATAAAAACCCTGATGCAATAAAGAAGGCTAACGGGCCTAGCTATAATCACTGGTGATAGGGCTATCTCTTCTGGGTATACACGGAGTTTAATTTTTCCTTTTTTTCCCCCAATCTACAAGACTTTTCCGGCCGGGTCGCAGCGGGCTAGCCCAAGGCCAGGGTCAATCAATTTCACGAATGCTTTCGAGTTGCGCCCAAAGCCCTCCCGCTTTGCTTTTTAGAAGGAAGTGAGGAAGGGGGGAAGGGAGAGAGACAGAGAGACACAGAGACAGAGAAAAACAGTCAGGCAGGCAGGCAGAGAAAGAAAGAGAGGAGGAAAAAAGAAGAGCAGGAGGAAAATGAAAGGGAAGAGGAAGAGAATAAAAAAGAAGAAAAAGAAGGAGAAGGAGAACTGCCTGGGCATTACCCAGTTCTCTCTGTTCTGTTTGTCCATGTCAGGGCTGCACCAACCACGGCAGCCACCTCCGTTATCTCGAAGATTAATGAACATTTTAAACGAGAGGAAGAAAGGAACACCATCCACATCGTAGTAGCATCTCTAGAACGATAAATATCCCTTCTCACCAATTCCTTCATTCCCCTAGCTAATCTGTTGTCTTTGACTCCTTGCAGGGGGTTTAGAAAAAAAGACGGAAGGAGCCAGTATTGGGTTCTAGTATCAGGCCTTCGAAGTCTGAGTTCCTGAGGTCACTCCATTTACTGCCTGCCAGCCTTCCAAGCCAGGATAATTAGTAAATTACTCCATTCTCTAGAAATTAATACCCATGCAGCAATAGAAGTTTCTCTGACTATATGTCTACAAGTAAACAAACACAGAAAAGGAATAAGAGAGACTCTGTGGCTTTCCCAAGTAGTCTATAGGTGATCTATGATGCCCTCGAGGTGCAGTTATACTGGGAAATACACTGGGGGTGTGTTTATGTGTGAGTGTATTTTATATAGAGAGAGCAGGGGTAGGTTATATTCTTTTATCTCACACACACACACACACACACACACACACACACACACACACACAACTTTAAAATCCTTATATCCAGAGTAGAATTATATTTTGTGGACTTAATCTGATAATAATTTTTAAGGTGGCTGTTATGAAGAAATACTTTCATTTTCTCTATATAATTATGAATCTTAAAGAGGAAGGTTCAGCTTTTTGGGGGTGCTAGGAACAACACAGGGAGATGTTTCTTGGGTTGCTTATGTGTGTGTTTGTGACACTCACAACTGAACAAGAATGAATTATTCCATGCAATGATAGTATTTAGCCCATCATTAATGAATTCCTATTTTCAATATAAACAGAAAGTCACACCTTCCAACAAAAGTCTGAACATAAAGCCCTATGTGTGTGTATATACACTATTACGTGTACATATCTAACACATGCACACAACACTTACATGGGCATGTGAGTGTGTTCATATGTAAATACATTATATCTGCTCATATAATATATGCATATCTTATTTCTGAAAACCCAACAGGCAAGTCTCACAAGCTCACACAAACTACCACATGTACATATCTAAAACATGTATACAATTCCTATGTGGATATAGGCGTGTGCTTATATGTAAATGCATTATATCTGCTTATATAATATAGGCATATCTTCTTTCTGAAAAACCAACAGGAAAGTCTCACAAGCTTTCAACTCATGACTGTATGCTGGCAAAATAACCCTCAACTTCTGGACCTCCAATGGACTTTTCCTATGAACGACTCTTAGGGTCAGATCTGTAGCTCTGAAATCTAGAAGGGTCTCCATGTTGACCTTTAAAGAGGTAGGGTTCTTTGAATTTCTGAAATGTAATTCTAGAAGTCTGTAGTTAGCAAGGCATCTAAAACCTTTTTTTATTTGCCGTAAAGGCTCCCCAATAATTCTAAATAGGGTAGTAGACCACCTTAGAAGTCGACGGGAAGGAAAGGAAGGTTATTTAGGGAGGCCTCCTGTACTATAACCAACATGTTCAGCTTTGAAAATGCATTCATGTACTTCTGACACAGCAGAAAAGGGCTATTACTAAAAGGGCCTAAACTGAACTCTGGAGTGACCACTATTATTAAAATTTTAAAAACAGAATCTGTATCACCTAAAGCAGATGATTCCCTCAACTTCATGAATCATCACACATTGCCCACATTGGCCCACAACATTTTAACTGGATACAATATTTACAAAATATTTCCAAACCTTGATGGTACACACCTCTATTAAAAATTTTGAGTATAGCCATCCATATGTCAACTATTCACAAACCTATACAATTGTATCTATTTGCATTTGCTTCCCCTGGAGTTAACACCCCCCCTCGCACCCCCGAAATGAACAGCTCTACCTTAGAAAAGGCCTAGTATTTACCTTGAATTCATCACCTCTCCATCCCCTCTCCCCGCAGCCCCGAGCAGCTTTAGATTCTAAGAAAAGCTGCATGACAACAATTCGCTGAAACACCAGGTGGCGCCCTTGATCCATCAATCCCAAAGAGGCCGATTCATGAGCTGTCAAAAGTCAAGGTCACAAATTGTCTTTTTTCGTCAAGGTCAAGGTTTAGAGCTTTTCCTCGTCTTGTCATCGCAACAAAAAATCAAAACCTGCACTTTTTAGACACATCCAAACCCAACAAAAGACCTTAAAAATACGGTGGCCTTGGCATTTCTGACACTCACAACTGGTTCTCATTTTCCACCTAAAGCCTGGGAATTTAGACTTCTCCTTTCCTTCCTTTTTCTTTTCTTCTTCTCTCCCCACCCCCACCTCAAAATACCTGACACTTTAACCTTTCCTAGTCACTTATCGTCTGACAGAATCTTGAGATGGGCAGATTTCGCCCTTTGCTCAAAAACTGATAGCAAGAATGTAAGCTAGATTGAGAATAGGAAAAGAAGGGACCTATCTTGAAAAGATGAGATAAAGCTGGGTCTTCACTCTCTGCGTATCGCACGTCCAGGGTAGGGAAATAAAGAGTATTTCCTTGAGATTGTATGGCAGTGACTATTTTATTAACAGAATAAACATCGCTAGATGACTATCTACATATCTTAGAATTTTTCATTTTCAGTAGAAATATAAAAAAATGAGGGTGCACAGATACATCGTTCACAGTGAGCTGAATGTCTTTATTTACAAGATAGCATTTTTTTTAATAGTGAATAAAAACAAGTCTAATGTGCTGGTTGAAATAACTGATTGATTAAAAAGGTGCTGTAAGACGAATCCCTAACACTGCCTAATGCGGTCTCATAACAGATGATAAACAAGGAAAAAAACTAATTACTTAAATGATCAAAATATAGGCTATAGAAATCAAAATATTTCTGAGGGGGCAAGAATGGATTCCGACTCTGAGTTTTCTAGCCCCCACATTTTTTTCTTCAGAAAAAAAGCTTCGTCAAATAGAAAAGGCCAATTCTAACAGTACTCTATCCATGTTCTAACAAGAGTTGGAAGGTTTGTTTTTTTTTGTTTTTGTTTTTTTCCCGAATTGTGATGTTTTTGTTTGGTGGTCGTTACAGGATTAGGCTAGAAGATGTCTTGGGAGAGCAAAGGCGGACTAAGAGATGTGGAGTCCTTTGAAAAATCAATGGTTTTGGAGGGGCAGGAAATACAGTCCAAATGCCACGATATCTGCTTGTTAGCAACGATTAAAAATGCTTCTAAGGATTTTTCTAAGCAGATATTTGTTCCTATCCTTCAGAGCTTGGCTTGGCTGTGTTCACCACCCAGACTAGAAATCTTTCTTCCCCAATGCTGCCTCTTTCCCTGCCCTCTCTCTTGATATTTCTGTCCTCAGGATTCCAATATCTTCTTTCCTCTCTGTCTATACATTAAAAAATAAAATAAATGCATTAGCTTTACCATCCAGAAAGTGGACATTTCCACTCGGATTTAGTTACCTGAGCAGCCATCCCACATACACTGGGATCGGAAACGTAGGGGGAACTTTTTTTTTAATGGAGGCAGATGTTGACCATGACCTTGTGAATTTCACCAGCTTTCATTTTCTAACGGTTTAAGAGAGCGTCCTAAAATGCAAAGGTCACATAAATACTTACAGGATTTCAGTAAATGCGTAACTTATCTGAAATTGCGTATTTGGGGGTTGGCGTTTGGGTTCTAGAGTTGGGCATTAACAGTCACTCAGCTTGGGCTTTCAGGAGAACTGTGAAGTCTTAACCGTTTCTTATCGCAAGGTTTTTTTGTTTTTGTTTTTTCAGAAAAAAAAACATTATAGGTTCCATCAAAGACACAGCTATCTCTTTAGGAAAGAAGAGGGCCACTGTCTCTCCTCTGATCGTTTTCATTATTATTAATTATTATTATCTGAATGTAGGCAAGGCAACGAGTTCGACAACATTCCCCAGAAGAGTCACCTCTTCTCTCCATTAAAAAGAAATCCATTAACTTGTCGTCTTGAGTTTGTTGATGACTTTTTTCTCTTTGACCCTCCTGTTTTGGAACCAGATGGTGACTTGTCGCTCGGATAGATTCGTCGTGGCTGATATCCTCCTCCGTTTGTCCTTAGTAATGAATTTATTTGTAGCATATTCCCGTTCGAGTTCTTTTAATTGGACCTTGGTGTAAGGCACTCGTTTCTTCCTTCCCCTCCGGTAGGAGTTAGCATCCGAAGGATGTGAGACAACATCTATACAGCAGGGAGAAAAAGAGAGAAGGCGAGTTACATACCCAGCAAGCAGGCCCGCTGTGCCCCAGGATGGCACGAGAGACAGTCTGACTCCCAGACCTCTAGCACCCTGACGCCTGCCCAGCCCACTTCTACTTTGGCCACCTTTGGATCCGGACGCTTTGTCTTACAGGAGAAAGGATCGATCTGAGGTCAAATTGTTCTTTTTTACCTTCAAGTTAAATCAGCAGAGGTTGGCTACCAAATGGATGAGAAAGAAGGGTGCTCATGCTCATTCTTGTTCAAGCAATGCCCAGGCTCTGCAATTGGTGCCCACCTTGGGGCGACTGTCTATAGCTGGGGACAACAGACATTCAGCTGCCACATCCCCTCCCACCTCCCCAGCTCTCTTGCAGTCTAGTTCTCTGGCCTATGTGAAAACGGGCAGTTGTTGACTGCAGTCTATTGGGAGAAAGTGAGGAAAGAAACTGGAGGTTGGGGATGGTCTGGAGGCTGAGGGATAGCTCTATGATTTTCCCAAAGTACTCCGAGAACCCCACTTTGGAGGAGAAGAGCTCCAGACTGAGAAGACAAGGCCTCAGCGGAGGTGACCAAGTGCCCTCTCGGTTACCGCTCGGGCACCCCTAACCCACCCCCATTCTTAGACTGACAGGCGTAAGTGGGAAGTGGAAAGCAGAACCGCAGGGGCTGTAGCAAAGATGTGAGACAGAGGGTGGCTGGCAGCACGGAGAGGACGAGTAGGCTCGGCTGGCTCCCGAGAGGCTTTGAGGGTGCGGAGGGAGCTGGGGAAAGGCCAGAAGCGAGAGAGGGACGAGCAGAGGTAGCATCCCGGAAAGCTCAGTGGGGCCGCGGCGTGAGGGAGAGGGACATCATTTACCGGGCAGAGTGGACTTCCAGAGGTGGGGAGGTTGGCCTTGCTCTTTGGGGCAGTACACCTGGCCATTCCAGCCGTTGGGCAAAGCCCAGGGCTGGTAGCTCTCCATGGGCAGCCCCAGTGGCTCGTGGCGGGGCTCACCCGGGCCCCCGAGGCCCGGCACCACGGGCATATCCAGGTAGCCGGGCACGGGCTGGTGATGGTGGTAGGGCCCCGCCGCGTAGCCCTGGTGATAGAAGGCGAACTCCTTGGCGCGGGAGCTGAACTCTTCGGCCGCCGCCGCCGCGGGGCCCGCAGCCGTGTCCATGTACTTGTCAGCGAAGGCGGCGGCGGCGGCGGCGGCGGCGGCCGAGGCGGGCTGCGCCGCGGCGGCGCAAGACTTGAGCGCGTTGGGGTGGTGGCCCATGCGGGCGCAAGGGTAGTAACCGCTGCCGAAGTAGCCGTAGGGTAGGGCGGCGCCCGACGAGCTCTGCGCCGCAGCCGAGCAGGGACTGCACTGCTTGACCGGCTCCGCGCCCGCCCCTCCCGCGGGACCCGGGCCGCCCGAGGACGACGACGAGGAGGACGCGGCGGCCGCGGCGGCTGCGGCCGCGGCGGCGGCAGCGGCGGACGGGGGGGCCTCCCCCGGGGCACTGTAGG
Organism: Potorous gilbertii; assembly: GCA_028658325.1. NCBI lineage: Eukaryota > Metazoa > Chordata > Mammalia > Diprotodontia > Potoroidae > Potorous > Potorous gilbertii. The sequence goes on from CM053770.1 coordinate 14,257,770, forward strand.
CGGCCGCCGCTCCGGGGGCCAGGGGCGCCGGGTGCGCCATCAGGTTTCGGCACTGGTTGGCCGCGGCCGCTGCTGCGGCCGCCGCCGCTGCGGCCACGGAGAAATTCCCCCCCGCGTGGGCGGCGGCCGGGTGGTGGAAGCCCCCGCCCCCCGCCCCGGCCGCCGCCGCCGCCGCCGCAGCAGCCGCCGCCGCCGCCGCCCCCTCCATGTTCTTGTTGAGCTCGTCCGCCACCAGGCCGCCGCCGTTGTCGTAGAGGAACATGACGGTGGGCTCGATCCAGCGGGGGTGGAGGAGCACGGAGGCTGTCATAGCCCGGGCCGCATGGAGGAGACCCTAGTGGCGCTGTTTTAAAAAGCCCCCAAGAAGTGAAGAGCGCGCTCCGCGGGGCCGGGGCCCGAGCGAGGGGGGCGGATCGCGCCCCTCGGGGTCGCGCCAGGCGTCCACCCATTGGTCCGACCCACCCGCTCCCTCCCACGTGATATGCAAAGAGGGCTGCTCCTGGGGGCTCGGGGCCGGGCCTCCTCCTCTTCCTCCTCCTCCTGCGCCGACGCCGCCGTAGCAGCAGCCTCCGGCCGGGGGGGAACAGGCCCGGATAATTCAATAACACGGCCGCGGCGGGAGGGGAAGGGAAAGGAAGAGAAAGGGTCTGGACTTGAGTGTCCCAGACTCCCCCTCCCCAGTTCCAGCCTCCGCGCTCCTCCGGGGCTGGGTTCCCCGCGGCGCCACTTTCCCCCACCCCCTTCTCTTCTCCTCCCCTCTCCTCCCCCGCAGTCCCCCATCAACGAGGGATGGCCTAGAAGAGGGGGGAAGGGGGCTGGGAGGTGAGAGGACCGCAGTGGTTTTTCTGTACCAATGTACTCCCGAGCCTGGGCAGGAGGGACAGGTACTCCGGGAGGATGGGGCTTGGTGGGGAGGGCGGGCGGGGAACTGACTCGGGCTGTCCGGGGTGGGTTGTCGTTGGGAATTTTTCGGTCGCTCGCTGCATGTCTTCTTGGGTTAGGATTCCAAGCGAACCGGGCACTTTCTGGGCCTAGGACAGCTCCGCTGTTTTCCCTGGTTCATACCTGGGGTGGGGGGTCGGACAGGGGAGGAGTAGTTGGCTCTTTTCTGAGCCCAAACGTTGCGCGGCACTGAGTTTGACCTGGACCTTGGGTAACCAAGTAGCTCTAGCTGATTAGTAAAGGAGAGTTCCTAGGATGGTGGTGGCCCTGGCCTAGAGACGCTTGCCCTCCCCTCCCCGCTTTCTCTCTGCCCTCATCTCTCCTCTCCGAAAACTTCGAGGACATGTAACCAACACAGACACAGCTTTCACATAAACACGCGTCCCCCTTCCCCCACGTCTCCCATTCTGTAACTGGTGACAGTTGCACAGATCCTAGGCAGCTCGAGGAGGCCTCCTTCTTAGAGATCCTAAATCGGAATGGACTGGAATGAAATAGGTTAGGAAGGACAGACCGATTACCCTGAGCAGGGAGCCTAAGTAAGGAGGGAAGAAGAAACTAGGCAGCTCCGGAGAATTTTCTTAGCTGGATAGATTTCCATCCTCCAAAGGGCGGCCTAAATGTATTCTTTTCGCCTTCTCGTTTTGAGATGGTCAGGTTTCGTGTTCCTTTTGGGGGAGTCGGATGAAATGTCAATTCTGACTTCTACGTCCAGAATATATTCTCCTCCTCTCAAAACACTCTCCAACATCCCCCCCCCCCCCACTAAAAATATACTGATGAGACTCCTGTCTCTTTATTTTGTAAGCCCTACCCACTCTGAATAGTCTCTCTGAGGATGTGAACCTGGGTCTTCTTTTCATTATATTTAGTAAGCTCCAAGATACCTTGAGTCTTTTCCCTGAAGACAAGGATTTGGGCCGGGCCCTGGCTTTGGTCCTGCGAACTCCAGTAGGAGCTGAGGCAGGCGTCGGGAATAAAGATTAGAGACGAGCAAAAGGATTGAATCCCTGATGGCCTTTAACTGAAGACCCGGCCAGCCCGAGGACTTTGGTTCGGTGGGCAGAAACCTATGGACGCCTTAGGGGCAAAGAGACCCGCCTGGAGGTTTAGGGAAAGGATGGAAAGAAGGTAAGCAGACCGCTATCTAGCTAGCTAGACACACAGACAAAGAAGTTTGTATTACAAACGAAACTGAGGGTTTCCTGGTGAAATCTCAAGGATTTCAGCGAGACGCACAAAGTCACAGAGGACCTGGACTTTGTGGCTACAACCCCGACCCAAAAGAAGGATCGGGAGAGGGACAGAGCAGGATATTTTCCTTCCCTTTTTCTTTGGCGGTCCCGAAGCCTAGACAGGGTGCCAGTCCGGCATTTTCTCAGGAGGCACTGGTCTGTCAGCTCAAAGGATGGACGTGGAGAGCATGGGATGCGTTAGCGGTGATTTTTCTGGGACTCATTTCTATACATTCTCTTGGACCCACGTAAGCAACAACTAAAAAGAATCCCGTCATTTCCCTGGCTTTTTCTCTCTCGTGAAAAGTAGCTGCAAGCAAATATTTCTTCATCCTCCACATCCTCCTCTTACTTGAGTCAAATTTTTGAAGACTTGTGAGATATTCTCTAGTGGTGTTACCTTTGTGTTTCTACCCGGTCCCTTTTGTCTTCCTCTCCCTTCCATTCTCCTTTTTCGGGTCTCATTGTAAAATGCAAGAAAAGAGAAGAGACAGAAAAGAGAGAGGAGAGTTCGGAGCTCCAAGGGCAGAGTTGTTTTACATACGGGTCAGACACGGCTGGAGGCCAAGGTCAAGTTGAAAGTTGCAGTCTAGCCAATGTGAGACCTGTCACTCAAACCTTGAAGACCCTGTCTGATTTGTTCAAAGGCAACATCCCTGAAAACAGAGATCTTCCTCTCCTCTCAGTTCCTCCCCCCTCCCCTGCATGTTTTCTTCCTAATTTTGTTTTCGATCTTCTTTATTGTGGAAGTTGGCCTTTTTTCTTTTGGGGGGAGAGGGAAGGAACCCCCGTGTGTGTCCTTGCCGAAGTCTCCTTGACTGAAACCGCCTGACTACATCTTTCCATCCCCTCTTTCTTCCAGAGCCGAGTTAAGCCACACTGGACCTGGGACACCCAATATCAACTCATGGTATTTTGATTTTGTTCTCATCACTTGCTAATTGTTGATTCAAAAAAGAATTGGGCAGAGATGAGATCCAATTTTTTCTCTCGACCCCAAAAGCTCTTTGTGGATGCAAAGTCAGCCGCCAAGACTCTCTGGTTCCCTCTCTCCTCAGAAATGGTTCCAATTTGTATCCGGTCAAAATTTTAGAAATTGCTTTTTTTTCTCAGAAGGGAAAAGACTGGTGTTTCTGTTTCATTGTCCTTCGGGTTGTGAGTTCCCTCTACACTAACTTTGGGAATTTAAGAGTAAGAAACACGACCCGGATATAATACAGTCAGTAATGCTTTTGAAAAAAAAAAAAAAAGAGGAACTTGGTGGCCTGAATTATACAAATCGATAAAATGATTCAAATATTTGACTGGCTCTCTGCCTCCCTCAACTCAAATATATAATGACAGAGGCCTCAAGAGAGATAAAATAAAAAGCGCAGAATCCATAACGTAAACTAGAAATCGAGTAAAAGTAACATTAGCATATTGACCGAATCACGGGGTACAAAGCGATTTCTCCTACCCGGCGTCATTAGCTCTTAAAATGTCTGAAGGTCCGGTTAGCGCTTGACATAGATACAAAGCTAAGAAGGAAAGAAAGGAATGAATGCAAAGCGATCAATGGGTCTTTTTCTAGACTGAACTTGACCTCTAGCCCAGGATCTGCAAACTGTTGTCCTGTTCCTAGAGGCAGATCTTTTCTCTCTTTTTCTTGATCTGCGATTGGAGAAACAATGAGTTCAGAAATCAAAGAAGGAATCAGAAAAGTAGGCGATGGCCCGGCCACTCTGTTATTAAAAGATCTCTGTTAGGGCTGGGGTGGGGGAAGTGGGTAATAAATTCTCTGGTATGTTGAGGGGGAGACTGGAACCTTATAGGTTTTTTTCCTTCCTACCGCACAACAAAAGTCAAGATTAGAGGACTCTAAACAGCTGCGATCCGAGTCCTCTTGTGTTTGACATTGTCCTGCTTTTCTCTTTCACAACAAAAACAGACATACCAGAATGTGGGATCTTACTTTGAAAGAAATATTTATTTTATGGGGGCTAGAAGAAGAGTCTTTTAGTAAAATCTATTTTAATGGTTGGCTGGTTTTCTCTTCTCTTGTGAACCACTAAAAAAATACTTTTTGTGCCCAGGACTCGCTACTTTTCCAATCGTAGCTTCATCCTTGGTTTTGCTCAGGATGTAATAAATGCGCGCTGCCGGGACGTCAAACCTATTCAGTCCCTGGAAAACCCTAAGAGTCCTAATATCCTCCAGAATTGGTGTAAATTTTTCGGCGCTACCTGACTATTCTCACTCCTCACAACTGGCTTGCGACAAACGGAGCCGTCTTAACTTGGGTTGGGAGGCTCAGAAACCGAAAAGGGAGAAGTATCCCAGCAAGGCTGCGGGTGCAGGAAAACTTAACACTTCAGACTCACTGGCCACATCAGGATGGCCTTTGCCTGCCGTCTCCCGTGCTGTCCTCTCCAACCCCCAAATCTTGGCTGTCCTCTCCTAGAAAGGAGACTAGATATAGATAGGGATGAGCCCTCTTTGTCAGCTTTCCGGAGGTGAGAGTTTGGGACTTTGGGGCTAACTGCATTAGCCAAAGGCTTAGAAGAACCGCCAACCCCTGTGATATGAACCTGCAAAGAGAGACGGGCGGCGGCCCAAAGCCACGGACCCAAAGGGCTATCCCAGGAAACAAAACCTGGATAAGTCGAGGACACAGAAACAAACCGCTTTGTGATCCCTGTTGATTTTCATTAGCAAATGAAATGTTCCTGCGCCCACTCTGAGAGGAGGGCTGCTCACTCAGATTCAATTGGTGTATACCTGGCTGCGCACTGGTCACGGAGGGGATGAACTAAATAGTGCGTTGTAAAGACGCTCGGTATTTCAGGATATTCATATGTTTCTAATGTAACCAAGGGGCTTTAGAAAGAACCTTCGCAGATCGTCTTAACCCTCTCCGTCCCACAGCAGGACTCATGGAGAGGAGGAGATAAGTGGAAAAACCTGAAGAATGGGAAAAAATAAACGCCTTCTTGGTGTAGAGGTTTGGGGAGATGAAGATAGGACTCGCCAGATAAGGAAGGGAGATTGGGACCGAGAAATAGAAAAGAAACAAGGAACTGAGGAGAGGAGTGTGGAGTTTTGGGGGAGGAGGGGAGCAGGACAAAACCGAACTCTGAGCCAGTACCTCGAACTCAGATCGGAAACGAGAATCATACTTCAAACTGGTTTTCGGAGAATGCAGAACCCTACCCCACCTCGCCCCCACCCCTACTCCCGGGCAAACCCGGATAAGAGAGAAGCTCCAAACGGCCCTGCTTTCTTTCCTCCTCAGGAAAGTGAAATTTCTGAGTGTAAACACTATTATTAACGCCATTCTGCCGTCCAGTTGTACAGCAAGTCTCGGTGTCCCCAAACAACAGAAACCTCAGAACGCGTAGGAATTGTCTAAAGGAGGTGGGTGGCAGGGGTGGGGATGGCGCTTAAGCCAGGCTAGAATTTGGGACAAGAGAATTTCTTGTCTTTGGGATCCCTGTCTCTTGTATTTTCCTGATGCCTTTGATCCTTAGTCCGGGAAGTTGTTTGTTGACGTTGGGTACAGGCTTAGCCCAAAAGAAGGCTGAGTACATAGGTAGGTTGTAGAAGCCAAAGGGCGCTGATAAAGCGACTATAGAGATGTAATCTCCACCATCTAGGGAACATTGAAGCCCTCTGCTCTTCCGCTACTTAGGCCACCCTATGCCAGCTAGGGTTACTCAGGAAGAGTCTTGCTCTCAGCCTGACCAGCCCTCTCGGAGAGGTCGTGGAAAATGTCTGACTAGCTCAGGATTAGAGAAAACTCTTCAGAGGCTCAAGCAAATATCATCTTCCTGTCTGAAGCCCGCATCTCGGGCGAATGTCAGTGTTGGAGACAATATGTGGGGAGCCACTTGGATTTGTCCTTAACCTTTGTGCTAGCTAGGGAGGAATCTCAGGGTGAGAGGAGTGTATTCTCCCTGGATGCTGGATCCCTGGGCTACTACCCTCTTCTCACTTTTGTAAAAAGCGCCCAAGAATTTCTAAGGCCCCGGTGCCTTTTGACCTGCCACAATCACACTACAGTAAGCTGGGGTTCACTAGGGTGGCCTTAAACGGTCCGCTCCACGCCACAAATATCTTGGCAACAGTCATGTCTAGAACTAGCAACTAGAAAACATAGAAAACCATTCCGAGGAGCAAGTAAACAGTACCTCATCCACCCCCGTCCTGAGTTTAGGTTCCTCTCTCCCTTATCTTGAACTCTAAGGGCCTAATTCCCCATAAGGAAGACTCAGAAACCCGAGGGATCTTTCCTGACTCGTAGAGGTGGCTACTGAGACCTCATTTCCGCCATGGAGACACAGTCAGGTCGTCAGAAGGAAAGAGACCCGAAAATTTAGAAGAGAAAAGGGAACTCAATTCCATTTCCAGAATGCATGGAATAGGAGGGGGTCCCAAACCCAGAAAGAGCTGGAGAAGGCTGAGGTGGCCTTGCTCCTTCTGACTCCGGCTCATCCTGACCTCATCCTTGCCTCTCTTGGTGGCTTGTTCTTGATGACTTCAGAACCTTGATCACAGGGGCCAGTTCTCTCCCAATGAATTACTCAAGGTTTAGGAATCAGGGGAAAAAATAGAAAGGAAAGGAAAGGAAAGAAGGGGGGGGGGGGCGGCGGCAACAGCCCTTTCATCTGCACAATCTATCTCATTGTTAGGGGATAGATAAGTGCATTTACCCTGGACTCAGAAAGAGAGCCACAGGCACCTTGGTCCTGACCCTGTGTATGCAGACAATTATGATGCCCCAGGCACTGTTAGTAAATTAATTTAAGACTCTCTCTTTGAACATATTAAGTAATATTTTGGGTAGGGGAAGGGAATGAGGTAAAGAAAAGAAATACCGAGGAAGGAAGGAATTTGATAACCCCTTCTCTCCCTTCATCCCCACCCCTTCGTACACACATATACACCTAGTTCTGCTGGTAGGGGATGTGAGGGCTGGCCTGCGTCTACAGGCGCGCCATTTGCAATAGTTAGGAACCCTCCCCATTGAATAATAACGGGACCTTGCATCCAGAAACTAGTCTATGAAGTTCTCAATGTACAGTGAAACTGAGGAAAATCCACTAATGGGGTCACATTCAAGTTGAATGTATGATCTTTTCAATCACACACCACAGTGTAATAATGGATTTATTGGCAGATTACACTGTGTAATGATGTGTGCGTGCATACATGCACAACACACTGTACACACATAAGTGTATAGATATCTGTACACACATATGCACATACATACCCACAGGGGAGTAGTCTACAATTTCGGAGCAAGTGAAATCGACCCTCCTCTCCAGGTACAAGACGGATCTCCGCCACTGATCAGACTGGCTGGCTCACACATTTATCACGCATGGCCCAGAGCTCACTGGGACACAGCCTGGATGTCCCAGGGCTTCTCTCTCATCTTTTGCTCTGCTCATACACCTGTCCCGCGCGAAAGGCGAGCGGCCTGCTTCGGCTTTACCTGGGTCTGGAACCCTCGAAGTCTCCGAGAGCAAGTAGCCCTTTTGCTCTCCCTCTCCCGCCTTTCCTTTCCTCAGTCAGTGCTCGGTCTCTCTCTCCTCCCCGGCACCCGCTGACTAGCTTCTCCCAGCTATAGCTGCTCTTTGTACACCTTTCTGTGTCCCTGCTCTGGCTCTTGGAAAAGGGGTTCCGAGCACAGCTATAAAAATAACCTTTCAATATTAGTTTTTATGGCTATTTACACTCGGGTCAGTGCGAGGGGAAGCTCTAACGCTCCATTCTTTAGTCAATCCCCGAGTCTCAGGTTTTTTGATGTTCGCTTTACAGGTTGAGAAAGTCAACGGAACAAGGAGAAATCATAGCCAGCCGGGCAGACTTGGTCATAGTGAGAAGAAAGGCAATGAAGAGGGCGAAGGCTCTATTCCTTTCTTCTCGGCTTTCACGGCTTTAAACGCTGGCCTCCAGGCGCTGGTGAATAGGACCTGTTTTTATCCGAGCGAGAGGAGAGGGAGGATTCCCTCCACCCCACCCCAGCCAGTTCAGCATCGGCCTTAATTTGTGACTTAGCGGAAAAAATGTAAGAAAGCCCTTTAAAACGAAAGGTAACTGCAAGATGTGGGATTATAGGGTGTCCGTGTGTGGAGGGGACGGTGGAGAACTGAGGGTGAAGAGAAGGTTGAAAGGAGGAGGTACTATCTCCTCCCTTCTGTAGTTCGGTTACAGTATCCAGAGTTCAGGAGAAGCAAGGAAAAGAGGGGACTCTTCCTGAGGGCGAGAAGCAAGGCCGGCAAAACCCGGGCATCTCAGACTCCTTCTTGCCTAGTCTGAAGTCACTTTAGGCTCCCCCTTATCAAGATTATAAATTGATGGACGGAGGATTTACACCACCCGTTTCCCCAGGGACGTTCAGTCTTTAATCAGGCGTTTCTGTTTCTGCCCAGGACCTTTCACAGTGATTAATGCCATGCCCCAGTCCTCTCGATGCCCTCAGATGAAATGTGGTTCGATATCAAAACCGAATTAGTATTTCCTCGCTGGAAGACCTGTTCTCCGCTTGTCACGCAGGTACACACGCACACACAATCCCCCTCCAAAATGATAACAGTCAAAGAGATTTTAATATAAATAATCACTTGGAGGGAGGCGGGCAGAGGATTTTCCTTAAAAACCACCTTTGCGAACCTCCATTTTCAGGAGTAAATGCACTTGTGATTGATTTTTAAAAATACCCAGCTTTTGCTTTTACTTGGGCGTTTTGGAGCGGGAAAACCGGTTTGTCCAGTTGCGATAGAGTTCATTGCTGGCCCTAATCCTCTGGCTGGGACCCTTCCCCAGCAAACAGAGAAGGGGAGTTTTAAGAGGCATTTTTAAAAACAGGAAGAGGAAGAAAACTCCAGTAAAGAACCTTAATCTAAATCCTCTGGCTGGGCACCGTGTTCCCCTCCCCTCTTCCTCCCCCCCCCCCCCACACTTAGTGAATGTGGTCATTTAGTCCTTGTTTTCCAGTGTGTGGGATTGTTTCAAATGCCCTCTGTTTGTAGTGCTTTAATTACTTTTTTTTCCTGATGTCTTGTTAAATAGTTGGCTGGGTCGATGCTAAATATGCAATCGCTTAAAGGCACTAGAATGGGGCTGTTGGTTGCAAATGGTGAGTCTGTAAATTAAGCAACAGTAGACATTATGGGCACAGATTTCGTATAAATATCTCTAACAACTCCAGCTCTAATGGGTGTAAACTCCAAAGAGGCCCCACTGCCTCCGGTGTCCTGGGAACCTGGCCCTTGATCCACCATCCTCCCGTTACCACAACTGGGTTCAGACGGGGGAGGGGAGGGAGAGGGGTGAGTTGAAGCCTTTGTTGAAATTCTCCGATGTCTTCAGAATATGGACTGGAGAGAATCGAGAAGAGTCCAGAGGTCTGGGTAGGGACTGGAACAGGAAGATGAGACTTGGGAAGGGAAGAGGGAAGAAGAAAGGGCCCTGGAACCGGGAAGGGGAGAGGCAGGAGGCCATACTGGCAGGTATATATATATATATATATATATGATGTAGGTATGCATCTCTCTCTCTCTCTCTCTGTCTCTCTCTCTCTCTCTCGCTTTCTCTTCCCCCCGCCCCTTTTTCTGTCTCTCTCTCTTTTGTCTCTCACACACAGCGAAAAACCTCCTGATTCCAAACCCATACAAGTCTTTTGGGCAAACAGATAGGGACATAGAAAAAGTGTCCTCTACAGGCACAGGGTGCTGGAGTCGGGTCAAAGTCAGCGAAGAACTTTGGCCAACTTGCCCTAGGCTTTGGGAAACTGGGAGGAAAATAATTAGGGCTTAAAGAAGCTACGTGGGGTCTGGAGTGAAATGCTTTGGCTAACTTCTCGATCCAATCCCTGAATGCAGCAAATTCGGTTTAGCCGCTGTGCATTGCAGCTCTGAGGCTGCCTTCCTGTAGTTTAAACACTCTGGCCCCTGAGCCGGGATCCGCGCGCACCTCTCTTCTTACTGTGGGGTAGGTAGTCCCTCGGTGCCTGCTACTAATTACCTCCTTTCAGGCACTTTTAAAAAAGCCATATTTCTTCAAATTTCTGGGACATAATGTGAGGTTATGTCAGGTCATGGAACCCTCGCCTGGTGCAAAGTAATTTGATGTCACCGAGAGCGGTCAGACTCATTTTTCACCGTGAATAAGAGAGGTAAAAACAGCTTCAACCAGAAAGCAAGTGGGAAGTTCGTGTGGAGGAATATTTGTTTCAATCTCTGGTCAGTAGCTGCAGGCTGTTCGGTGGGGAGTGGGGAGCTAGACTCTTATCTTTTTGCCCTCCCCACTCCTCAAGCCTCTGAGTTCTACTCAACTTTGCCCTCCTTCTCAGCACCATGCCTCTGGCTGTGGCGCCCGGAGGAAAGTCTCATGAACACCAGGACTTAACACCCTGAGAAACTGAGGAAACCACCGAGGGCCTCGGCGCAGCAGGATTTATGCCCAGCCTGGCCCATCACAACCTCCTCACTCTTTGTCTTCGATGCCAAAAGACCTTCAGGAACCTTCCTGTGGGTGGAACAAGGGTTATCAGTTGGAATGTTCAGAGAGGGCCAGGCTTCTCAGAAGGGCATTCTGATCCTGACACAGTTGGCAATGGGAACAGAGAATGAAGTCTGGTGAGTCGGGGGTGAGAATATTTAAATATTTAACTTCCATATTTCCATGACCTCATATATGTGGGCACTCTCTATCCCAACAAAGGTCACAGGACATCTTTGTCTTCTCATTCTGTGTTACAGTATTCTCACACATGGCTTTCCTAAAAGCCTCTATAAAGGACCCAATCTACATGCTGACATCTTTCTCTGCTTTTTTTTTTTTAAATTCTTAGACAGCACCAATGCAACATGCTGGCTGTTCACCAGTTACCCCTTATTTTTGATACATGGCTAACTCCACCAATTGATATCATTTTTTTTTTAATTATCAAGAGGAAGTCATAACGGGTAGTGAGCTGAAACCTATGGGCTCTTATCCTTCATCTTTCTTTTTAGTATTAAATTTTCCAATTAACAAGCATTTGTCTTCTCTCCCTCCCTGCCTTTACCCTACTGGAAAAGAAGGTGGGGAAAAAAGCTTGGCATTAAATATTTATAGTCAAGCAAAACAAATTTTCATGTCATCCATGTCTTCTACATATTGAGGCTATCTTCCTTCTGCCTAAAGTGAACAGAATTCTTCAATCACCTGTTCTCTGTGTTGCTCTGTATAGAGTTCTTAAGTTTTTCATAGCTCTTCATTTGTGCAGTTTTGTTGTATCAACTGTTCTCCTGGTTCTGCTTCCTTTACCTTGCACGAGGTTCATGCAAACCTTCCCAGGTTTCTCTGAAACCACTGATTTTGTATTGTCTCATGGTGTGGCAATATTCTATTACATCCATATTCGATACTTTGTTCAACCTATTTCCAATTTATTGACATTCCCTTAGTGTCGAATTCTTTGACACCACAAAAGAGCTGCTATTAAATATTTGTGCACAGATGGGTCTTTTGAGGTACAGAGCTTTGGTATTGTTAGGTCAAAGGATATGAGGAGTTTAGTAACTTTGGGGATATGGTTCCAAATTGTTTCGCAGAAAGGTCAGACATAATTAATCTTTATGTTGACCATAGGGACATCTGTCCTCTTAAGTGTTCCAAGATATTGGAATTTCATGACTCACAATTCTTCAGTATCGCTGGGATATGTCTAAAAAAATGAGCTTTAACCCTAGGATTATATTAGAATGGGATGGAACCTCCACACATGGGACCCAGAAATATATGCTGTATTCTTCTGCATAATGTAATATTATTATGAATATGTGGGTGTAAAATAATAGGTCAAGTTATTCTGTGATGAATAATGACAGCACTCCTATATTGCAAATCTAGCATCCTTTTCATTTTAACATTTATCAACTACCTATGTGCTAAAGAGTGAGGATACAAAAGCAAAACTCCTTGCCCCCCAAAAGCTTACATTTTATTGGAGGAGGGAAAAATATACACAAGGGGAAAAAATTTTTGCAGATACCCAAGCATATATGAAATACTACAAAGTACAAGTAAGAGGGAGAGAATATTAATACCTAGGAAGGTCAAAGTTATCATGCAGGAGCAAGCAGCTGAGCTGTGTTTTGAAGGAGGTGCAATGTGATTGGGTTTTCATAGAGTATTTATTGCATATTGATGCCAAGAAATGTTAGTTCTAATATCCCATTTGTCCTGACTAAACTAGAAAGGGGTAAAAAAAGGAATGAAAACTCATAGGGAGAGATGGACACTGAGATTAGGGTCCTGCATTAATTTGCCTGCTACCTGTTTTGTCTTCCTTGTTTGACCAGGCCTTAGATTTGGAAAGGAGTTCTAATCTAAGGGCATTTAAAGTGGTTGATAAAGAGTGGGAGGGAAGGGTCTCTTTCTGAATCTCCTTCAGTCAGACCAAGAACAAGTCTAGTGACTCAGATGAGGATGACTTTTGGGGAGGTTCTTGTTGATGTCAAAAGCTAATGCTGGAGATTGATGTCATAAGTCAAATGAGTCTGATCCTGGATACTCCATCCCGGTAACTAACTAGTTATTGGGAAAGTCAGAGTCCCTCACTGTTTGCCTACACATTTCTAAAAGTTTATCTTAAATCCTCAATTAAATTCCTAAATAAAATGGATATGATGTTGGTTGGAAGGCACATAGAAATAAAGAGGTCTTTGATTGTTGACCCAAAGCAAAACCAGTGGACAATCACTGCCGAACCTGATTTTAGCATGGTGTCTAGTTACCAGCCACCACAAATAGCAGTCAGGAGAAGGGATATTATTTGTCATACTAAAGGAAAGGACCCTGAACCCTTTCTACTAACCAACATTTCTCATTGTGTCATGACTAAAATCACCTTAGCTAAGAGCTACCATAGGATACCCTCAAAGTGAACCATCCTAAAAATGTACCAGAAACATTCTTTTCTGAATGTCAACAGCCTTGCCTGAGGGAGAAGCCAAAGAGGAAAAAAAGAGAGTGTGAATGGATTGAGATTAGAAAATAGAGAGGAAAGGAAAAGAGACAGAATTCCACATGACCAGAGGTCTTGGAGGATTTCCATTGAAGCAAAGTTGCTAAAACAACGTACCACCTCCTACATTTTCCTGATCCCCACCCCAGTTGTCATGCATTTTCCCTTTCCTTCCTTTTTGTATTCATGTGCTAATATTTACCATTCACTCATTTGTGTAAATGTTATATTCCTCTCTGCTCTAGTAAAATATAAGTTCCCTGAGATGGTATCTCTTAAAGGAGACCTTTGCTGAGTTGCTGGTACCTTCTGCTCAAATTGCATTGTATTGGAGTCAGAATGATCTAAAGCTGTATCATGCCTCAGACATTACCTGTGTGATCCTGGGCAAGTCACAACTTTTGCCTGACTTAGTGTCCTTATCTGTGAAATGGAGATACTTCCCAATGTTGCTGTGAAGATAAATTGAGATAGTTTGTAAAATGCTCTGCAAATCATGAAGTAAATTCAAAGATGACGATGATGATTTGTGTATCTACTTTTCCTCACACAATCTCCCTGAGGGACTGTCTCGCTGTTGTTTTGCTTCCAGTGTCTAGCACAGTACCTGACATATAATAGATGCTTGGTGATTGCTTCAGTGCAGGGACCATTTCGTTTTTACCTGTGTACCTTACAGTCATGGCACATGTGCATAGTAGGTGCTTAATGAGTGCTTGTTTAATTAGACTGAATGAGCAGTCCTTTTGGGAGGAGGTGTAAACTCTTAGAAGATCTAATGGAAACATCAGGGACTCTTTTCAGGAAATGAAACCAGAGGGGACAGGAACCTCCTCTCACCAGAGTCCAGGGAGGGTCATTGCCAGTGGAGGAACCAGACTGACCAAGTGATGGGCTTGCAGTTGCCACCACTTCCCACTAGATGTCTTCCGAGCTAATGAGAATTCAAAGGCTCTGTCCTTTGGGTGGTGGTGGATTTCTCAGGTCTCTTTTTGAAGTCTGGCACTTCAGCAGCGAAACCAAACTCCCTTTCTTTTCTTTCCTAGAACTCCTTCTCCCAGTCTTTTCCCATTTTCTGTTCTTTTCAAGGGAATCTCTGGAAGTAGGTTAAAATAAAACCTGGACTTGAAGCCCTGAATGCCTTCCAGCTTTATCCCATTGGAATCTTTTTTTTTTTTTTTTATTACCTTAGATGTGTTTAAATAACATAGCAAGGCTGGGCACCCACCTTGGATTAAACTTTAATCAGCTGAGCCCAAGGACGACCAGGTGGTAAATGAGTTTGCTCTGACATTGCTCCTTAGGGGACAATGCGCAGTCCAAAGTTCAGTTTGTACAGTGCCACAGTATCTTGTTACCCTCTTGGCTCTTATCTGGAGCTAGACTGAGGTTCAATTACTGCCTCAATTAAAGGCAACCCTGAAGAAGTGAATTTCTCTTCTCTTGGGTGAAAAACCTGCAGACAGACAGACACCTTGAGTAACAATGTGACCTAATGACCATTTACCTGCCATAAACAGCCAGGGAAGTGTACAGGGCAGAAACTCAGAGCCCTTTCCATTTTCATGGGACTTTGAAGAATAATTAAAGGAATAGTGCCCGGTAGTCATTGCTCTTCCAGTCCCATCTGACACCACCAAACTCACTTTGTAACACTATCCACCTTCATGCAATCGTAATCTTTTCCCTTAAGAGATCTTGTGTCATCCCATCCTCACTGAATCTTTTAATTCATGAGGAATTTATACACATACAAACACACGAAGACCTGTCAAAAGTCATTCCTTTCTTAATTATCATTTTATTGAGAATTAATTTCAACAATAAGTTTACTCGTCATCCACCTCTAAGAGTTGATTCAGTCTGAATATTAATGTAATATAGTATGTAATATCATAACATAACAGAAAATAACACACTATAATATGATACAGGTGCATCAAATGTCTCAGTGAGGTTTTAAGGTTTACTTTTTGGTACCCTGTATAATTTAACATAATATAACAGCATCATACAATATAATGTGACATAACAATCTAATAAAACATCACAACATAACAAGATATAATGTCATAACATAACACAATACATGATATGATGCAGTAAAATATCATATCATATGTCCTAGTAAATATATATTTTCTCTCAATTATATAGTTTGTCAATTATATATAATATAAATATATACATATGTGTACATACACATGAATAGAATATAAATATGGACATGCATATTTTTGGCAAATTTGTGATTTTATTCCTTTAAGGATTGTGTGCCTATATGTACATGTATATATGTGTATCTATTTACACATTGTAATTAGATAATATCCTTCAATTCAATTGGACAAGGATTTGTTAGTCATTTGCTCTATAGGCACAGTGTCAGAGGGAGAAGTAACAGAAACAAAAATCAAAACAATACTTGCCCCCAACAAACAGAGAGATATGCTGAGAGATATGCCAGGGTACTTATGTAGATAAGTAAGTATAGCATGTATTTGAAGTATATGTAGAGTAGTTAAAGGTGTTGAGAAGCACTGATAACTGGGATGTTTCTGCAAAGCCTTCCCTGAACTACACAGTTTAATTTAAATCTGCAAACATTTATGCAGCACTGTGCTACAGGGCTGGGGACACAAAACCCAAAAGGAAAACAGTCTCTGTCTTCTAGGAGCTTACATGCACCTTGGGGTATATATTCTTTACATTACGGTTATTATTTTATAGACTGTTCCTCAGAAGATCTGAGTTCAAATTTCAAGCATTCCTCCCCCTCATCTTGAGGACAGGAACTATCTTTCTCTTTTTCTGGGTAATTAATCATTTTATTAAGAATGCTAGTATTTTATTAATAAAAGAAATGGTCATTTGGCTATCTCTCTCAGATCAAAGATCCTGTCTTTCTTTTTTATCAATTGTAGCTCCCAGTACTCCCAAAATGCCTGGAGGTCATAAACAAATACTTATTGAATTATAATAAAAAGAATATTCAATCTTTTATATGTTACATATTGTACATATATGTGGAAGAACATTTGGAAGCTATTTAAATCTATCTGTATGTATATATGAATGCCTATATGAATACATAATATAGAATGTATATATAATATATGTATACATATATTATATATAGAATACATTTATATAATAGGCATAAAAGAAAATGTATATGATGTATACAGTATAGATATATAGGAATGTGTAGATAGATGGACAGATAGATAATATCAATCTAAAAAAAGTATAGATTTTCTCTCTGGAAGTTAGAGAGTCCTGAGTTTGTTCTACTTCTAAAAAATACTGCTTGGGTGTAAATGAAACACTTAAGCTCTCAGGGGCCCAAATACTCTTTAAGATTATGGATGACCAAAATTATTGGAAGTAGTTTCAAAGAGCATGAACTAGACACCTCCGAAATCATAGGTCTACACCCCAAAACACTGTGTGTCTGGAATTAAAAGATGCAGTAGAATGAAATCCCATAGGAACTTTTAAAGGAAGAAATCTAGTTTTGCACAGGTGCGTCATGAGAGAGACAGAGTCGGAGACAGAGAGACAAAGAGGAGAGGGAGAGATAGTTCAAAGGAACAAGTGCTTGCTTTGTGTTATGATCCATTCCTGGTGGGACCTGTGAAATAGGGTACTTCCTCAAACAAGCAATTGAACAACAAGCATTTATTAATTGTCTTCTGTGAACCAAAACTTTATCCAGGGTACAAGGCTGGTTTTGTCTTTTTTTATTTTCTCCCTACTTTAGAACTGCTTTCTACATTTGTTTTATTCCGCTTTCACCTCTAAGGGCTGACATTCTCATGATCATTCCTTGGAATTGTGATTCATTGAGTATTCTGGTGCTTTGCTGAAAAGTGTTATATAAACCACAAGATCAGTCTTGGAGCCCCTAGGCAAGTCCTCAAATGTGTCTTGGCATATTCCTTCTTTCTTCCCCCCAGCCCCCATCAGAACTTTCTGCCTATTCCGGAAAATAAATCCCAAGGTGAAGCATGACACCTATATTTGTGGAAATGTATTTTACTGGACTATGCAGATTTTTTCTTCAATAGGAAAAAGAGAGAAAATGTGTTGGCCAAATGAAAAAATGAATTTTAATTTAAAAATAGGAAATACAAACAGCAGTCCAGAAAAGGATTCCCAGACACAGGAAGTCACTGTTGCTGCACTGAGAAACAAAGTTAAAATAAATGCCAATTTCCAGAAAATCCCAACTTTCCAGCCTGCTTTAGTGAGGGGCCTGAGGCTTGTCTACTTCTCTCTGTCAAAGAGAAGATTCCTCTTCTCTGAATTTCCTTTCTAGTTGTTTTCTGTTGCCCGTTGGGGGCTGTTACTTTCTTTTATCTATGCTGAGCACTGAGACAGTCATAATTGTTCTGCACCTGTAAGTTGTTTTCTAGGGGCTGAAGTTATATAAAATCTAAGGCTGAGGATAGGCCTGAAGATTTAGGAAAATGCGTGGTACTACGAACAAAAAGATTACCTGAATAAGTAGTAAGTCTGAATAAAGGGGATTAATGATCCTGAAGGATAGATAATGAGATATACTTGCCTCCCAGCAGAGAAGTGAGATGAATAGGGCTGAATGTTGTAAAGCCTATCAGAATGGATATCTGTATTGAGCTCAAAGTGATTAATAAATGCTTGTTGGTTATTGATTGTTTTTGCTTAATTATTTTTCTTTGATAAGAAAAGTTTAAATTATTGTATGGGGATTTCTAGATATGACTGTACTGTTGTATAAAACAAAGGCAAAAATAATTTTAGAAATAATATAATGTGCGCACGTGTATGTATGTGTGTGTGTGTGTGTGTGTATGTGTGGGTGAGTGTGTGTCTTACATGGAAGTAAAACCAAGAAGGAGAAGTATAACTGAGCTAGCCATTCTATTGGGCTCCCAGGTTCAATGTGAGATGGGGAAAGTACATTCCTATTCCAGGTACTCCCCCCATCCCCATTTGGGTTTCTTTTAATTTTAATTGATAATTTATTTTTAATACAGCTGATAAATATAAAGATTCAAAAAAATCTACAGAGTACACTTCCTAAAAAAGAGGAGTGTATACAATCTCATATGTAGTTTTCCTCCTTTTCTTCACCACTCTCTCCTCTCCAGCTTTTCTAAGGAAGTCTAGCTTAGCCTAGACCCCAGGACTCAGGAGAGCTCAGAAGGATATGGAGCAGGGCTCTAAATTTCTGACACTCCTAGTGGGTATGTGGATGTTTGTGTAAGGGGAGGGTGCAGGGGCTCCTTGGAGGTGAGGGGGTAGCTTCATTTTTAAAATAATCGACGGTACAATTAGATCAATGGAGACACAAGAGGCTGTTTAGAAAAAAAAATTTTTTTATTTATTCCAGGCCCTGTCCCAGAAGGCTTCCCCAAATCTCAGGCCCCAATGTTTTATTGTCTAGTCCGTCTGCAGGTTGTAATTATAGATTCAAGATGTTTAGGGTTTGCAAATGCTCTGGCTGTTGGTGGTGAAAACTCCACTTCTGCAAAGAAAAAAATCTGGAGATAATTAACTGGAATAGGCAAGAACACTGTGTCGCCTACACTGTAAATGGTCCCAACCACCTTTACAAGATGTAAAAAAAAAAAACAAAACACAACACACACACACACACACACACTCTTGTAATGAATGGAAGCGGGACAATCGCCGGATTAGGGTTTTCACGGAGTTACTAAGGGCTGGGGTAATCGCTCTGTTGTTAGGGCTCTCCTAGCCTCAATCTATTGGTGAAGCGAAGACCAGAGAACCGGAGGTGCTGGGCTGGCAAAGTCCACCTAGAAAGACCAAGGGAACCCAGGGGAGACAGAACCTCCGAACTCAGGGGCCCAGAAGAGTGAGCTGGCCCACGAGTGGGGCAGAAGCCCCTCTGAGCTTGGAGGCATAAAAGGGAAAACTGAAGAGGGAAAAAGGAGAGGGGAAAAAGGGAAAGAAGGAAGAAGGAAGGGAGGGGAGGATTGAGGTGCCCACAGCTTACGGCAAAGGAAGGAACATACTCGGAGAGACACTTCGCTTGTTGTCCGAGGGCCAGACCCTCGGGCCTGGGGTGGTGGGGAGACAGATTCCTGGAGAAAAAGGAGGCTGATTGTTGAGAGTTCCCAACTAATCACAGGCCAAAGCACAGAAAGGAGGCTTTGGGAACTGGGGTCACTGCAAACCACCCTTTTCACCTGGGGGTTAATTCTTTATTCTGAGTCCAGGTTGCTAGGGACAAGGTAGAAAAGTTGGGAGTTAGAGAGGAGATCTTGCTCCTTCCCAGAGGATCTGGCATGTTCCAGCCACTTGAAAAGGTTAAGAGCTCCTGGCCTGTAGGCTGCCAAGGCATGTGGTGTTGTCACTTTGGTAATCAGGGGGCCCTTTACGATTTTTGCTTGACTCCTGCTCTCCCAGTTATTCCCCTCCCTTCTCTTCCCAATCCTGGCAGGTCCTAGCTCTCCCGAAGAGACCCACTCACCTCACCCCACCTCACTTCGGATCAAGGGACCATGAAGCTCCCAAGTCAAAGGGTCTCTCCCCCCCCCCCCCATTCTGTTTTTGCTGCAGAAGCCACGTGGATTCTTGAGGATGCCCCAGTTGCATGTTCCATAAGGTGCTTTATTGATGAAATTGGAGAGGAGAGGGGAAAAAACATGGGAGACAGAGGGGAGAAGGAGAGAAGAGGAACATGAAAGAAAGGAGGAGAGAAGAGAAGTACTGTTTCCTTGATCCCCATTTCTGCTCTGAAAGGAGAGTGGAACCATCTTACCCCTTTCAACTTTGCACCACAAAGAAAACTGTGGAAAGGGCTGGAAAAAGGAATCATCTATATTTTCCTGTTATTTGCAACAGCAGACTTATGGTTATAAGGAAATAAGAGATTTACAAATCAAGCAGTTTTTGTAATGGTTAATACTAATGACAGCGATAATGTTCATTAAAAATCTGGATAGAAATCAGTACAAAAACGAGAAGGATCTCAAAGCATTATTAAGCATTTTGACGGGTTTTTGTTTCATTTTGTTTGGACATCATCTCCAAATATAGCCTTCCTTCCTCACTTAAGAGAGTCATACTTTGCAATACATTCAAAGCAGTAAGTATTAAATTCTCTATGTGGTTTTTACTCTTCAGACTATTAAGAACACACCATATTTCAGTAGAACAGTAGTGATAACAATCGCTTTGAAGTCTGGCTTGCTTTTGTTTTATTTTCAAGCCTTGTCTGATTTTTAAAATCAAAAACAAACAAAAGAAACACACACACAGACCAGTCCACACAGAAATAGGCCCCTTTCTTCCCTCCACCACCTTGCCTCCAGTGGATGAGCCCCTTGGTGCCAGTTCGTGCCCTGCTTTCTGCTGTTATCCAAGACAAATCCACTTTTTCTGTGAGCTCCGAAGGCATTCAAGGAGAACAGAGCAGGGATGGGTTTCCAAACAAAACTCATGTTGTTCAAATAAAAATCACATTGTCTAGGGTGCTTCAGGGGTGCGAAATAGTGTCCCCCAAAGCATTCTCGTCTTTTGACTTTGGAGGAGCAACTCTGAAAACCTCAAAGGGAGTTTGAAGACAAAACAGAGTTGCCATTGGCTTTGGCCTGAGGTGGTGGTGGGGGAGGTTGGTGGTGTTAGCCATCACAGAACTAAGATGCATTAGGAAATAGTCTTATTTTCAAATTTCAGCCACCTACTACTACTACTACTACTACTACTACTACTACTACTGCTACTGCTACTGCTACTACTACTACTACTTTTAACAAATTGGGCATGAAGTGTATGGGAGGGTGGGAGAGTGGTGATGAAAGAAGAGAAAAAGAGATGCAATGTTTTATGACCCAACTTTCTTTTTCATAGTTCACCTTTCCCCCAACTCCCCCCAAATCTGTGTAGCCACACACAGTAAGATCTCTGCAAAGGCAGAGGAGGAAAAACGTATGCAATTTTTTCTCATTCCCCAGAACATAATCAAATAATTATACCCTAGTTAACTGATTGGTAAAGGCTCCAACTCCATAGCTGGAGTGTACAAGCGTCTGAGGGAAGTTCAGTAGCAGAGGAATTGAAGTCCTGAGAGAAGCGTCCTAAAATAACTGCCACTCTAATCCCTCCCCACACTCCTCCATTTCTCCTTTCTGAGTTGCTGGGTTGGGAATGAGATGAAAGCCCAACTGCTTGCAGGCGGGGGTCCAGCCCCAGAAAGGTAATCCCTCACTCTCCACGTGCCTTCGCATAATGAGACAGCCTGGGGCCCATGAAAGTGCAGACCTGGGGAGTGGTTAGGGACAGCCCAGTCCCAGGATCAAGCCGAGAACTACCAGGGAAGGAGTGCCCAATTCTTCTTTTTCTGCATTTGCCCTAGCTAGATGAGGTTAGAAGGCAGGAGATGTTATTCCTTTGCGGGGAGAGGATCTGAAAAGGCTGGAGAAGCCTGCAGGTGCTGGGATCATCTTCCTTGGTCTCTCCTGAAAGCGGGAGGAGACAGAAGACGCAGCAGAGTGGCCCCCCAGTCTTGATCCACATCTCAGATAGCCAAAACAGGACCAAATACCAGAGCTTAGAGAAACAATGGAAAATCAAGCAGCCTGAATGCTACAGAAATGTTTCCCACCACCCCTGTCTTCTCCATTCCAAAGCCCTTCCAAACAGCCCCCCTTTCTGAATGCAGGGCTGGAGACGCCTAAAAAGCTTAACCAGGATTTTCCCAAGCAGAATGCCAGAGAGAAAAGTCATTGTTTCTGCGGTTTTCTTGGCTGATTTTATAAATGAAAGATTGCAGGGAAGGGTCCCACCGTTACTATTCTGAGTTAAAAAGCAAAACTCCCTTCTCCATCTCTCTCCCTCTCTCCCTCTCTCTCTCTCTCTCTCTCTCTCTCTCTCTCTCTCTCTCTCTCTCTCCCTCCCTCCCTCCCTCCCCCCATTACACACACACACACACACACACACACACACACACACACACACACACTTCTCCCTGAAATGCATTCTCTACAACCCAAGGGGAATCACGTGTCAGTGGATGCCAATGCTCCCTTCTCCCTCCCCAAATGTCCTCCTCAAGATCCAAAACGAATCAGGCCCCTATGGAGACCCATATTTTCGACTGGTCTGTCTTCCAGCCCATTCCAAACTTCCAGAAAACAGACACTTGGATTCTTGGGCAAAAGACCTCAGGGCACTGGAAAGGCTACTTCTGGGACATAGGGTCGGCCACGGGTGAGTAATTTCTTTTCCAAGGTCTCTTGTGGGCCCTAGGCTGGGCAAAAGACTTTTTTTTCTTGCTGAGTCTTCAGGGAAGGACGCCCCAGTCTCATCTCGCTATAATAGGCTCTGAGTTGGACCTAAAAGTCGGAAAGAGGGTCGAGGTTCTGATGGGAAGCAGCATGTGTGTGACTGATAGCTTCAGGAGCAAAGGTGCAAGGACAGCAAAAGATGTTAGATTTTCAGAGAAAGATTCTCTGGCCTTAGGCGACCCATGAAATCTTGAGTTACCAAGATTTTCCACTTCTCTTTCTGTGTTTGTGTTTGTGTATGTGTTTTTGTTTTTGTGCATGTGTATGTTTTCTTGCCTTCCCTCTTTAGGAGAGTTGCGGGAGGACGGGGGAGGGGAGTGGGGGGTCCAGTGCTGTTGGTAACCATCTAAAACTCTGAGGCCATCCCTCTGCTCCAGCTGATTCATAGGGCAGCCTGGCTGGGGGATGGAGGCTCTCCAAGCAGGTCAGGCTGGGCGATTTTCCTGGGGCAGTCTTCGACCGGGTCTTGGGATCGTAGGAGATCCGGTCCCCAGGCCGGGCCGGGTAATGAGTCCTCAGAGCAGCGCAAGGCGCCCGCCGGTTAATGAACAGAGCCGTCGAGAAAGGATCTGCTTTGATCTCCTTTGGACCCAGCATCTTGGCTTGGAGAAGACGGGGCTGCTAATTGGATTTCGCAGTTGCCTTTAATCTCCACCACCCCACTTGGAACCCGACCAAGAGGAATTAAAACGAATTTGATAAACAAGATGTAACTGACTCCTAGTTTTAAAAGTGAGCTGAAGGAGAGTTAATGATCGCAGCTAGGTTGCCACCTCACAAAAAGACTTTCGATTTGAGTTTCTGGGTCCCCTGCAGCCCCGAGTCTCCCTCATCTCTTTCCGCCCCCATTTCCTTCCTACACCTTGGCTAGGGCTTAATTAGATTGGAAGGAGAGGTGAAGGCGTAGTGGTGAGAGAAAACACTTTTCAGTTGGGGAGGAGGCAGAAAGACGCTGTGGGTCACTGGCAAGTCTCGGGAGGCCTCAGGGGAAAGGGTAAGAAGGTGGAGGCCCCTTCCAGGGGGACTGATGGAACCGAGATGGGGAAAGAATGAACAAGTCTCATTTTGAACTTTAAGGCTGGGAAAGAGTGAAAGACTGCAGGAGAGGAAGAGAGGAAAAGAGATACTGAGACTGAGGGAAGCAGGGAAAGTGGGAGAAGGGGGAGCGAAGGAGGGTAAGACAGAGACAGAGAGAGGGAGAAGAGAGATGATATGAAATATCAGGGGCCGGGTGAAAGTATCAAAGGGAATATAGGATTTTTTTAATGGGGTTTCTCTTCTTAAACCATGGTCATATCATTCCTTATTTAAATTATTTGACTTCTAGAGAAAAGATGGAATGATATGTAGCCAACTTCAGAGGGAAAGAAGGAGTTCAGTGGGATGGTGACAGAAAGCAGGTGAAAATGAAGGAGGAATCACTGCTTTTCTGGGCAATACAAGCTAATGAAATCTGTAGGTCTCCCAGGATTTCCGACCCTCCACTCCAACACTTTTGAGAGGCCTTTGAACAAATATTTGACTTTCAGACTGTAAATTTCTAGTCTCCAACTGCAAAGCTTTCAGACACCTATTTTCATGCCTAGGGTATGGGATACAGTGAGGGCAGTTAGGCTCACTGTCCCTGAGGGCTGGGTAAAAAAAGTTAAAACTGTCTCTCACTGAAGTGGGGTCTAACTTCTGGTAAGGGGAAGAGGTCAGTGTGGGGGCCTGGTTTACACATGCTTGCAATCTCCTGCTTGCCAATGGCCAGAACTTGAAAATCTTTTGGAGAACTGGCTGCAAGAAACCCCTCTCCAGCTTCACATTATCACACTATCCTTGGACCTTAAGGGATCTGCCAGCTCCTACTATCGAGGTGATCATGAGTAGAAAGGCAGTGTGGTGTAGTGAATAGCGTTGTATTCAGAGTCAAGCAGACCTAAATTCAAGACCTGACTGACATATTACCAATTCTCTCAGTCCATTTCCTCATTTGTAAAAGCAGGCTGGCCATAATGCATCCACCTCATTGTTATGAGGATCAAATGAGAATGTAAAGCATCTTGAAACCCTTAAAAGACTTTACCTCTCTAGGCTTTAATTTCCTCTGGGATTGTCCAGTTAATTAATTTAGAAAATGTGCATAATAATGCCTGTGTAAACAAGTTTTCAGGTTTTTGTGAGGACTACATTAGATGGTGTCTGTAAAACATTTTGGAAACC
Organism: Potorous gilbertii; assembly: GCA_028658325.1. Taxonomy (NCBI): domain Eukaryota; kingdom Metazoa; phylum Chordata; class Mammalia; order Diprotodontia; family Potoroidae; genus Potorous; species Potorous gilbertii. The sequence goes on from CM053770.1 coordinate 14,282,456, forward strand.
TTAAATGAAAAAATACCTGTCACCTATCATCATCATCATCTTCATCACATTTTTGGAACCGGATTCTTAAAGCCTAGTGGGAAGTGAAAGTGTAGGATGGGGATGGAGTGGAAGAGCTAATTATTCTGGCTCATGTTGATCTCCTATCATGTTTATCTCCCTGTCCCTGAGGGCTGGGTAAAAAAAGTTAAACTCTCTCTCACTGAAGTGGGGTCTAATTTCTGGTAAGGGGAAGAGGTCAGTGCGGGGGCTTGGTTTACACATGCTTGCAATCCAAGATTAAAGTGTTTTGAAAACGCTAAGGAATGTAGTCATATGGATTTTCCTTCCCCAAGGCAATCAAAAGATTCTTTTAAAAGCAGGTTATTGTGAATCTAAGTTTACCGTTAGCTCGAAACTACTCTAATAGTAATCTCTAAAGGTGCTAAACAATAGAGCATTGCCAGAACAGAGCTATTCTTCTTCAAAGCAGGTGCTCATCTTTTGAAATAAGTCTATCTTATACATACATATATAATAAGGGTGCTTTAAATTGAAAAAATACTTTTTTATTAATAATTTTATCAATAAACACCTTAAATACAAAGATTAAAAAGAACTTTTATATAATAATATATATTACGTATTCATGTATAACATGGGTTCTTTAAAATAAAAAATTACTTTTTATCTACTTTACAATAAACACTCTAAATACAGAGAACAAAAAGAAATTTTTATATGAAATAATAAACTTCTATTATATCTTGTTTTTAAAAGGTTTATATTAAGCCTAACACAATAGTAACAAAATGACCCCATGTGTTGTGTCTGCCTCCTGTTGAATTTCAAAATTCAACAGTTTTCTTCTATATGTGTGTGTATGTGTGTCTGTTTCTGTGTCTGTGTGCGTGTAGATGTTCTTTCTCTGTCTCTGTCTCTCTATCTGTGTCTGTTTCTGTGTATGTCTCTCTGTCTCTCCTTTTCTTCCTCTTTCCCCTCAACATCTCTATCACTTCTCACTCCTCCCCTCAAATTCTCCCTTGTAATCGATGAGTGAAGTCAAATAAAACAAATCATGATATACATCGGACATTTCTGATAATGTATCTCTGTGCATCTCTAATCTGTCTTCTGCCAAGGTGGGGAGGGAAGGAGGCACAGGTCTTCTGAAGTTGTAATTAATCCCTTTGTTTAATCAGAATTCTGGTCTTATGATGGTCTTTTCACTGTGGTAACTAGTCATTGTTGAAGAGGACTTCAGACTTGGCAGATCCTACCAACATGGAAAGGCTTTAGGCCCAGGCCAAGCCTAGTCAAACTAGGAAAGGTTGATCACCACCTTGGCTATGAGACAATGGGATTTTTGATCATGGTAAATGCCAAAAACAGACTATAATACTAAGTCTTAGAGAAGTTTCAGCCTGGGGGTGGCTTGGTCAAGTGAGGACTCACACTAATGAAACCTGGGATGTTGGACTTCTTGGATGCTTAGAGGTGTATGGAATAACCAGTGGAAATGGAGGACATATTGAAGGTTTTCCATGCATTGGTTAGAAAGGACACTCAATGCACCAAGGAAAGGAAGTAAACAGTGGAGAAAAAAATCAACAAAGTCAGAGAGAGATAAACATAGAAATAGAGACAAAGAGACAGAGAGAGAGAGAGAGAAAGATTATTCCTTCTAGTCTCTTGGCCTGCTCCTGGCAGACCAGCCACGTAACACCTTACTGATCAGTGGACAGGAGCCGCTCAGAAGTAGGGAATCAGTTATTGAAGTCATCAACCTGTCACCACGGCCAGGGCGAATACAGCCTGCAAAAGTGGGAAAGAAGGGGGAGGGGGCACAGCCTGGGAAACCCTCTAGACAGACTGGCCTGCACCAATGAAGCTGGGGAGATGGGGCCTCAGAGCTGGAGCTGGGAAGCAGAAGGCCCCAGCTCCAGCTGCCATTCACAGCTGGAGGGAAACAAGATCTCCAGGCAGACACAGGAACTACCTGGGGGCAGGACGTGGGTGGGGCAAGGTGAGAGAGTCTGGCTTCTAGGCTTCCTGCTTCCTCCTTTCCCTAAAAAACCCACCCACTGTGTACCCTCTAACCCCAAACAGGAAGAAAAACACCTTATAGAGCAAAGGAAAGGTAGGCTAAGGAAGGAAGTTCAGACATCCTCTTAATGTATTGGATGGTTTCTATTTCCCCCTTCTTTCTCTAGCATCTGGTGGGGGGGGGAGATGAAATCTCCCCCCCCACTCCCCAGACATGCTCTTACAGCCTCCTCCTAGCACAGAAAAAGCCCTGCTTGTCATCATCAAACCAAGCAGGCAGAGAGAGATTCTCCAAACTGCTTGGAGCTGGGGAAAATGCCCTAGGATTTGGAATCAGAGGACACAGCCTGCTGGATCACAGGACAGTAGCCTGCTACACTTACAGTTCATATGATCTTGGGGAGGCAACTCCACCTCTGAGGCCTCTGTTTCCTCAATTACTAAGTGAAAAGACTGAATCAGATCCCATCCAAAGTCTGTAAAGCTCTGGTCCAAATGGCAGGATATATATCATTATATAAATGATAGTGATGCTACCTGCTCTCTGACTTCAGAGATTTTTGAAAATTGGTGATCCATATGCTCCTGATAATTCACAGCAGATCTCTTGGATTTGGCTATGAAGTAATAGTATTGCTATTTCCAAAAGTCAATCTTGAATCTTCTGTAGGGATAAATTCCTCCCTGCACCCCTCCCACATACATATCTACTACCCTCTCCCATCCCTGCACAGAGAAATACTGGCTTCATAGTAGGATGTTTATTGTTAGGAAATTGACAGCTTTCCATATTATTACTTCCAAGTTTCAATGAGTACTCATCTTAATAGAGGTCTTCCCTCTTCTGGGACAGACCCCAACCTAACAATGCCTCTATACTATTGGAAACAATTCTTTTGAAATAGCCTCTGCCCTTTGTGGGAATCCTTCACTGAGGTTCTCTACCTATGTGCTGGACACTTTTTCCTAGTTCTATGGTTATTTTGAGGGCACCGGTTCAGGGCTCAATCTCTTGTCTCTCATCCCTTTCTCAATAAAGAGCCACATACTTTCATGAATGATGCAATTATAGTCCTTCCCTGTGCTTGATTGCTGCCCTTTCTCTAATACTAGCTTTCAATGACTGTAGGCCACAGCTTACTTGGTGTCACTATGATCTTTCCATTGCAACTCCCTCCTAAGAAAAAAGATGAGAATGCTGCCTGGAGTGAACTCTAAGATCCCTCCTAGCTCCAGGGCTATAATTATGTGATCATGTTGGATTAATTTGTTTTGGGTCTGGACATTTGATATGAAAGTGTAGGGAAGTTACTATGTGGCAACTCCCTCTATACATAAGTCCCTATTTAGGACTTAGGATACTATATTTACAGTTGCCCTGGGCCACTGAGAGGCTAACTGATGACCATTGTCACACAAATCAAGGTTAAGTCAATGGATATTTTTTTCAAAATAAATTTTTATTTCTCTTTTTTCATATCATCATGGTTATTCTCATTATAATAATGTTCTGCTCTCCCTCCCAAAGAGCCATCTAATATAACAAATAATATTTTTTATAGAAAAAGAGGGAAAAAATCTGCACAATCGATCAATACATTGGAAAAAGTCAGGAATCATGTGCAGTGTAGAGTGGACCTCTGCCTCCAGGAAGGGTAAGTTGGGGTTGCCCTTTCATGCTCTTCATTTGAGTATTTCTTGAGCTTCATACTTTGGTTTCATTCCTATTTTGTTGGTATATTTCTTTCCATTTACATTGTTGTAGTCCTGTGTACATTGTTTTCTTGGTTTTGCTCATTTCCCTCTTCATCCATTCATGTAGCTCTTTACAGGCTTCTCTGTATTGAACACATATCATTTCTTGCAGTACAGTAAGATTCCATCACATGTATACACCAGCCATTTAGTCATTTCCCAATTGATGGGCATCTACTTTGTTTGCAATGTTTTTATGACAAAAATGACAGATATTTTGGTGTATTGGGGGACTTTCTACTTCTCAAGAGTTTCTTTAGGCTATAAGCCTGGTAATGAAGTATCTAGTTTAAAGGATATGGACATTTTAGTAAGTTTATTTCAATACACATTTATGAAGAGTTTCCTTTGTGCCAAGCACTGTGCAAAACACTGATGATACAAAAACCAAAAAAGGCAAAAACACAGTCCCTGTTCTCAAGAAATTTACATTCCAATGGGAAACACAACATGCAAGTAACTACTATGTGTCAGAGGGAGGATTTGAACCCAGATCAGGCTTTCCAGAAGACTTGAACTTTGAGGGAGTTGTTCAGACAGTGCAGAATCAAGGTGAAAGTGAAAGTGTCTATTCAACATCCCACTAAATGCTACATGTTTTAAGTACCATTGGAGCTATAAGTTACAGTGTGGTGTTTTAAGTCTTTGTCAATAGGTACTTATGAGTCTTTTGTGTTATCTTTTATCCCTGAATCTGATTTACCTTGTACATTGAATACCTTTCTATTTTCTTTTTCAATCAATCAATAAGCATTTACAACATGCTTACTATGTGCTAAGTATCCCCTTTGAACTAAATCTAAGCTTTAAGTGACTTTGCCTAGAGTTATGGGATGGGGGTGAAAAGAGCCAGGTGAAGAGAGAGTTCCTGAGACATTCCTCTAGAATTCCAGGTTCTCTTTCTCTAAACCTAGGTCTACAAACAAGAACTCAGAGCTACAGGGCCCCTTAGAGGAAGAGAGAAAGTAGTAATATGTCATTAGATGTAAATTAGTAACAGTTTAAAGAAAGAATGATGAACCAAATCAGTATACATACTACATCAATACAAAAGTGTATACATGATGTAGTAGGTGCAACATCCATTACTAAGGTAGCACTGACGGCAGTAAGGTTGGAAGGTTCTTATCACATAGGCTGTTTTGCCCCCTAAAAATAGCAATGAAACTGCAGCCAAGACAAGGTCAGGGGACTAAGGACCACATGTTTGGACAAATAAGATAAAAGCCCAGTGAAGGAACAGTGAGAGTTCCACTGGGGAGATGGATTTCCCACTGCCACACCCCTAATTGGGCATGACATCATGGTTACTGCAGAGGTGAGGCTAGCTAAGGCCAACAGAACCAGTCCTGTATCTTGGCTCAACAACCTTGTCACTGGTTTGCTAAGTAAACTTCTTTTGCCAAATGTTGTAGGGTATGCACATGTCTCCTTTCATTCCAATCCCAATCCTGAACTAGCTAGTCCAGACAGGGTCAAGCCTGACCCAGAACACATACCTACAAGTGGAAACAAGAGGATAAATTGATGAAGTCATTTTATGTTCAGTTAAGCTATGGAAGTATGTTAATAATTTCAATTGTTGCTGTTTAAAGAGAAATCCACTTAAACCAGTAGCTAACTTTTTTTAAATCATATTTTGTTAAACTTTGAATTCTGAGTTGTCTCTTCCTCCCAAACCTGAATTAGAGAAAGCTAACATTATATACATGCATATGTATATACATACATGTATAAATGTGTGTACATATATATGTATACATGTGTGTATATGAGTAGACATATGTGTGTACAAAAACCATGCAATAAATACTTCCATAGATGAGCTTTTTTTCTCCAGAGGTGAATAGTATTTTCCTCCATAACTGATTTACATGTTTATATTACTCAGAATAGCTTAGTCATTCACAGTCAGTCTTAGAACAATATCCCCAGTACTGCAGGCAATGTTGCCTTGTTTCTGTTTGTTTCACTATGCATTTGTTCGTGCAAGTCTTCCCATGCTTTCTAAAATCAACCTTCTCCTTCTTTCTTACAGTATAGTAGTATTCCGTCACAATCATATACCACAACTTGTTCGGCCATTCCTCAATTGAGGAACATCCCCTCAATTTCCAGCTCTGTCACCTCAAAGAGAGTTGCTAGAAATATTTTAGAACATATATGTTCTTTTCCTTGGGAAATAGACCTAAAACTATTAGGTCAAACGATATACAAAATTTTATAACTCTGTAAACATAATTCCAGATTGCTCTCTCAAATGGTTGGATCACTTCACAGTTCTGTCAAAAATGTATTAGTGTGCCAATTTTTTCACATCCCCTCCAGCATTTTAGTCAATTTGATAGGCATGAGATATCTCAAAGTTGTTTTAATGTACATTTCTCTAGTTAGTAATAATTTAGAGTACTTTTTCCATATATATGGCTTTGAATTCTTTTTCCAAAATCTTCCTGTTTATATACTTCAATCATTTATCAATTGGAGAATTATTCATATTCTCCAACATTTGACTCAGTTCTCTATACTCAAGATATGAGGCCTTTATCCAAGAAACTATTTATAAAATTCCCCCCTCCCACCATTTCCTGCTTCCCTTCTAATTTTGCTACGTTGATTTTATTTGTACAAAACTTTTTCAATTTAGTGTAGTCAAAATAATCCACTGTACTCACATAATGCTCCCTATCTCTTGTTTATTCATAAATTCTTCTCCTATCCATAAATCTGATAGGAAACATGTTCCATGTTCTTCTAGTTTACTTACGATATCTCCCTTTATGCCGATGTCATGTCTCAATTTTGACCTTATCTTAGTAAATGGTACCAATAGCAAACTTTTGAAAATGAGTTTCGCCTTTGGCAACCAGGTTTAACTTGGAGTCATGCCTTGAAGAAGCTTTTGTTTCTCTTTCTCTAGCTTAATACAATAATATAATGATGTACCCTGGAGAGTTAAGGGTGTCTTGGACAGTCCCTTTATCCACCAATCTCATATGAACACACCTGTGTCCTGTTGAGTATAGCTTCTTTCCTGAGCTAAGACTCTGTGCTCTTTAGTCTAGGCTTGGGGGAATAGGAGCGGATTAAAAGGATGAAGAAAAGAAAGCAGTAATATTGTACAAGGTGAGAGTAGACCTCAGAATTGATTAAAATGAGTAAAAAGAATTAGAAAGTTTGGCAAGCTTGAAGTGATTTGGTGGTGGTGGTAGAGATGGAAAAGTCAGTGTTGATCTAGGACAGAGTGAGGAAAGTTTAGCAGGAAGCAGTAAATGCATGTGAGAAGGAAATAGAGGTGGGGGGCGGGGAGTGTGCCTTGGTCATGAGTGGGCATATGACTGGAGTACATGTTTATTCCAGGCAGGAAGAGAGTACTGTGTGTATGTGTAGGGAGAATGGCTAGGAGCTATGTGTGAGAGACTAGCACCCCAGCTGTCTCTCTTTGGCTGTTCTAAGGGTCTTCTTTAGGTATCTTTTTTCCTATTAGGCTATTTTTTAAAGTACTTGAAAACCCCTTTGGAACTATGTACATTTGAAATGGTCTTGCAGACTTGGTGGGTGGACAGAAGCTGTGTGGCTACAAAATATTGATTCGTTAAAAAGTCCCACAAGCACAAGCAGTTTAGGAACTTTCTTTTCTTTTTTTTTTTTATTAAAATGTTAACTTTTCTTATTTGTGAAGTCAACTCTTGATTATGTGTACTGATAAACAGGAGTAGTGTAGGTTGACTGAGCTGGTAAGTAATAAAAAATTTGTATTTAAAATGCAATGCATAAGTTGGTTTCCTTTGACAGTAGATTTACCTAGGGAGTAATCTTTTCAAAGTTACATTGGTGTAACTTTGGGATTGGTGTGGGGTCTTGTGGTAAGACGATGAGATAGACCAGGTCATCAGGGCACTAAAGAAGGAAGGGAGGGGATACCTCTAGCTAGGTAATGGTTTCACAGTCATCAGATTCTGTTGCTCTTTCTTTCCATTCAAGTTCTTATACCTGAGATTGTAGTGGAATTAAATTGAGAGACTCACAGTGACACTCAGTTGCATTCACGTATGACAACTTGTTCAGTTATTGCTCAATTGATCTGCATCTGCTTTTTTTTCTAGTTTTTTTTTTGTTTCTACGAAAAGTACAACCATAAATATTTTGTGGATATTGATCCTTTCTTTTTGTCCTGAGTCCTTGGTCTTACAGTAATCTTTGATCAAAATTTTGACATTTTAGTCACTTTCTCCAAATAATTACAAATTGCTTTTCAGGACAGTCTTTCCAGAATCCTTCAAAAATGAAGTATTACTGTTTTTGTCATTTTTGTCAATTTTCTAGGAGAGATATGAAACCTCAGAGTTGCTTATATTATTTCTCTTTATTACTAGTGAGCTGAAGAAATCTTTCATATGGTTCTTAATATTTTACTATTTTTGAGAACTGTTTGTTAGTATCTTTTAACCACATCTATTGAGAAATAACTCTTGGCCTTATATATTTCTGTTAGTTGTCTATAAACCTTGAATATCAGACCCTTATCAGATATTTTAAATATAATTTTCCCCCAGCCAATCACCCCCATTCCTATCCTAGAGTATCAGCATTGTTCATGTAAAAGTTTTTCAGTTTTAAGCTATCAAAGTTTACCTGTTTTATCTTTTGTAACCACCTCTTCTAGGCAATCAGTCAAAGAGCATTTATTAAGCATTTGTAATATGCCAGATACTGCTTTTTAAATGCTAGAGATGCGAAGGAAGGCAAGGACATGGTCCTTCCTCTACTTTAGTTTGATTGAGAACTCCACCTTAGCAATAAATGGTATGTCATCACATTCTCTTCTAATTTTTTATGGCAAGAACTTTAATGTTTAGGCTTTATCTATTTTGATATATTGTATCTATTTTGAATTTATTGTGGTATATGGTGTAGTTGTTGGTCTATACCCAGTTTCCGCCAGGCAGCTTTCTAGTTTTCTCACTAATTCTTGTGAAGAGAGTTTCAATGAGTACTGCTTTATAATATTATTGGAGACTTGGGATTGCCATTGCCCCTTCATCATTACTTTTTTCTTTTATCATGCTCCTTGATAGTTTAGATCTTTTGAATTGGAAGGAATTTATTTTGTCTAGTTTTGTAGAATTAGTAGTTTGGTGTAGCACTAAATATGTAAGATAATTATAGTTGTACTAACATTTTTCTCATATCGTCACAGTCAAGAGCACTGAATAGTCTCAAATTATTTAAGCTTTTTGTTCCTTTTGGCAGGATTTTGCAATAGTGTATTTATATATAGGTTTAGATGGTGCCTTAATTGATTAACTCCCAGATATTCACATAATAATAACAGCTAGCATTTCTAACACTTTATGGTTTGCTTTGCAAATACAATCTCACTTGATTCTCACAACAATTCTGAGAGGTCGGTGCCTTTATAATTCTCCTTTATATATAAGAGGAAACCGAACAGACTCACCCAGAGGCACCCGCCCAGCTGGTGGGATTGGGACTCAGGTATTCCTGAGACCAGCCCCAGTCCTTGACTTCTTCACTATGACACTTAGTATACGGATAGGATTGTTCCTTGCTTATCTCCATACTTTTTTTCTCTTGTCACCATGCTATTGCTAGCATTTCTAAGATTATGGAGTGAAGTGGACCATTCAGCCTTTATTCCTGTATTTACTGGGAAAGCTTCTAGTGTTTTTGTACGTAGTGCTAGCTTTTGGTTTGAGGTAGTTGGATACTTTTAAATTTATGTTAATGGTTTCTTTGTAAGGATTTTTAGGAGCATGAACAATGCTTGTTGTTTGGCAGAGATTTTTCTACATCTAGTGATATAACTTTGACTTTGTTTTTAATATGATTAATTCTATTAATTATTTTCCTAATGTTTAAGTATCTCTACATCCCTAGTATAAGCATAACCTGGTCATAGTAAATGATTTGGGGAGATAAATTGTTATACAGATTTACATAGGATTTTATTTTCAATTTCTGATTTCACATTCATTCCTTTTATTAGTTGGTGGTTATCTTTCATCATTCTATTCTTCCATGGTTTAGGTATTTGGATGAATTTTGTTTCCTAAAAAGAGTGTACTCCAGTGCTTTCCTTCTCATTTTGGGGGACAATATTTTGTGTAGTATAAGATTTATCATTCTTTAAAGGTTTGATCCAATTTTTCTGTAAATCCATACTGCTCAAGAGTTTTTCTCCCTTTGGCAGTTGTTATATGTCACTTTCCTGAGACTACTGGTTTGTTTTTTTTTTAAAAACCATTCTGAGTTTGTCTTATTTTCAATTGCCCTTTCATTTATATTACTGAACTCATTCTGCATATAAAGAAGACATTTAGACATTTTCCTAAAGCCAAGAGAGTATAAAAGAGATTCCTAAATAACCTGATAACTTAAGAGAATGTTTGTCATTGTTACAGATCAATTTGAAGCAATCTTTCATCAACCTGATGGAATTGCAGGGTGTTGATCATGATGAAAGTGACTGAGATGCAGAGAACCTCTAGGAGAGTAAGATGGGACAGGATTTCTTTTTCCTCTTTCTTTGAACTCCACACAGAAGTGTGCTAACACTTAGGGGAGGGGAGAACAGTTGAGATTAGTCAAGTAGGTGTAAGGAGCCAATGGGTCAGTGTCTGAGATTCTGCTTGGGAGAGGGCAGGTCCCAGAGTCAAGACTTCTATGGGAAAAGAGCTTAGCAGGATACCAGCTGAGGCTGAGGCTTAAGATGGTGGAGACCATGGGCAATCATCTGAACCTTACACCCCATCCAGGAGGAAATTGAGAGTGACACTGGGAGAGACTGAACTTTGGATGAGCATTGTCAAGGTAGAGGGTCAGTAGCACCAAAGGTGTACCTTGCCTTGGCCCCATGCATTTCCCTCCCACTCTCCCCCGCCATGAATGTGCCTCTCTGCTTGTGAATTGAAAAGTTGTCTGCTCTTTCCACTGATGCTCTGTGTATTTATGGATGAGTTCCCACTGGGTTTGTGGGGGAGAGATATCACTACTTTTCTGACTATTTCATTTTAGTAAATGCCTTTAGCTCGAGTTAGTTGTTTCCTCTGGCTAATTATTGAAAAGTAATCCCTCATATCTTTGAGAGTTTTGGAGGTATAGTTTTAAGAGTATAGTAGATACAGAGTTCCTCCAACCTAGGGTGGGTATCCCTGGGAGTGGCAGCACTCACAACTGTGAGATGGGGGTGCTGTCGCTAAGAGGTGAGCTATCCCTTTCAATTCTTAATTATAGAATATTTTCTGGTTCAGGTTATTATAATCAGAAAATAGAAATCATTCCCTGTCTATCCATTCTCTTGTCTATCTCTGAATTTTTATATTTATAATTTCTTCCTGCACTATTTACAGTGAAATTCCATTATATCCATTGACAATTTGTTTAGTCAGTTCTGGATATATGGGCAACCACTTCGTCTCCAATTCTTGGTTAAAAAAAAAAGAATGCTATTTTGAATAGATTACTATTGACTTGCCCAGGATCACATAGCTAGTAAGTGTCAAGGGTCAGAGGCCAAATCTGAACTCAGATCTTCCTGACTGGGGGAGAGGGGGGAGAGATGGCTCTGTCCACTGTGTCACGTAGCTGCTCCATTTGGGCATAGTTTATAAAGATCTCCTATTGGTGCTCTTCATTTTACCTTCACAGTCATTTGTATATATCCTCTTCCACTCAATGAATTTTCTCTTATGTTGAAGAAAAAAAATTAAAAAAGCATCTGTACTGTAATTAGGTTCGAAAGGCTCTAGATCTGTTTTCCTCTACCACCTCTTTGCCAAATAGAGGGAGGAGAGTTTGATCATCTTGTGTCAGGAACCAAGACGGGTCCCTGCAGTGACTTAAAGTTCTGCCCTCTAGCACCCTTTCCCTCCCACTCTTTTCATAAACGTCACTACCTACACTGTTCTGGTCTGCCTGCTTCTGTTAGTGGGCTAGTGAATGGGGTCTCACCAAGGGCTGCCCAAGACAGGAATTGGAGTCATTACTCTGAAAAACACGTGTCTGAAAGGGGGTGGAGGAAATCGTGCCTCTGTGCAAACTGTTTGTACTTCCTCTGAGAGGCCAAGGCTTAGGGCCCAGAGAAAAGCTAAGGGGAACTCGGCCCAGACCTGGTTTCCAACCCTGTCTTTGCCACGGACCAGTTCTGTGACTTTGATTAGTCACTTAACCTCTCAACCTCAGTTTCCTTTTCTGTCACAAACGTGTTCATTACCAAATGCCCAAGCAGTCCCACAAGAATTCACATAAAGCATTTCCTAGGCCTTGAAGTGCAATACACATTATTCTTATCTTGGGTAACATTTGGGGAGTTGCCTTTTGGGATCTCCTTTGGGCTGGGTTTCACTTTTTCCATACATGGAAAAATTGATTTTTAGGAGGGAGAATTGCAAACTACTAACTGAAGAGCCTTCTTCTTTATTTGAGGGCCCAGTTGTTTTCCAGTATAAATGAACTGCTGCCATATTGCAGATTTCATTTACTCCAGAGTCTTTGGTGAAATTTCTTTCCACTCCTAACCTCCAATTCTGGTCAAGTTCTGGTGTCCCCAACTCACCTGGAAAAAACTGTCACACCAAGAATGACCTGAGGTCCTGAAGACCTGACACCTGCTAAGCTCTGATTTTCATGACTCTCTCTCTCTCTCTCTCTCTCTCTCTCTCTCTCTCTCTCTCTCTCTCTCTCTCTCCGTATTTATGTATTTCCCTTGCTTAGCTGGCCCCCTCTTCTGCCTCAATCATTCATCTCTTTTGCCAACCACCTTCTCTTTTCTCTTCCTCTTCTTTCCTCCAGGAGCTTAAAGTATGCCACCACTCCCAACATTTTCCCTGCCCCATTTCAGAATTTGGCCTCCATATAAACCCTCTTCAGATCATAGAATTTAACACTGGAATGAGATATCTACCTCTCACAGAAGAGGAACCTGAGGCCCTGAGGTGGTAAAGAGATTGACCCTGGTCAGAGCTGGGTTTTCCACCTAAGCCTTCTGATTCCCAAACCCTCCTGCCCCCTCCCTGCCAGGAGCTATTCCAAGCTGCAAAGACAGACAATCTGGGGGTTTCAATTTCCTCCAGCTAAAGGACTTGGGTGGAGGTGGCCTACTTCTGTCTTGCAGATGGTGTGGATCCAGAACACACAGAACTCAAAAGACACTGAACTAGGAGGTAGGGGAGAGTGCAGTGATTGATATGAGGGACATTTAGGGCTGTAGGTAGAAGATTCCAACCCCAAATCCCTTCCCTCCAGAAGGTCCTTGACCTTTGCAAACCTTCAATTCTAGTTAGCCCAACTTCAATTCTTGGACCTGGTCAAAAGACAGGGAATTAGTCTCAAAGAATCTGTAATCCCCATAACAGATTCTGGACACAGAGTTTAGGACCAAGTTTCCTAGGTCCCTTAAAGCTTCTGTTTTATTGCACAAACTAAGGGAGATGCTTTTTCAGGCAGCTAGGTGGCACCATAATGCACACAGCATTGGGTCTGGAGTTGTGAAGACCTGAGTTCAAATGTGACCTCAGACACTCCATAGCTGCATGACCGTAGGCAAGTCATTTAACCTCTATTTACCTCGGTTTTCTCATCTGTGAAACGAGGATAACAACATCACCTACCTCCCAGGGTTGTTGTGTGTATCAGATAAGAGTATAATTGTAAAGTGCTTAGCACAGTGCCTGGCATAGGAAGAGCTAAATAAATGTTAGCCATTACTGAGGTCACCCTTATTACCCGGTGGGCAATTTTTCACCTGTTAGGTGGATGCAAGGACAAGTCATTCAGCATCCCTCTTAAGGTTCCACTTGATTTCTGTTCTAGAAAGAGGCTCTGTTAAACCAAACCAAACTAAGCACACAAAGTACAGCATCGTGGAAAGAGAAACATCAGGAAGACTTTCATTCAACTCTTCCTGGGACACTGGCTGGTTGTATGACTCTGGGTATGTCACTTAAGCTTGAACTGCCCAGCAAGGACTGATCCACATTCGGACAGAGAGATGCCTCACAAGGGAATCCTCTCTAACAGTGAAGTCCCAGATTCAGCAAAAGCTCTGTTCCTTTGGTTCTTCTTAGCCCTCTTCTGAAAATGGGTCTTACATGAAAAATATAGCTCCTTGAGACAGCATCATATAAGAGCAGGTCCACGACCAGCCTATTAGCCTTATCTTCCCCAGTGAATGTTGACCAGGAAGTAGGATGAACGTCTATAATCTATGTATGCAGAGAATCCTACATACACTCTTTCATTTGAGCCTCACAACAGCCCTTGACATAAGTTCTCAAGGTACCCATTTAACGCATGAGGAAAGTATACCTTAGAGAGGAGAGCCTCTGGAAAGGGGTCAGAGAAGGCTGTTTGGGAGAGAGATAGATAAGTGAGGGGGTTTAATAGAACTTCCTTCTGCGACAGTAATCAAGAGGAGCCTTAAGAGTAATACTGAATGATTTGTACCCACCTAAAAGGTAAAAAATTGCCTAACAGGTACTAATAATGAAGTAATAATAGCTAACACTTATGTAGCTCTTACTATGTACCATAGAAAGGGGGCCTGGAGTCAGAAAGACCTGAGTTCAAATCTAGCCTCATATTCCTGCTAGCTGTGTGACCCTGGGCAAGACACTTAACCTCTGTTTGCCTTGGTTTCCTTGACTGTAAAATGGAGTGATAACAATAGTATCTACTTTCTACAGTTGTTGTGAGGACCAAATGAAATAATATTTGTCAAGCCCTTAGCGTAGGGCCTGGCACATAGTAGCCATTTGATAGACACGTTTTTCATCCTTCTTTCAATTCCTTCCTCCTTTCCTTCCTTCCTTCCTTCCTCCCTCACCTTCTTTCCTTTCTTCCTTCTTTCCTTTTCTCCCTCCCTCCCTTTATTCCTTCTTTTCTTCCTTCCTTCTTCTCTCCATCCTTTCTTCCTGAAGTTACTTGCCTATTGTTGTACAGAGAAGCAAGTGCTGGAAGCAGGAGTGGAAGCCAGGTCTCCCTAATTCTCAGTCTATCATACTATTCAGTCACCACTAGTTAGCCTAAGCTCTAATGTATTTCTGATATATCATATGCTCAATCAGTCAATAAGCATCAATAAAGCACTTACTATATGTCAGGCACTATGCTAAGAATTGGGGATACAAAGAAAAACAAAAGACATTCCTTGGTCTCAAGGAGCTTCCAGTCTAATGGGGGCATCATAGATGCTCCTCAGCTCCCACTGATGAGAGTTTTCCTCCCATTTCTGACACAGTGCCTCTGTGATAACAGAAACATCAGATCACCTGTCAGAGCCTCAGTTTCTTTATCAGTAAAATGAGAAGGTTGGACTTGATCACCTCAGAGGTCTTTTCTAGCTCTAAATCAGTGATGCTGGGAGGCAGAATAATACATTTCAGGCCTCAATCATTTCTTCCACAGGCTCCTTGATTGTTAAGTTAGCCTGGGTAAACATGTGGCAAGAAGCTGTGCTGGATTGTTCTAGATAGTAGTTGACCTAGGTGGGATAAGAATAACTTCTGGGATGAATTCATATTTGAATCATTAATATTTCCCACCCAAGAATGACCCAGTATGTTAGAGTCATTGGAGTTTCTCCCATTTGGAAGGGGCAGGGGCTTTTAGATACATATGGGAATACACCATCTGGAGTTTCCATCTAGACTACATCATCCAGACTTGTTTCTGTATTTTCTATTTCCAGTGAATGTTATTAAATGAACAATCACAACCCTATGTTCTGGGGAAGGGTTGTAACTAGGATGCAAAGGAGGAGGGGCTATCATTTGCACAGAGATGATCACAAATGATGAAGGCCCAGAGAGATTTAATGTCTCCCTTGATCACACAGGAAATAGAGTCCAGACTAAAGTTGTTGACTGTCTTTCTGACTTGGCCCAGCAAAATGCTAGAGTCTACTCATTTGGTCCTTAGAGAAAATAATCACTCATCATCTTCATCTTATATCTCACAGATTCAGAGTAACCATCAGGATGCTTTAGGTAAATTCAAAGCTGAAAAAGCCTCCTTTCGGTGCCACATCAGACAAGTAGCTGGCCATCCAGCCTCTATCTGAAGTCCTCCAGCAAAGGGAAACATTTGGATTTGGCCAATGGTTTGTGTGAAGAGAGCAAAAACTATCCCTGAAATTCCTACATGCAAAAACACTGTAGTAACTAGTTAGTCTCTTACAGACTCCTTCCTCTGGTTGCCTATGAGAAAAGGAAGCCAAGGGTTTACTACAGCCTGAAGCTCTATGAAGAGGTTACATGATCTGTCAATGGAAAGAAGTGGCACATATGTACACATAGACACAGCACCACCCAGAAAGACTCAGGAAATGGATGTGTCACATGGTTCTCTTTTG
The DNA here is from genome assembly GCA_028658325.1 of Potorous gilbertii. Lineage (NCBI taxonomy): Eukaryota > Metazoa > Chordata > Mammalia > Diprotodontia > Potoroidae > Potorous > Potorous gilbertii. The sequence goes on from CM053770.1 coordinate 14,298,609, forward strand.
TAAACTTTGCTGAAATGGAAACTCTTGGCTTTCTTATGCATTTCCAGGAGAGGCAGCAGAGCCCGGAGAAAGGAATGCTGGGTCATGAATCCAGAGGCCTGCACTCCAATCTCACTTCTCTGAAGGTGTCTCCTCAGAGCTTCAGTGCCTTCATCTGTCAAATGGGCCCAGGAATACGTACAGACCCTTGAGGTTCTATGCATGTATGAGCTATGACTCTGCGGCAAGAGGAGTCAGAGGACTGAGGCTTTTCTTGTGTTGTTTGTTTCTGCTTGTTTGCTTGCTTTAGCTACTGACACCTGAGCAAGCAAGATGGCTTCAGTGAGAGATGTAGCATAGTTTAGTGGAAAAGAGCTTTGGATTTGAAATCAGGGGCCTGGGTTCTAATAATCCCAGCTCAGTGCGTGGCCACCAGTCCATGACTGTGGAGAGCTTTTCCAAGTGTCTTACACATCTGTCTCCTTTGAGCCTCACAGCTCCCTTACTATACTTACTATTTTTTTCAGATGGGAAAACTGAGATCCAGGCAGACCAAGTGACTGGGCTAGGGTCACATAGCTGGTAAGGATAAGAGACAGTATTCCAATTTAGATCTTTGCTCCAAGTTCAGCAGATGGTATCGAAAGTCCCTTCCAGCTTCATATCTATATTCTATAATCTATTCTATACATTACTGCCCCAGCCCTGTTCATTCTACTTCTGCAGCTTTTAAAGATCGATCCATTGCAAACATGTCTCTCTGTACTTCTGTGTCTATGGACCTGGCTGTGGTTCTTCATTGGTTGGGATAGGGAAATGCCTGGTACCAGTGAATTAAATATTTAAGGGGCCCATCATGATATCATGGTACATTTTGGGAGGCAATGAGAGGCACTTTGCCACTCATAACTTTGGCAAACTTGAGAGTGTCCTTGGGCCTCATATTACTTATCTGTAAAATGGAAATTCGAATAATAATGCCTTCCCTACTTACCTCTTAGGGTTGCTGTGAGTGTCCAAGGAGATAATAAACATGACAGCTCTTCGGAAAGGATAGACATAAGTGATTATTAGTCAGTTTATTAAATGCGATCTTCCTTATAATGATAAAATGCAGGAGAGGAGAAAAGAAAGAGAGAGAAAGGAAGAATCAACAATGAAATTCATGAAAGAAAAGCCAGTATTTCCAGGCACTGACTGATGGGGAACCTTATGAATCTCTGGAGAGAAGATGCTCTGGAGATAGGAAAGTTTCTCTGAAGAATCAGGACAATTCAATGTTTTTTTGAAGGTCAAGTTAACTCAGGAAACTAGGGCAACTCCTTCCCCCACATACTGATACAGTCCAGTCTATCTAATGGTATTCCAGTGAAATACCAAATGATATCCAATAATAGCTTCCCTTTTCAATGTGTTCATCATCTCTTCAAACGCAAAGTTTGAGCTCACTCCAACTTTACATTTGAAGAGATGATGAAGCCAGTCTCAAAGAGCTGAAGTAAATAGTGGAGCAATAAGTTCTTAAATGGTAGTCCTAGAGCCTGAAAGAATTCATGCCTCTTTCAAATATGCTTAATAGGAGATGACAAAGGGACTAGAGCTGTGGTTTCATTGATATAGGGAACTCTTAGGTGAGGAGATTCTGCCAATGCAGGTCATCATGTTCTCTGCAATTTATAACCTTAGAAAAGTGCCCAGAGCATTGGGAAGACTTGTCCAGAATCTCACAAGCAGTGTGAATTAGAGGCACAGCTTGAAAGCAAATCTTTCTGACTCTGAGGCCATTTATACAAAGGTGCTTCTCTCAAGGGCCCAAGGACAACCTGGCTGCCAAGCCTGAGTGTTTATACATCTCCATGGCCCTTTTTGCTCTGCGTAGCACTTTTCACTTCTGGCCTGCTGATACCTAAGAAGTTGGCCAAATCCTCATCTCCCTTGTTTATTTGATTACAAAAACCCTTTTCTACCTTGAGCCTAGAAAGGGTGCACACAATAATCTAACATTTTCCTTCTGCCCAGATAAAGGTTCAGGCCTGGGAGAGGGGCTTGCCCTGTGCCTAGGATATGTCACTCACAGGTTCTCAATACCTTTTTGTAAGCAAATTGGCCCAAGTCACAATCTTTTCAATGGGTCCCTCTTTTGTCATTATCTTTCTCTGTCCTCAACCCCACATGCTAAAAAAAAAAAATCCTTTTGCCTCTTTCATTCATACCCAGGCTTGGACAATTTGGGAACTGAGGATCCTTCAGAGCTCAAAATGAGCTGCTTTTCCTCCTATACACATGCTGTTTGGACAAAACCTCTTAGGCTTTGACCTTTTGGCTGGAGGTCCCACTCAGCCACCAGCGCTGAAGACTGGGAAAAGATGTCAAAAATAAACTTGGCTGGGATTCCCAGCAGCTGCTCCACCTTCCCCCTTCAGCATCATTCCTAGGGCAGGCATGAATGTCACCGACCAGAAGGGGTGAAAGGTTCATAAGCCCATGGAGATGATGGCGGTGAGAGCAGGTCCGATTCTTCCTTCACAAGCCAGACCAGAAGTGAAGTGCTAGACTGAGAGTTAGATCATAAAACAGACTGGTGCAGCCTAGGAAAGGCTCAGGTCAGAGTAAAAATGCAATCAACGAATAAGGGATTAACATATTCCCGTCGCTAAGCTATACAGGGATTGGAATCTCAGCTCTGCCAGAAGATTACAGACCACACCACAGAGAAATGTCTTTAAAAAAAAATCTAGAAAATTGGGAGAATTTAGAACTTGGTTAGACATCAAAAGGCGGATGGATATCTATGAGAAATAGTCCTACATCCCACACCCATCCCAAGCAAAGTGTTATTCTTTTGAAATGAACCTTTCAATGGAGGTGCTGCTTTTGACAAGGCTGATATGGACCCATGGTTCTCTGTTCCACCCTCGGAGGCCAGAACTGGGAGGAGGGTGTCCTTCTGCTCTACCTCCCCAGGAATCAAGGAGGGCCCGCTAGAGTTTGGAGACACCAGCATGAAGAAGAAGGAGAGTTTGGGGGAATCTTTTAGCTGGGCAACCTACGTTCATCTCTCTGGTCAGCTGGAAAGGGAGCAGAGAAGGAAGATAAATTGCTGGGATTGGCTCCGAGGAAGGTGAATGACTCTACTCTCAGGCTCTACTATAGGCTTCTGAGGCTTTGGATCCTCAGAATTCAGAGGAACACTGACAGACTCTACTTTTGGCCCAGTCCGACTCTCGGCTGCACGGGAGCTCTCTCAACTTGCCTTCTATCCCTAAGCTATGTCCCATGCATTTGCAGAGCAGCCCGGTCACTCCCTCCAGCTCCCACCTCCCTCCTTAAACCTCGAAGCCCTCCCGATCCCCTCCCTTCAGGCCCCTAGTCCTCACCTCAGCGGCTTCGGCACTGGAATGGCTTCTCCACAGGATCCATCTCCGTGAGGGGTGCAGCGGAGACTGAGGGAGGATCTCTCAGCCCGTTGACCTAGACCGAGTCTCAGCAAGCACTGCCTGCCTCCCCCGGCCTCCTGGAGTGGTAGGGGGGCCTGAGCTTCCCTCAAAGATCCTGAGATGGAGCCAAGCAGCCTTCTTGGACTCGGTGGGCCCAGGCAAGGCGGAGACGCCAGGGAGATGGACGGATTGATTGAGGGCCAGAGGAACCGGCGCAAGGAGACCGGCAGACCTGAGGGCTGCTGGACCCGGAGCCGCTGCGCCGATCGCCGGCCTCTGGCAGTGGGGGGCGCAAGAACACAGCAGTTTGGGAGCCGGCTGCTTTTGTCCTTGCCGCCGCGGCCTCCTCTACGGGAAAGAGGGAGGGAGGGGGTATGCTGGGAGGCGGGGATGCAGACAGGGATGCAGACACGGATGCTGTTGACTGGCGGGTAATTACGAGCGAGAACAGGAGGCGGGCTGCGGGAAGAAAAGGAGGATCCCCGGCAGCATTACCTGAGCGACCCTGGGTCGGGAAGCACCCCAGGTTCCTCTCGGGGCGGGCTCGGACGCCTGGGACCCCTTCCTCTCGGCTTCGCCTCCTTTTCTTCGTCCTTCTGCCAGAGCAACGCATTCGTGGACCTTTTAGGACTTAAAGGCCAACAAAAGACGCTGAATCTAAACTCCCACTGCGTGTTCGAATCTCACCTTTTCCACTGATAACCTTAGTGATTTGGGTCAAATCACGTCCCGGCGACAGGGTGTTGGGTTCAACTTTCTGATTAGGAAAATGAGGCAGAAAGGAATGGCGCTTCCAGTAGATAGTACCTGCCCCTATACGGAAAGAGAGGTGGATTAGAATCAGAAAAACTGGGTTCCAATCCTGTCTCTTCCACTCAGTAACTGACTAAAGGCAAGTCACTTAACCTCTGCGGGGCTCAGTTTCCTCCCCTGATAAAGGAGGCTACCAAAAAATGAATGCTAGTGACATCTTGGAGCTGGGTCCGTTTTCTCTCTGGGAGCTCTTTCTAATTTCTATCGTTGTGATAGTAATCTTTAATCTCGATTATTCACTTTACTCCCTCTACGAAAGGTTAATTATTGATAACATGAAAATTGAGGGAGAGAATTAGTATGTAAGATTTGTTTAAAATTCATCCTAATGAACTCTGATCTTGCGTCTTTCCCTGCTATATTAAACAAGAAATGTACACGTGAAAAATTGCAAAAGTACGTTGTAAAAGGTAATTTTTTTATTTCTTCACAAAAAATAGCGTAGATTTTCTAATCAGCATGTGACCAGAATCCCAAACTCCCTACCCTAAAGACATTCAGGGGTCAGGGACTTTCTGAGGATAAGGAGAAATGTTGATTGTTTAATCTGTCGATGAAATTGACATTTAGGATGAAAGGGGAAGAACAAGTGGGAAAGAAATGCAAAATCAGCGTGGAGAAAAATCTGTTGTTAAAGTTTTTGACAGACACATGCCTGAAACAACAAAAATAAAGGAGTGGGTTGGACTGGATGAAGCTCAGGTTTCCTCCAGTCCTTTTTCAACCCTATGAAGGTATTAAAAGCCGCTCATCTGTGGCCTGCTGCCAAGGTGGAATGTCCTACTGGGAAAGACTTTGGCGTCAAATGTTGAGTACTCTGTTCATTTACTATACTCCTAAGCACACACCTCTTGGTTTTCCTGGTGGGTCCTAGGGTATATCTAGGGGTCTATCAAAGTGTCAAAGAAGTTGGGGAGCTGGTGGTCTTCAACATTTTTCCATAATGAATAACTAGAATGTGCCTATTTGGGGTGCCTAGAGGCAAATCTTTGGTCTCCATCTGCCTTGAGCTAAGTCTATGCTTGCACTAGAAAAATTAGGTCTGAAAATTAGAGCAAATACTCAGATACTTCAAACAATGGAACACAATGAATTCATATATGGATGTTATAAGGATATTTCAGGTTCCCATCCCAAATTGGACAAGGATTATTGGTAGAAGGTGCCAATGTGAGGGAAAGCTTACTTTCTTCACTGAGACACTGTTTTAAAACCATAGATGCACTCAAATTTGAAGGAATCTTGGAAACTTTCTTGTCCAACCTTCTTATTTTATGATGGGGAAAATCAAGACTCAGCTTAGGGAGGCATCTTTCTCAAGGCCATATAAACAATATACGCTGGGATTTGCATCCAGGACTCTCTGGATTGTGGGTCCAGCTGTGTGTGTGTGTGTGTGTGTGTGTGTGAGTGTGTGTTGGTTTGCATGCTGGGGAGAAGAGATGGAAAAGGAGTCATGGGAGGGAAATGGAGAAAGAAATTCTCTAGATTAAGGATTTTAACATTGAAAATTTTAAACTTTATATCAGCATTTATTTTCTCCTTCATTGTTCCTCTAATTGAGTAGTGAAAAAGAGTAAAAACATCCTAACAAATATGCACAGTCCAGAAAAGTAAATTCCCACACTGGGATGTCTGAAAAAATGTGTGTGTCTCAATCTGTACCTTAACTTTTTCACCTCTCTGCTAGGAGGTAGATAGTTTGTCAGTCAATTGGTCAGAAACCTAAAATTTTTCAAGCCTATTTTTTTCCTCTATAATTTTGTCATTGTACAAATTGTTCTCTAGTTCTCTGTATCCATTTATAGAGGTCTTCCCAGTTTATTCTGAAACTATTTCTTCATTTCTTATGGCATAATACTTTTCCTTAACATTAATAAAACATAGTTTGTTCAACCATTCCCCAACAGGTGGTACCCCTTTATTTTGCAATCTTCGCTACTTTGAAGAGAACCATTATAATTATTTTTTGTTCATATAGTTCTTTTTTTCCTCCTTTGTCCCCTCTTTTTTTTCAGTGGGGTGCATTAGACTTAGGAATGGTATGGTTGGGTCAAAGGCTATGAGTATAGTTCCAAATTGCTTTCTAGAATGGTGGGCTAATTCCTAGTTTCACCAACAGTGCATAAGTGTACCTATTTTCCTTCAGTTTCTCCATATTTTTTATTTTTGTCTTTTGTCATCTTCAACAATATGATGGGTGTAAGGTGAAACTCTAGAGTGACTTTAATTTGCATTTTTCTAATTATTAGTGATTTGAAGCATTTGTGTGTGTGGGGGGGAAATGTTGGTACTTTGAATTTCTTCCTTTGAAAATTTCCTGTTTGTATCTTTTGAAAAATTTAATTTTATTTCCTGATCTGAATTCTCTCCCTCCCACTTCCCTGTCCATATCCTTTGACTATTTGTCTATTGGGGAATGGCTCTTAGTCTATAAATTTGAAGCAGTTTCTTACATATTTTGGATGTAAGACATTTATCAATTTGCTCCAAAGGCTTTCCCAATTACCTGCTCCCCCTATAATTTCAACTGCATTAGGTTTGTGCAATATTTTTTGTTTTATGTAATCAAAACTCATCATTTTAACTTTAATGATTCTATCACTTGTTGGTCATAAACTCTTCCCCATCCACATACCAGAAAAGTAATTTCTTTCTCACCCCTCTAATCTGCTTAGGATCACCTTCTCTATCTAGGTCATGAATCTATTTGGAGTATCCTATATATGCAAGCAAAATGAGACTATTGCTATCGAGATACTTGTTACATGTCATTCATAGTTTATAAGTAGTATGGTTACTAGTCAGAACTAGAATCCAGTTCTCTCTAGGATGATAGATTTAAAGCCAGAAGGCAACAAAGAGATCAATTTACCAGAGGAGAAAGTTGAAATTCAGGGAGATTAATTTGTCCACCGTCATACAGTAGTTAAATACTTGAAGGGAGATTCGAACTTGAGTCCTGCTAACTCCAACTCGAGGGCTGTAACCCTTCTTACATCAAGCAGTTTCTTGAGTTTCCAATCCTCCTTTCGCATTGCACAGTCTCCCAGTAAGAGAGCGCTGAAATTAATTTAAGAAAAGGGGGCAAACAGATTTGTCTTGGGTTTTACAGCTTTGGAGATTTTCCCCTCTTCATGGAGACATCTAGGCTCCCTAGAGTCTCCCTCTCCTTCTCCTCCGCTCCTCCCCCCACCCCACGCCCATCTCACTCTCACGCCGTGTTTTGCCCATAGTGGGCGCTTAACGTCTGTGGAACTGATTTGATTCGTGTGGACTCTTGCTTCGATCAAGTCTCGAGAGTGCGTGCGTTCGTTGGCAGAATCTTGAGGCTTCCTGCAGAAATGTTTTTATCCTTTTCCTTTTTATCCTTTTCCTGACGAAAACCCGTGCTCAGCCATCCCTTCCCCCAGAGGCCGCGATGGATGAGCCGCATGTGGTTTTCCTAGTCAGCCAACCCTCAGATGACAAAGAGTTGGCTTTGGAGTCACGCAGCTCTGAGTTGGAAGCCGTCTCTGCTTCGAAATAATTGGTAGCATCTCTTAACTAAGCTCTCTGAGCATCAGTTGCAAAATAGAAATAATAACTCGTGCAGCCCCTTCCTCCCAGGGTTGGAATGAGGCTCAAATGACATAATTTGTGGAAAGCTCCATAGAATTATTAGTGTCTCTATCTTTCCTTCGCTCAAGTCTGAGAGATACCTACTACAAATAAATGTTTGTACAAGCCAAACACAGAGAGAAATTGCAGGTGATACGTTCAGTGTGTATATGCAGAAAACTTCAGAATGATTTTTAGGAGTCAGTGAAATGTCTAGGGTTGTGTTGTACTGATTCAGTAGTTCCTATTCTCCGAGACTTGCTTGGGAGCCACGGTGAAAGAAAGCAATTTGCCCAGTTATTCAGCAAATAGATTAGATGCATCTCTTGATTCTAGCTCTTCCCAATTCAGAGGCTTGCTCGCTACCCTCTGTACCATTCTGTCTTTCTCCGGAGTGATGCAGAACCAAATTTCCTCAGTACCTCGACACCACTACTCTAATATGTTGGAAGCTGGGAAGTCACAGACATCTACAGACCTGTCCATTGTCTGACATCTGAGAGAAACGTATGGGTCTCCTTCACCCTGCTTCTTCCTTCCCTTCTTGGCAATGATCTTTTCAACCTTCACTGAGCTTGGACCCTGGGTATCAAACCTAGTTCACCCCTAGAGGTTCAGATCTGAATAGTGACATTTTCTCAAAAATCTCAGAAAGTATGGTTCAGGCAGCTGGACACTTGATTTCCAGCTGCTTGATCCTACTTTCTAAGCTAATTTTTGATTCTTGTTCTCACTCCTGCTCTAATAGAAGCACTCTGAACACCAACAGGGTGGGGCTAGTGGTTGACCTGGTAGCATCAGTTGTCCTCCAGTCCCTTCTCCAGAGTGCCCATATCTCTTCTTCCATTGCTGGGACAGGCAGGGAAAGGAGTGAGGAAAAGTATTAGTTAAAGTGTTCCTTAAAGAAAGGTCTTGTCTGCAGAGTAAAACATTGTTTCCAGTAATAGCAATACTGTTGGAAGAGTAACTGTGAATGACTAAGTTGCTCTGAGTAATATATATGTTCAAATGAACTATGAAGGACTTGTGAAGAAAAATGCTATCCAGAGAAAGAATTGGAAATATGTATGTATGAAAGAAATGGAAGTGTGTATTTTATGGTTCCATGTATATGTTTGTATGTATATATACATAGAGAGACATACAAATACATCAAAACAAAGATGCTCGCGCGCGCGCGCGCGCGTGTGTGTGTGTGTGTGTATAGTTGACCTCTAATATGAGATTGGGAAGGAGGGAGAGAGATGACTTAAAACTCAATGTAACAACAAAAAAAAATACAAATGTTTAAAAACAAAACAAAAAAGGTGCCATCTAAGGTTGGGGCTAGGAGTTTGCATCCCCCAGGCAAGATCTGGAGATCATGATTCTCTTCTCCATCCCCAAGTGGGGAAGTGGAGCCTCTGTATTTGTGCCTGCCTATCCAAGGACTTGGTCTTTCTGTCACATACCAAATAATGAATGACATGGAGAAGAGAAACTTTTACCATTCAAATATGGTAGTTTTAGAGATGATTATTTTAAAATATCCCTCTGTGTCCTAGGCTACAGTGCACTTGGCTTCTCCTGGCTCTGTACCTGTGGACAAAAGAAAGGTGTTTAGCTAATGGATTCTCATGAAGTGTGTGTTGTAGGAAAAGGGAAGAAGATGTGATAAATTTTTACATATAAAAGTGAGTTAGTTATGAATTATTATCTATTAAGAAGGAGTCACTTAATCCTAGATACAAAGATTCCTGATCCTTATCCAATTCACCAATTATGCAGATATGGACACAGGAAATGACAGCTTTAGGTGCTGGTCTTAGGTGCCAGCCTATTGGAAGATACTATTAGATAGAGAACAGGAAACGCACACACACACACGCACATGCACACCTCTTACAAACAAAAAAACAGCTGCCTTTCATTAACCTGAATTGGTCCTTTGCGAATTCTGGGGAAGAGGACTTAGTAGGCTCCTAAAAGAGAACTCTGGGGGTCAAAGTAACATTGGATAATCCTGAGACTTTCAGAAAAGTATCTCAGGACCAACCTACAAATGAAGAAAGTGATGAGCAGAGAATTTCAATGACTTAGCCAAGGTCACAAGAGTAGTAGTAAGAAGCAATCAAGATTTGAATGCAGATCTTTTGACTCCACATCCAGGGGATTTCCCACTACAACCCACCATGTCCTAAAGGTGTCTGGAGCTCAAGAGATGTCCACACATCTGTGCAAGGGCCACAACCAGACCAGATTTTTTCTCCAGTTACCAAGAGTTGCAGTAGGGAGCTGGAGATTAGGAAGAAGATGAACTTCAGGCTACCTTGGGGGATTCTCTGCCTAGTGAGTGGCAGCACTCCCTTGTCAACATTTCCTTTGTCACGTGAGCCCCAGGAGGACAGTTGCTTGCCACACCTTCCTTAGTGGTTTCCCTCAGGCTTTGTCTACATGGGTCCTGAAAATGAGAGAAGTGGAGCAAGGAGTCATCAATTCAGACAAAATCAACAAACCAAGTAATCACAAGAGGAGGCAAGGAGTAAGGAGACAAGGTGAAAGTGCAGCCTCAGTTTCCCAGATTTCTAGCTTACTTGAATTTAAATCACTGCATTTTGGTCTTTTCTTGCCTGGAAGGAGATGAGCATGAGAATTCAATAACAGACCCTATTCCTCTCTTCAGGTCTTTCTCCTTTGTCTCTAGAATAGAGACCTCTGTCTCTGGCAAGAGGAAAGGGATTTGAGAGAGTTAGGTTCTGGGTGAAAGGGCTAAGTAACTGTGCTGAAGTTGTGGGGAGGGGAGGTAGCTCAGTACTCTCCATCGTCAGGATCCCCAGGATGGTGGGGGATGAAAGGGCTTTGATGAGGTGAGGGAGCTAACTGACCTCAGCGATGCTGTCCAGCGTTGGTGCCTTCCACAGTGCTCCTGGTTGCCATGACTAAAGATGGTCCTGAGCATAGGTCCAGGGTTCTAGAGAGTTTGATCCAGTGAGGAGTTCCAGACAATCCTCAGACCCCTCCTCCAGTGATGGATTTGGTGTGTGAGGGAGCAGGACTTCATTCTTTTTTTTTTTCTGGGAGGTCCGAGGCTCACAGCAGTCCCAAATAAAACCACCTTAGCAGGGGAGTGAAGACACCTTTCAGCATCTTCTGCGGATCCTTTCCTACTTCAGAGTGAACAAAGTCCTAAAAGCTTAGGCTATAGCCTCAGTAGAGGAAACAGCTGAGCTCAGGGGAAAACACTGGGAATTCTCAGTCACAGGACCTAGGTTGGAATAGTGATTTTTCCACTTTCTCTTGGCACCTTGGACAAGTCCAGTTCAGCTCTCTGGGCCTGGGTTGAAACGAAGTAGGTGGTTTTAAGACCCTTTCTAGCCCTAGATCCTATGAGTCTGTATCAACTTGGAGTCTATGTCTTCCTACCGTGTGACCCCGGATCTCACATTCTTGTACAAAACGAAAGACGTTCGGACTAGATGACATCCAAGGTTCCAGTTCTTAGAGCTATGAACCTTGGTCGCTCAGGGTTTTCAGTCCACATTTCTTAACTGGTACTGCCTTAAGGCAAGAGGAAAGTAGTCAGATAACCTTTCTGTCTTCTCCCTTCCCTTTCTCCCTTTCTCACTTTGATTCTGAGAAACATCCCCCCCCCCCGCCCTTTTTCCCCTTGTGAATGAAACACAATCGGGTTCCCTTTCTATCCCCTCCCCTGCTCTCCAGCCACCCTCAGCACCCCCAAAAGGGCAATTTGCAAAGGTTGAAATTTCAAAGGTGATGACCCCTGAATGGCCGCACAAAGTCTCTCAATTTAAAAGGCAAAAGACACAGCCAGGCTTCTCCAATTAATTAGCTAGCGAAGGACAGGTGGCCATTTATTCAGGGCAGGCTTTCGGAGAATCCTCTTTTGTCTTTCCATTTTACGAAAAAGCGCAGACATATTGAAACGGCCTCCTGCCGCCGCGGGGAGCGAGATACCTGCCTTTGAGATTCACTGCCCCCTAAATGTCCCCGGCCATTCCATATAACAGAGGTCCCCAAGTTTGCATCCAAGAGCAGTGAACCTGCAAAACGAAAAACAAACAAGCAAAAAGGACAGGGACCAGAGCAGTGGTAATGACGAAGAATTCACAATAAGGACGCCAAGTCTCCGGATAACTGAAAAGCCAAAGAGGTTAGGAAGTTGAATTTTGAGTAAATGGAGGCGGGGGTGGGGGGTGTTGGCGGTTGGTGGAGGAAATCGATGAAATTTCGGGGAAAACATAATGGAACGTCCTCCTTCATGGAAGAGGTGAGGTACTAACAGATCAGAATAGTGTATACATTGTCACATGGGGTTTCTGTATTGTATATTTTTCTCTCTTTTATTTTTTGGTCAAAAAGGACGGTTCCGTCTAGGGGAATAGGCAGGAACGACTGCTATAAAGATGAAAGGTATGAAGCATCCTCCTTCCCAACTATAAAAAAATTTACCATGCTCCCGGACGAATCTTGGAGCACATTTCCTACCTCTCACCAGGGAGGTGGGGGTCTGCTCGGGCAGAACATCATATACTTTGTAGGGCGTTTTTGGTTATCTTGCATTAACTCTAATTTGTTTCGATTGTTCTTATTTACATATACTCTAGATGAGAAGAAGGGAGTATTTTCAGAAATTACAGTGGTGAAAAAACAAAAGGCAAAGAAAAAATAAAAAAAGAACGTAGGTGCTTAGTTCTTCAGCAAATAATGAAAAGATTGTCAGATGCTGGTGGACATCTGAAATTCCTGGATGTGGGGCAGGGGGTGGGGCAGGAGGGGTGAGAGGCAGGGGGGCGGTGAGCTGGAGCGACTCTGGGTTCCATTTTAAATAACAAATGCATCTTATCTCCCACCTCGACAGCCCCGGGGCAATATCCTTCCCAAGCCGCCCCGCCGCCCCGCCCCTATGCTCTTAACTGCAGGAAACAGGTCCGGAAGCTTTTGAAGTACAGAGAATTGAAACCTGAGAACTCGGACTCTCCAGATCTTCAGAGATAGTCATTCAGCCTGGCAGGAGAGCCGAATATGCCCGACGAGGGGCTACACTCCGCGGCTGCTGACGACCCAGAGGATTCCGGTAGCCGGTTTTACTCCGAGCATCCTCTGAATGCTCTCTCCGGGAGCCGGGCTCCTTCTCACTCTGGCTCCTTCTGGGGATAGCTGGGCCCAGAGAGTGAGCAGGCAGCTTCGCCTTCTCCCGATCTCCCTTCAGATTTCAGTAATGTTGTCAAAAGAACTGTAATGAAATCGTGACCCAAATGCCAGAATCCTAAGAAGAGGGAAAAAGGCCTTTCCTCTCTTCTCCTTTTTTTCTCTTTTTCTTCTTTTCTCTTTCTCCTGTCCTCTTTTCTCACTTTCCTTTAGTCCTACTCATTTCACCAGACTTCTTTCCTCCTTCCTTCCTTCCTTCTTTCGTTCCTTCCTTCCTGTCTGCCTCCCTGCCTCCCTCCCTCCCTTTCTTCTTTCTTCCCCTCTTTCCCTTCATCTCTCTTTAACAATTTTACCTTATCTGAATTTCTTCAGTTTCTTAAGGGCTATTCTGGGAAGCAAAATTTTAAAGAAAGGACCCAGCACCCGCTTCAACTATACATAATGTGTTTTCACACCGCCCTCCCCACTTTTCCAATTAGTTTATGGTCCAAATGACCCCCATCAGGAAGCCTGGTAGAGCAAAGCCCAGCACATTGGGATAGAACAGGAGAGGAGAAAAGAGGACAGACACAGGACGTGGAGGTTGTCGCTTCCATTCTGGAGAAAAGGAGTCGCAGTTTTCTGGAACCTGACCTCAGTTATCTTAGGCTCACTCTACCAGGTTATACCTGTCTTCAAAAGACGTTTTCGAATCCTTGGGGACGTCTTTTCGTTCTTATTTCCAAGAGATTGTAATAATGTTGGTAACAATAACAAAATAATTATAATTAGGGTTAGTACAGTCCTTTACGGTTTACAAAGCATCCATTATTCCATTTGCTGGATTCATGGGAAAAACCCCGGAGTGGAAAGACACATCTGTGTTGAGCATTTTATGTAACACGGTACCTATGCGGGGGACCTATAATCTCGAGATGATCACGCGCCCCATCTCTTCATCTTCTAGAAAACATCAGAGAGGAAGAAATATCAAAAGGAAGGAGAATCCCATTGAATTGTTTTAAGAGAGGGGAATAGTGGAATGGAGGTGGAGTTTTCAAAGGGGCCTGTCCCAAGAGGCTTTGGTAGAGCCGGATTTGTCCATAGTTGGACCCTACAGGGAAGGATCGGAAGCCCAGTGAAAGTGACTGGGGGTGGGGACTGGGGGAGAAAGGCGGTAGCGAAGGATTGCCTTAGAAAGTACAGGCCCCATCGCTGCGGTGGCTTTGGTCTTGTCGGTAGCTCAGATTCTGAGGATTTTGATTTTGAGAGGACAGAAGAGGAAAAGAGAAAAGCCGTGGCTATCTTCTTGCAGACATCGATAAAGGGGACAGAAAGTTCAGAGTCCCGCATTTTCAAGCAGTCCACACTCACTACAAACACGAGGCTTACAGTTTTGGGTTCCCCCTCCAACCCCGCCCCCCAACCCTAGCCGCACTCCCGCAGTCTTCTACAGAGTGTCTAGAGTTCTGCCTCTGGCCGGTCTCATCAAACTAGGGGAGATGGGAGGGTCCGCCTACGGATCCCTCATTCTCCCCGTCAGGCTCCTCTTAGCCCACTTCAATAGTAAACATCTTCTTTCCTTTTGAGAGTAGATTAAGAGGAAAGCCCTGCTCTCTCCCTGCATGTCCTCTTCCTTGATGAACACCAAATCTCCCAATCCTGATTTTCCTATTTCCTCGTAAAAAAAAATGCCCACCCCAGGCCTCCCCAGTAGAAAAAGGTTGCGACTTTCTGCGCAGGGAACAGGAGGAACGCTTATGTCTATGTCTTCTGGTAAAGCAGGGATGGAGGGAGTCCCTAGGAGCCTGGGGGCCTCTGTAGCTCTGGATAGAGACAGAGAGGGGGGAGAGGCAGACAGAAAAACAGATAGAGACACAGACAAATAGACACAGAGACGAAATCTGGGTCCTAAGCTGTATGCCTGTGACATCCCGTTGGAAAAAAAAAATGAAGGCGTCTCTTGCTTTCCAGTTCCCAGAAGTAACTGGAGAGTAAGGTGCAAGAAAGGGCAGGTTGGTTTATTACAAATATTCAATCTACAGATCAGGGAGAAAGTATTAAGTGCCCACTCTATACTAGTCTCTGGGTACACAAACTCAGCTGTACCCTACTTCCTCTTTCCCCACATATCAAGCGGAGAGCATAGTCCCCAGGCTAGCTTCTCTTTTTCTAGCTGAGCTTTAGAGCTTATTCACTTCTGGAGGAGAGGGCGTTTTGGGGTCCTGTTTCCTCTTATCCTAGCTCTGTCCAGCCTATATCCTCGCGATGCCCAGAGGTCAGGAATTCCCCGAAGAGAAGTAACCGGGCAGGGGGCGCGAGCATGTGCATGTGAGTGTGCAGGTGTGCACTGGATGAACTCTAAGGCGACCCTCTTGGAAACAGAAGGAAAACTTCCTTGGAGGTCTAACCATGTAAAACCACGCTGCGAGGATAGCCCTTTCAGAGTCCCACAGGACTTTTACCACTTGCTGTCAGCTCCCTCCTCCCTCCCTCCCCCCTATCCAGCCCGGGCAGCAGGACTGGGCTTGTAGCTCTCCCTTTCTCTCTTGCTGTCAAGTATGGAGTAGTTTCTTGTAGAGCGCTGGCAATCGCCAGTTCTCTGGGGGAAGATTTCCTTCCTCTTCCCCACCTCCATTCCCGTCCCCAGAAATAAACTGATCCTTTGGTCTTTTTTTCCCGGAAAGTTCGTTTCTCTCCTTCCAGGAAGAGCTCAAGAAACAAATATCAAATCCGCCCCCCACCCCCACACAGATACCTGAGCTGAGAGGAAGAGGCGGAACTCAGAGCCGAACCTGTCTGGAGCCTTAGGCCACCTAGGAGAGGAAGACGAAAGGAATGGGGCTTACTGTCAGGAGGTCCTCTGGGCGCTGCTCTGAAAGACAACACAAAAGTAGCCCTCCAGACAGAAACTGCAAGCCTCTGTTGACCTGTGGGAAAGAAAATCAGAGGAACGAAGTCTCACTCACTCAGGGTACGATGGCAGTCAAACCCGAAGAAACCCTTGTCCGAGGAACAAGGAAGGACAGAAAAAGCTCCTAAAAACGACTCTCCCCACCCAGGTCTTTTCATATCCCAGAGAAATTCTGATTGTCTGTCTCTCTCTCTGTCTCTGTCTCTCTCTGTCTCTCTGTCTTTCTCTGTCTCTCTCTCTGTCTGTCTCTGTCTCTCTCTCCCTCTTCTCTTTTTATCTCTCTCTGTTTCTCTTTCCTTTTTAAAAGCTTGTGAATAGATTTTGGTTCGCGAGCTGGTGGCAAGATGCTAAATAATTCAAACGAAAGCTGAGGTTGGCGAGGCTGTCTTCACACTTCTAAACGTACTTATGGACCCCCCCGACTCAGCAAGGCTAGATCAAGGTCTCGGTTTACCAAAACAAAAACATCAAAAGGCTACCCCCCAATTGGGAAGCGCTGCTCCCTCGGCTCCCCTTTCTCTCGCAAGGCCGAAGAAGCTGCGTTTGCACCGAGTCCCATTTGCATCCCCCCACCCCCATCCCCCTGCTTTCCCCTCTCGACCACTGCTCACGCCGCACTCTCCTCCCCATTCGAGCCTGTCCACACCACACCTGGTGCATCGCCGCCTAGCCATTAGCTTCGGGCCTCCTTTCATCTTCCGCGTGGCAGACGTCTCTATTTATCCACTTGCAATCAATGAGTGGCGTCACCAGCGGTCCCGTAATGACGCCGGCACCATTAAGGATGACAGGCTAGAAAGAAGAAGGCAATGGTGATCCCTCCCAGAGCCAGCGCAGCCCAGCGGAGCGCGAGCATCGCAAGGTGACCTGTCTTCCTGCTACTCTGTGCGCTCCGCTCCAAGCCGATCTGCTCCGCTCCTCCCCGGCGGCGCGGCCCAGCCCCGCCGCCCTCTCTCTTCTTCCCTCGGTTTCTCTCTTCCGTCGAACTCGGAGGCCAAGGGCTACGGGTTGCTTGAGCCTGGGCAGCTGCCAGGTGGGAGCTTTCTGGAGGGTTGGAGCCCCCACCTCTTTCTTTCTGAAAAGCGCCCGGGGATGGAGAGCAGGAAGGACATGGTGGTGTTTCTGGAAGGAAGGCAGCTTGGCACGATCGTTGGCAAGAGGGGAGCTAATTTGTCCGAAGCAGTGGGGAGCCCTGGCCCCGAACCCCCAGAAAACATGATCCCCCGGAATTGCCTGAGTCCCCACTCGACCCCCCTGGCATCCCGGGAGAGGGGCGGAGACAGCAAGGAGGGTGAAGTGGAAAGATTGCCGCGGACCGCGACGGGGGCGGGGGCGGAGAGTCGCCCAGTGGGGCCCTCCTCGGAGTCCCCCTCTGCCCAAGGCCAGCAAAGCAGCTCGGATACCGAGTCGGATTTCTATGAAGAAATCGAGGTGAGCTGCACCCCAGACTGCACCGCAGGGAGCGCCGAGTACCAGCACAGGAAAGGTACACACCAAGCTTTGCCCCAGCCCGCTCTCCCTCATTCGCCTGCCTCCCCCACTCCCAGTCCCAGAACCCCGACGGCCCTCCCCTAGCCCTCCTCTCCGCTGCCCTCCTGGGCAGCTTCTGTAGTCTCTTGCGCTGAAGTGTCCGGAAACGATGGAGGGATTAAGGGAGGAAAAGAGAGGTGCTTTCCTCGGCCTAATTCCAGGTGAAGCCACAGAGGCAGCGGGGAGGTCCTGGCTGGTTACCAGCTTCCTCTGCCCCAGCCTTCCTCCTAGTCCCACAACTTGGGGAAGGGTGCTCACTTGCCTATCCCCGTGCCCCGTGCAAGGATCAGGTTTTGAGTCTAGTTCAGAGTGGGGTATTGATTCACAGTGAAGAAAGCCCCAGGCCTAGGCCTTGGGCTTGGAAATGGGCGGGTATGCTAGACCTAGTGTTGAACAGTCCCACAGAAGCCTCTGGGAGATAATCTAGGAGACTGGGCCCGAGCGTTGGACCGAAGGTTAGACCACGCCAAGATCCGGGCTTATGAGGCCTCAAACGCTTGGTGTGGACGCTTGGTGTGGCGGCTGGGCAGCAGGGTTTGTAGGTGGCAGACGTACTAACTTGGAGGTAGACTGCGTATGCCAAGATGGTATGAGTACAGAAGCATTCCCTAAAGAATGGTCCAAAGGCAGTCAATGCAGGCCTCCCGATGAGCCGCCGCCCAGCCTTTTTGCACCTCGGCTCGAGGGCCGAATTACCTTGGCACTTCCAGGGCTCGGCGGCGCCAGTTCGGAAATGGTCCCAATGAGCTAATTGCCTTTGGTCTCTGACACAAAGAGGGCGAGTTACATTTGCAAAGCAAAGACCGCGAGCGGGCCTCCCCACCCTCCCATCCCCCCTGTTCCTCTGCCTCTACTCCAGCATCCCCATTGAAGGCCCCATCCTTTTCCCTACACCTCTGTCTCTTCTAATCCCACCCCAAAGAACAAGGAGCCACGAAGGGTGGTGGTTCCCTGGGTAAGGAAATCCCACCTTTTCTCTTTCTGCACTATTCAAAGTTAAAAGAGCGATCACCGGGCTCTAGGCTGGTGCACTGCCCACCTTCATCCCTCTCCTATCCCGAGGCCTTCGGCAAACAGGTTCAGCAGCCGCGAAGAAAGGGGCCAGAGAAAAGACAGCCTCTCATGCGGGGAGAGAGCAGAGTCCCAAAGTCCTTGTCCAGCCACTTTGCCACAGGCCCTGTTACACTCTGCTTAGAGTGTGGAGTTTGAGGGCCTTTGGTGCAGAGCCCTAGCTAGCTCGAAGGGTTAGGCGCGGGGGGCGGGGGTAAAGGGAAGGACAGAAACGCAGAAGGAGGGACACCAGAACAGCCCACATACCCAGCCTCATTCAGCCAGTTCACTCTACACTCACATACTCTGTTCGTACACCTACTCGGAGCACATCCTGAGGCAGACTTCTTACGCAAGTAGTATTCGTGTACCTGTTTGATGGCGCGCTCCTACGCACGCACACACACACACACACACACACACACACACACACACACACACTTCACGACGCTCTCTGACAGAATGAAAGGCTAGTTCAGCGGGGTAACAATAACTCCATTTCTCTTCCAATCCTACAGAGACGATGGTTAGCCCCGTTGTCTCCCTCGTTCCTAGTCTCTGGAAGGAGTAAATGCTAAATATCCAGCTCAGGCCGATCACCCTTCGTGGTACCTTAGTTTCTGAAACCCATATACTAAGTCGGTGGCTCGTTTTCACCTCGCTGTCCCTTCCTTCCTTGGGTGGGATGGGGGTGGGGTGGGAAAGAGAAAGGAACTGTCTTCAGGCAAGTACTCCTTTACCTGGAGACAGTAAACCCTAACTATAGCTCGGGGGAGTCGGGTGTTGGGGGATACCTCCCTTGTCCCCTTGTGCTCCCCAATCCCACATCCAGCCCCAGCCCACCCCCTATACCCCTTCCAGGCCCTCTGAGGCATCTCGAGTAGGCAGTGTGTCTGCTTTGGCATCCCTTGTGCAGGGACATGCTCCGAGGCTCTTTCTGGCAGTCCCAGCAGCGGAGAGGAACCCCCCAAAAGCAGCGGCGGGGGAGGCCCGGGAGGCGGCGGAGGCTGCGGAGGCGGTGGGGGCGGCGGCTCCCAAGGCTCTCTGGCCTGCAGCGCCAGCGATCAGATGCGCCGCTACCGCACTGCCTTCACCAGGGAGCAGATCGCCCGGCTGGAGAAGGAATTCTATCGGGAGAACTACGTGTCGCGGCCCCGGAGGTGCGAGCTGGCAGCCGCCTTAAATCTGCCGGAGACCACCATCAAGGTAGATAACGCGAATCCCCACAATCCTTTTTCCATTGACCCTCTGACTAGCTTCCCCAGTAGAGAAAGAGATGGGAAGCCAACTTCCCCCTTTGATTTTTTCCTGCGTCCCAACCCTTGCTGGAATCCTTGACTGGGGTGGGGCCCAGGGGAGAAGTAAACCAGAGGTCAGATCTAGGTGGAGGTGGAGAAGTGGAGCGGGCTCAGGGGCTGAGATCTGGACTAGGGAGAGAGTCAGGGAGTCCTGGGGAGGGAGGCCAAGCCTCCTGTGGGTTTCTCCCACCCCGACTCCCCCCACTCCCAGGTAATAGTCTTCCACTAGCCAACAAACTCAGTTCCTGAGTCCACTGCCGCATTAACACCTAATCCTGATGAGTATTCTTAGTATTTCCTGTGAAATAACAAGCCTTCTTTCCAACCTCCTCTTCAACGGCCCTCCCTGCGCCCCCTCCCCCGCATGTTAATTCCCCGAAGTTAAGTGAAGGCCAGTTTTTGGTTCTCAGTGAGCTAGATACAGAGGACAAAAGACGTCGCAACCATTGCTACAAAGCCTTAGCTCCATGAGCATATTCTCTTGTTGGAGAAGTGTTGAAGGACAGCTTTCGGGGTTCCCAGCTAGCTTTCCCCACAGTCATCTCCATCAGAGTCCAAATTCGTCCCTGCCTTTAACCAAAGAGGAAAAAGTCTCTCCTGCCCTCCTTCTGGACAAGGAAAATGGATCCAGAAGGCAATTAGCACCAGGTGTCAGGGCAGAAATGGAGGGCGGGTGGATCAGGGAGATCTGGTGAGCATTCAGAAGTTCCTCTACTTCCTTCGTCTCTGCCAGGTGTGGTTCCAGAACCGCAGGATGAAGGACAAGAGGCAACGCTTAGCAATGACCTGGCCTCATCCAGCCGACCCTGCTTTTTATACTTATATGATGAGCCATGCTGCGGCCACAGGGAACCTGCCCTATCCATTCCCCTCCCACCTGCCCCTTCCCTACTACTCACATATGGGCCTTGGAGCCACTTCAGCCTCTGCTGCCACCCCATTCAGCACTCCACTGAGACCCCTGGATACTTTCCGGGTCCTGTCCCACCCTTACCCGAGACCTGAACTCCTTTGCGCTTTTAGACATCCATCTCTCTATCCAACCCCCACAACACATGGACTTGGGGGTTCGGGAGGCAGTCCATGCTCATGCCTGGCTTGTCATGCCAGCCAGTCCAACGGCCTGGCACAGAGACCTTCCGGCTCAGACTTTTCCTGCTCCTCCACAACCAGGACGGACTCTTTCATCACTTTCACGCCCTCCGTACTGAGCAAAACCTCCTCCGTGTCCCTGGATCAGAGGGAGGAAGTCCCCCTTACAAGATAAAAGGTACATCTCAGGTTTCTCCAGAATACACATTTTTAGGGCAGACGCTCTTGCTCTAAGACTTACCCTCCCACCACCCCACCTTGCCACCTTTATTTAATTCCCTTCCATCTTCCCTTGGACATCAGTGGAAAAAAGGAGACAGAGAATTAGAAATAACAGCCTGAAAAGGATTTCCAGGACCATGAAGAGAAACTCCTGGTAAAATGTTGGGAAAAGAAGCCAGTGGGCTGGCCATGTTGAAGACACAGCCTGCCATTCATCTTTAGAGAAGACGCTAGAACCTGACAGGGAGGGGACCCTCCCTGGGCATGTCTTCAAGGCTCCATATGAAAAGAAAAAAAAAAAAGACAAAACTTTAAAACCCACACAAGCACACACACACACACACACACACACAAGCACGTGCAAAACAACCTTACTCTCCTGTCTTTATCTGACAAAGCTGAAACACTGGAAAGGGGATATTGCTGTCTTTAACAAAAAGTTGTGTGCATACACACAAACAACATAAGGAGCTCTTTTTGCCAGATTTTCCAAGTCTAGTAATAGAGATTCTGGATAGCTGCACAACTCAGTACTTCTTTTTAAAAATAGAGAAAGGGGAAAAAAGTGTTCTGATGCCATAAAGATACTACCAACATGTATACATTTTTGGTTGTTTGATTGCATTCTTTGTGTCTCTGAAATACAATATACTCCTACTGATAAGGATCTAATCTCTTCCCTAGAACTCTGCTTCCCAGCTCCCTGCCCCAGCCTACCTTGATTCTCATTTCATTTCTGTCTCTGTATCTGTCTCTCTCTGTCCCCTCCTCTTGTTTGTTTCACAAAAAGATCTTCAAAGGAAAGGGGGAATTTCCTTGTGTCAATGTGCCGATGAGTGTTATTTACCCTAACACGAGCGTCTGTTCATCAAGGGCTGAAGGGTGCCCCCCACACCCATCTAATTTAGCAAGGTTGTGTATGTAAGAAGGGCCTTTAAATGCCTGGTGTACAACAGTATGTGCTCTGAACAGAGACTATGAGCCAAACGTTAACAAGCCACCAAGGGAAGAGATTAGGTGATGGGGAGGGAGTGGGCAGAGCAGAATCCTATGGATAATCACAGCGTGCAAATTAGAGCAGAGCAGACTTTGTCTCCTTGACTTGTTCTTTGCCCTTCCATTATCCATTTGACTTTTAAATCTCCCATGCCCCACTATCCCCTCTATTTTACCCATTCCCATTATCACTACCTGCTTTTGTGTTTGTCTTTCAAATGTTCTCTATACAACTCTCTGCTTCTTTAGTGAGGGGAGTTTTTTTTTCTTCGAGAGGGTTTTGCAGCCCAGGGGAAGAAAAATGATAGTGTCTTGGGTCTTGGTGGAATAGAGAATAACTTCTTACTCTCTAACTGAACCCTATTTTTCTTGGAAGCCCAGAGGTTTCACTGTTAGATTTGTTACCATATTTCAATAAAAAGCCTGAAAGAATCAAGAAAGCATAGCACCTTTGGGGGTTTGTATTATTCAAAGGAGGGATGCCGGAACTTTTTTTCCCCTTTTTGGTGGGGGAGAGAGAAAGAGAGAGAGAGAGAGAGAGAGAGAGAGAGAGAGAGAGAGAGAGAGAGAGAGAGAGAGAGAGAGAGATTTGGTTTTATTTCCTTCCAAAACAATAGACAGGAGGCCTTTTTAAGTAAAGGAAAACAAAACTCCCCTTTGCAGAACTGGTCAAATGTTTAGGTGGAAAGATCAGCACACCAATCAATAGTCCTTGTCTTTCTCAACCTCTCCTTTTTGAACTCCCAACAAATGCATCTAGTGAGAGGTGCATCGTTTTAAAAGACCATTATATGTTTGAGGGGAACTTAAAATTGGGGCTTGTGTGAGGTGATATCTGTTCAGCTCCACCCACCCCTACTTTCATTTTTTTTTTCACTAGCTTGAAACTTGCTGGAAAATAGGAGCACTTAGTAAACTGTTACATATGTACATATATACTATATAGAAAGATATATGTTTATATAGATTATGGTATGAACACTTTAAGTGTATACAGAGGGCTTTTGTCACAAGAACCTCCGTGAAGAAGCGGAGGAAAGTTCCAGAATCAAGGGGAGGGGTTTGAGTGGAGGAAGTGATGGAAGTCTTGAAGTGTTTTAGGTTGAGGGGAGCGAGGGAGGGAATACACCTGCCACATTCCACTTGGAGCAGGCTTCTGTCTAGGGTTCCATCCTCAAACAGAACAGGGAACGTTGACAGAGAGATGCTCTGCCCTTCAGTGTGATATTCACTGGGGGGAAAACTCCGAGATAAGTCTTACCAATACAGAGTATGGTTTGGGTGGTCTACTCAGGGTGTTTGTGTTGGCTGTGCTCTGAAGTACCTGAATGCTGGCTTCAGGTGTTCGACTTCAGGGGTGAGGGGGAGAAGGAGGGATCATTTAGGATCATTTAGGGAGACAGCATCAGCTCCGGTCTATAGTTCCCCATTTCCCTACTCCCCATTCCCCATTTCTGCCTTCACTTTTATTGCCAAGGAAAAGCCCGAAGTAAACCCACGAAAGCCAGCACTCCCACTTTTCTTCCTCTTGCTTCCCCTGCCCACACACATACCAAGCCTTTCACCCAAAGGACCTCCCGCGAGGAGCTGTGGCCCTCCTCCGACAGGGTGGGCTATCTTCCAAGGATCAGGCTGCAAAAACCCAGTGGCGCATTTCTCTGTTCTTTGGTCGGAGGCCCGAGATTGCTTGCGACAGGTAAATAGGCTGCGGGTTGCCGTGATGCCAGGCGTATTTTCAGTTAATAGGGAGGGAAAATGAGGTGTCTGCAGCGATATTGGAAAGTACAAGATCGATGATCCATCCTCGTGTCCAATCAGCAGCCTTTAATTGACTGTATTTTCTGGGTAATTGAGCCACTCTACCTCCGAATTGAAGTGGGAGATATAACAATACATCTTGCCAGGGGGAATTACTCATCACCTCATAATGAAATTTTCCTTTTGCCAAGCATTGGGGTTTTGTGCCGGGGCTGCTCAGCCTCCCCCACCTCGCCCCCTTTTTCTTTTTTAATGTGTGCTCCCCTAACAGGACTGAACAAGGGGCCGCTTTCATAACTGAGAGACTTTCTACAAGTGTCCAGTCTCCCTTCCTCCTCCGCGGGGGGCTCCAGGGCTTTCAAAGGATTGGGGGAGCCCTAGAGATTTGAATGGAATCCCTGGAGTATCCCCTCAGACCGTATCCCGCTCTTCCGAGACTGGTTCCTACTAGCATC
Source organism: Potorous gilbertii (assembly GCA_028658325.1). Lineage (NCBI taxonomy): Eukaryota > Metazoa > Chordata > Mammalia > Diprotodontia > Potoroidae > Potorous > Potorous gilbertii. Next base: position 14,322,880 of record CM053770.1, read on the forward strand.
TCCCAACGAAGCTCAGGGTCTCTCCGAAAGCTCAGTCGCCTGACGGCGGTGCCTTCCTTGAGCCTGGTGGGTAGCACCTGCTGCCCGGGTCGGGGTCTCCAGCCTGGGCCGCTCTCGGGCTTCCATCCAGCTTGAGGGAGCGGCTGCCTACACGCAGGCCGGAGCTCCGCGAGCTGTTAGCGTTTGATTGATTGCCTTATTAAAGCGTGTTCTTGTAAGTGTGACCAAGCTGATTGCATTGCATATGTTTGGGATAATGTTCACTTTAAACAACTGCATAAAAGGGCTGAGCTCTGTAGAGGGAGGCCAGGGGTGGAGGCAATGGTCCCCACGAGCGCTTCTTCGGCAGTAAATCTCCTGGTTCTTCAGCCAAATCTCTGGGCCCCCAGGCCCCCTGGGCAGCTCCACCCCCACCCCACTTAGTTTTTCATTTGCAGTTGACTTGTTTCTCTGGCATCTTATCTCTCCTCAGCTCGAATTCACCCAGACAGGAAAGCCTCGCTCACTTGAGGACAGCCCATACACACATCAACAGGCCTACCTTGCTCTCATCAACCGCTTTACCCACCTCACCCCCGCTCCCTAAGCTACGGCTTCCCCCTCTCCCTAAGAGCCTTCTGGGCCCAAGAAGAAGGAGCTGGAGGGTCCCCTTACCCACCCAGCATCCCTATCTGAACAGAAAGGCTAGTGTCCCTCCACCCCCATTCTCCCTTAGAGCTTTGGCGGGCTTCGGAGAGTTTGAAACGATCTTTTGTTACCCAACGATTCTCCCGCTCTGGTGGTTACATTATCTCCCACCAGGAGCCCCTGGAAACCAATCTCCTCCACCATATGTCGGTTCATAAGGGTGGGTGTCATGGGAGACAGTTGCTCCGGGTGGTCGGACTGAAGGAGAGGCAAGTCTGTAGAGAGAAGGTTCTGCGAATCTATGAGGACCTTCTCCATCCATCTATCCATCCATCCATCCATCCATCCATCTCACAGCCTGCAAGGAGAAAAGACTAAGCAATAGGTAATGGATCTGAGGAGGAAAACCTATGCAAATGTTTGTGAATAAGTTTACTTTTTCTCTGATTACTTCCATAAGTAATCTCTTTCCCCTCCTCTCTTTCTGTCTCTTCCTCCCTCCTTTTTCTCTCTCTCCCAGTTCCTCTGTTTCCTGTATTTTTATTTTATTTCTCTCTTTCACTGCCTTCTCTCTTTCTCCTCCATCTCTTCTTCTCTCTTGTGCTCCTTCTTTCTTCCTTTCTATCTTTTCTCTGTCTCTCTCAGTCTCCCTCTCTCGTTCCCACGATCTCTGGCACTAGAAGGTGGACTAGAAAGTCCACTCTCACACATCCTCGGTCTCTCTCCATCAGCTCACTTTCTAACAAAGAAAGCAAACAATTCGTGGTCCTCAAACCTATTCCTTCTAATGAACTCATAGTCCATGTCCCTCGATCCAACACCCCGCCCCCCGCCCCGCACCCTAGTCCCAGGCACGGTTAAGGAATCCTGCTGCGAGCGAATTGCAGATTTATAAGAGAGATCTTAAACATCCACCGTGAATAACTCGTTCTGTTGAGATGACAGCAGTCCTTGAAAGCTGCACCTCTTGTTTGCACGGGGAGAGAGAAAGAGAGGGAGAGAGAGAGAGAGAGAGAGAGAGAGAGAGAGAGAGAGAGAGAGAGAGAGAGAGAGAGAAGGAGAGAGCGCACCCTCCTCCCCAGGACAAGGAAGTTTATTTTCCACAGCCCCCTCACCCCCCACTTTGAAACGTGAATTCAGATCGTTTTGCAGAAGGATCTGCCGTCAGTCACTTGGTCCTTTAGTCTACACTCCCACAGACCAGGAGATAGAACACAAACGACGGGTCCCAGTTCCACCTTCAGCAGATAGGTCTATCCTAGGAGAAAAAAAGGTGAGGAGAGGACCCAAACCTCCCTCCCCAAGGACCTAGCTCTCTCCCTAAAGTAAAGAGAGGGCAAAGCACTTTCCCAAATAAATTTATCAGCAAAGAAGTGGAAGTGATTTTCAGATTTGAAGGAAAAAGTCAGAAAGAGGGAGACAGAAAATGAAAGGAGGAGGAAATAAAGGGGAGAAGAGAACAGCAAGAAAAGGTGAAGTAAAGAGAAGAGAGGAGTGAAGTAAAGAGAAAAGAGGAAAGAAGTGAGGAGAGAGGAGGGGAGGGGAGAAGATCGTCAAAATCCTTTAGAATTTGAATCGTTTCAAGTGTTTTGGGTCCTCGATTTTTCTACAGATATCCACAGGAGCATGACAGGGTTAGTTGGAGAGAGGAGGAAAGAAGAGAAGAGAGGGAGAGAGAGATGAGAAAGGAAGGCAGGAGAGCTTGCCACTTAGAAATAACCCGAAAGCATTAAGTAATTATTTAAAACAAGGCTGTTTAGAAAAATATTTGTATTTATTGCAGCTGCTCGATTGAGCTCGTTAAAGGCTGCGAGCATTTAATTCGGTTACAATCTCATTTAAATCCCGCTCCGTTCCAGCAGGCTGGGACGCCTGAATAGCCCAATCACTCCGTAATGATGATGAATGAGAAATTAATTCACATACAAGCAAGACAATTTAGGCCTTCATCTGTTTAAATAGCCTTCCGATATTATCCGCAATCTCGGGTCACAGATTGAATCAATTGTCCAATCCTGTGAAAGTCACATCCTTGCATCTTCATCGCAGTTATTTATGGCACAGCCGGGGCTGCTGAAAGGTAGACGCTGTTAACAGGGACAATTACTTCAAGGAAAGCGTTGACAAAATGGAAAACAAATGCCCGTCTTTCCTTGCCAAGTTGCAATCCAGGGCTGGGCCTGGTCCCGAGCTCTTCGGAGGCAGGCTGAGGGACCTTGGCGGGTAAGGAGAGAGGCCTGCCAGACCTCCCTCCCATGCCAGGCTGCTCTGCCCTTCCCTTTCTCCCAAGTTCCTTCCTCAGTCTTCAGTCAGCTGTGCCTCTCAGTTAAATACCAATATCCTCCACCACTACCTCCCACCCAGCATCCCTAAAATCAAAGCAATGGACAGTGGGGAGTGTCCTTTATGTGCATCCCAGATCACTCTGAGAAGTCTCAGTCCAATCTTCCTCTGCACCAAGTCCACACCAAGATAGAGGGGTGTTCACTGCAGTCCTAAGCCAGGGGAGAAAGGAGAAATTGGAAGGGTGGTAACTGGCAATAAGAAGGAGGTGAAACTAAGGATATTTCAGGAGGGACCCTGGACCTCCTGTGCAACCAGAAGGTCCACAAGGTCTTAGTTTTGCCAGATAGGTATATATGTATGTGTACGCATACACACACACACACACACACACACACATATATATGTGTGTGTGCGTATGTGTATTTATATACATATGTGTGTATATAAATATGCTCATAAATTTTGGGATTTCTTTGTATATAGATACAGGTAGATATCAATATAGATATAGCACTAACATTTATATAGTGTCTCCTGAGAGCCAGGAACTTTGACAAATGCTTTACTCTTATTATCTCCTTTGACCATCCCAACAATCCTGGAAAGTCAGTGCTACTATTATCCCTATTTTATAGGTGAGGAAACCGAAGCTAACAGAGGTTAGGACTAGGAAGCTTCTAGGATCTTTATGCTTCCATCTAGTTTCTGTCAGTCTTTGTGAGACTCTTCCTTTTGGTTTCCCTGTCTTGGCCTCAGGGTCTGATTCCTGTCATCCTTTCTCTCTCTCCTTATCTCTGTCCTACTCTTTCTATTTCTTTCTATGTATTCTCTCTCTCTCTCTCTCTCTCTCTCTCTCTCTCTCTCTCTCTCTCTCTCTCTCTCTCTCTCTCCTTCCCTCATCTTTATCTTGGTTCCTCCCTTTCCATTCTTAGGCCCCCTTCCAATTCAGCTAACATTTCTTTGGGATTAATCCTCTCTTGCTGAAGAAAGGTCAGCCTCTGGCTTAGAAGGAAAATGGACCAGAATCAGAGGTTTTGCTTAGTGTGAATGTGTGAATGAAAGGGACATCTTTTCCAGATAGACAAACATTTTCTGTTCAATTTCTTTTTAAACCAAATGGGCAGTTACTCCCTTTTCCTGCAGAGACATTTTCACAGGATCAAAAAAGATAAAGAGCCTGCCACTTCTACATAGAGGCAGAGGCCAAAAGAAAACTTGGTAAAGGGAATCAGCTTTCACAGTGCTGATAGTGGGCATTTGGAGGCTGATTGGAGGATGGAAACATATAGCAACATTCTGTTTTTATTTTTATTTTTTAAATTTTAATTAATTTTTTTCAAGGCAACTAGGGTTAAGTGACTTGCCCAGGGTCACACAGCTAGTGTTAAATGTTTGAGGTTGGATTTAAACTCAGGTTGTTTTAAAAATTAAAGACCAGTTCCATTCTTTGGTCTAGAACCCCTTCCTTAGAGGACCTGATTGCAGGGCCTGATAGAAATCTTGTGTCTCACTCTCTGTAGCTTGGACTCAAAAGATTCTGACACCAGAAGCTGGAGAAGAACTCATTTTCTCTTACCCTTGCTATTGTCACAGAAGTGACCCTCTCTCAAAATCCAGAATGCATGTTCTAGCCTTCCCCTTCCTCCTCCTTCCTTTTCCCTTTCTCATTCCTCTTTTCAGTCAATTAGTATTTATGAAGTACTTACTATATGCCAGATGCTGCCTTCTACCTTCTCTGTTCCTTTCTTTCCCTTCCTTTCTTTTTTCAAAAAAATTTCTTCAGCTTCTCCTGTTCCTTCTCTTTTTACCTCTCATTTGTCTTTCCCCATCTCCTCTTTCTTCTCTTTCCATCTTTTTCCTCCTCCTTTTCTTCTCCTTTCTTTCTTTCCTATTTCCTCTGTCTTCATCTCTTCCTTATCCATCTCTCCTTTTTATCTTTCTCCTTGACCTGACTTTACTGGGTCAGAAGATGCCTCAGATGCCCTGAGCCTCCTCCTGAGCTGGAAATCTGTCTGCTTCCCGACTGCGGGCAAAGGCAGAGGGCTCAGCCGTATTCTCTGCAGCCAGGTGAAAACCTGGCACCGCTGGGGGATCAGAGTCGAGCCCAGAAGGCTGCAGAAGAGGTGGGGACCGGGCACAGAACCCCGGGGATGGCCTTTGGGGAGAAAGGAGAGGAGAGGAGCGGGGTTGACGCCGCGTTCCGTTTCCCCTTTTGGCCCCAGCCCGTTTTATGCGAAAAGCCGGTCTCTGCATCTCCCGCACACATTCCGAGATGGGTCTTTTCCAATCACCTTGCTGCGGCCCCACAGTCCAGGCAGCCACTTAGGTGTGCCTGAGGGCTAGATGCGCACCCGAAGGGTCACCAGGACTCTGTTGGGGAGGGACTCGGGGCCTCGATTGCACTTTGAGGAAAGACCCTTCGGTTCTAGGTGAGGACAAGCTCATCTCTGTCTTTGGTCCCCAAAGGTCAGTACTGTGAAGACGGAGACAGATACAGTATGGGGACAGAGACAGATTCAGACTGAGATTCACACAGGCAAAGAGACACACAGAGGTCAGAGAAAAAAGGTGGAGTCGGCGGTGCGGGTCTCGGAGATAGAAATAAGACGAGAAAGGAAAAAGAGAGAGAGAGAGAGAGAGAGAGAGAGAGAGAGAGAGAGAGAGAGTTTCTTAAAGAGATGGACAGATGTAGAGATCAGAGAGACAGAAACAGAGAGCCATATAGCTTGCGGAGGCCAGAGAAGAGGCAGGGGACATAGAGCTAGAGACAAACACGCACAGAGATAGAGACAGAAGAAATCAAAAAGACATAGTGCAAAGGTTCACAACAAACACCCAGCTACATACACTCACTGGGTCTATAGGTGTGTATCATTCCCCACCCCCGTCCCTCTTCTTTCTGTTTTTCCATATGAAACAAAAGCCTAGCTAAAGGATTCCTGAGGCTCGGAGGAACCACTCCCGGGACCGACTTTGATGTATTGCTGTCCAATTAGTGCCTTTAATTGGTGTCCTCCGGGACGAGGAGACCTGGAGCTGGGACGCAGCCTCCACTCGCCTCCCCAGCACACTCACAAGGTAAAATTTATAACGTGCTGCGGCATCCCCGCAGGGAGAAGTGAGGGAGAGGAGGATGGAGGGAGGGCTGAAGAGAGGGAGAAGGGAGGTACACTGTGAGTCCCTGCAGTTCCGTCTCTTCATGTCCTCGAGTCTGTCCCCAGAGCCCTTCCCTGCATAGATGCGGTGGGAAGGGACCGACCTCAGGCACTCCTCAGCACCCTTCTAGCTCAGCCTGGACCTTCCCAGATGATCTCTCCTTGGCCCACCCCCACTTCCAGCCCAATTGGGCAGGGGAAGGATTATAAAGGATCCCCGGGAGCTGGCATTGTCTTCACAGGCCCACCCCAAGTGGTCTCCCATCTCGTTAATAATGGCTGTTTGTTAACAAGGATGCGGGGGTTAAACAGTCTGGGCGGAAGATTAAACACGCCTTGTCAGGGCTCTGGGAACTAAGCCGCAGCCCGAGCCCTCCCTGAGCCGCTGGGGTGCTCTGGGACCTGGGGCTAGACCTCCAGAAGCCTGGGGGTGGGGTGCCAGTGAGGGACTGAGGCGGGAGTTTCCTCCGCAAAAAGGTTCCCACTCGGGTGCTTAGCCCTGGAACCTCCCCACAAGGGCACAGCAGAAAGGCACTAGAGGCTTCAGTCTCTGGGAGCTGGGCCGAAGACAAGGCTCAGTCACCCAGGCACCATAAAAAGGCTTCCATACTCCTCCCTTCCAGGGTCATCCTGCCAGAAAGATGGATCAGCAGGTGCCTGTCCTTCAGAGGGAGCCCTGACGGGGGGTGGGGGGTGGGGGGGCAGGGCAGTGTGGAAAGAGACAGAGAGAGAGAGAGAGAGAGAGAGAAAGAAGGTGAGGGAAGGAGAGGGGAGAAGAGGAAGAAGAGGAGGAGAGATGGAAGAAGGAAATACAAGAGTAATAAAGCGAAGGAGCGATTTTAACATCCCTTCTAGGGCTATTTCCATAACTTTCATTAGCACTGGCAAGTTGGGTCCACACAAAGTGGCTGACCTAATTCTAAGGGGTCATCTTAAGGAGCTAGAGTTTCTAGGACTCATTCATGAACTCGCCTTCAGTGTAGTTCCCATTTATTATTAGCTGGCCCAACTTAACTAGTTGTTAGAAAATTTACTAACTCACTATATGGTAAGAACAAGTAATACAAAAAATACACTGCTAAGTGGCACAGAATTTCAGGCCTGAGACACTAGCTGTGTGACCCTAAGCAAGTCCCTTAACTTCTGTTTGCCTCAGTTTCCTCATCTATTATATGGAGATAATAGCAGCACCTATCTCCTAGAGTTGTTACAAGGATCAAATGAGATGCCATGAGATAGTAATTGTAAAGCAGTTCACACAGTGCCTGGTACATTGTTATTGGGTCATTTCAGTTGCATCCAACTCTTTGTAACCTTATTTAGGATTTTCTTAACAAAGATCCCGGAGTGGTTTGCACTTTTTTTCTCCAGTTCATTTTACAGATGAGGCAAACAGGGTAAGTGACTTGCCCAGGGTCACACAGCTAGTAAGTATCTGAGGCTAAATTTGGACTCATGGAAACCAGTCTTCCCAGACTTCAGGCCCAGACCCAGTGCTCTCTCCGCTATGCCCCCTAGCTGCCTGGTACACAGTAAGCGCTATATACATGCTCATTCCTACTCTTCTTCTTCTCATTGTATTGATATTTTTCATCCAATGATCAAAGCATTTCACTCCTCCTGGTACGCAGCAAGCATTAGATAAATGTTAACCCCTGTTGTTGTTGGGGGGTTTTCTATGTATGTCTCATCACTTGGGAACTTCCTGAGCACTTCCTGTTCCCCCTTGTGCTGTGTACATTAGTGGGAGAGCATACTGCGGGTTTACTGGGGGAGGAGGGGTGCTTCGCGTCTTCTGTAATTCCATTTCAATAAATACATTTGCTTTGAGCAGATTATCTTCTCAGACTGAATAAGGACAAAACAAACACGTTAGTGTTACATTTTAAAGAGTCCAGTTCTAAAGAGTACCTAGAACCTGGGGCAGTCATCCTCCTAGAGATCCAGCCTTTGTACAAGGGGCAGTGTGGGGAAGGGCTGCACAGATGCAGATGAATGAGTTCAAAAACTCATCAGCCTGTACGAAGTAGAATTTCTTTATGCATTTTTGATCACCTTACCTTGGGGCAACAGGGGAATGTCTGAGGTGAAAAGCACAACATTTCCCAGCATGCCTGGGCTTAGAATCAGGGAATTTCCCATCATCATGCTATGTGCTTGGCAACAGGATGATTCTGTTGTGAAGAGAGTGACAGTTGTCAATCCACAACCACAGCACCTGCTGCTAGGGTTCCTGAAAATAATGAAAGAGAAATGAGAACTGCATGACTCTGGGCCCAGCCAAGATGAGAACTCTGTGGCTACATGGACAAGAGAGTTGAGAGAGGGGATCAGGGAGATGCAAGTTTGCTGACTTGTGAAGACAAATTGTCCCCTACCCTCCCATGCTACAGTAGGAGAGTCCCCAGTAGGTCATTTCCTAAATACTTATTGTTGTTCAGTCATTTTTTCAGTCGTGTCTGACTCTCCATGACCCCATTTTGTCTTTCTTGGCAAAGGTTCTGGAGTGGTTTGCCATTTCCTTCTCTAATTCATTTGATAGATGAGGAAATTGAGGCAAACAGGGTAAAGTGACTTGCCTAGGGTCACACAGCTAGTGTCTAAGGCCAGATCTGAACTCATGGAGACCAGTCTTCCTAGGCTCCAGGCCCAGCACTCTATCTACTTCACCACTCAGCTGCCCCCCTCAATATTTAGGTGTGGAATTTAATGGGAAAGTGGAAGGAGAAAGAGAGTAGTTATATTGTATTATTAGCAGTTATATATTATATTATTTTCCTGTTACTTTTCTCTCAATGGGCTCATATCTTTTGAATTGGAAGGGACCTCAGAGGTCACTTAGGCCAAATCCTTTATTTTACAGTTGAGGAAAATGAGTCATGGAGCTTAAATGAGTTGCCCAAAGTGACATGTCAAAGGCAAGATTTGAACACAGATCCAATAATTTTACAATTCAATATATTTTCTTTGCCTGGTATGTTACTATGGTGAAATTGAACTTGACTGATTTGAGAAGTTCCAGAGAGAACTGTGCAGGGCAGCAAGCCAAGACAGGAAGTAGGGAATGCCAATTATATCAATAGACTGTGAATCCTGTCCTTTGAAAAGCCCTAATCCTGTACCAACATTATTTATTACCTGTTTAATAATCGCAAATCATATCTTGAGTTTTGCTTCTTTGTTTAAGGTTTTGTTTTCTGAAAATCAACTTAGCCCCTAGATTTCCCACTAGAGATGGGATACCTACACATGACTTACCCCAGCCCCTGCCACCTCTTTTGGGAAAGATCATTAGGGAGGACTTCAGCTTCAAAGAGTGATAAAGCCCCAAGTCCAGGGTCACTGAATTGTCCACTCCATGGAACTAGACATGAAGTAAGCAAACAAAGGAACAGAAAACCCTCAACTTCATCAGATGAGTAAAAACCCTTTCCCTTGAGGTACCCAGCTCCCAGTATGATAGTTCTGCCAAGCCTTCCCAGATGTGTATTCAAGTGATCCAAGGAAGTTCAGGCTGACAGTCATGATTGCCATCAAATGGCATTCGATTGCTGTTGGGGTGAGATACACCTGTACCTGTGTATTCCCCAAATAAGCTTTCCTCTACTCTGTTACACAAAGTCTCTCTCCTGTTGCAATTCATATAACACCAAGTAATTTGCACCTGAGTTCTCATCAGTGTTTCCATAAGGCTAACATGCCTGTGTTTTACCAGTGGTGTAAATTATATAACTGAAAAGATCCCCAGGAAATGGCTTGAAATAGGTTCTACCTGTAAGTTTCTCCTCCCCCCCATTCATTGTTTCCTCTTCTAAAATAAACATGCGAAACCCCTTTCCCTCTCCACCAAAGTGTAACCTCTGGGAGGGCAGGTTCTCTTTCATTTTCATTTTTATCTTCCTAGCTTCAGGGAACCACAGTTGGTACTAAATAAATACTTGTTGAGTGACAAGAAAGCAGTTATCAGGTTGCATCAGGTTTCTGGACCCAGGAAGACAAGATGTCTCATTGACCAAGAAGGTCTAGGTCTCTGAATCTTGAGCCAGGAATTAGAGTTAGGTAGCAACATAAAAAGATCCCTGAGTCAGGGGCAGGGCACTTCCCAGGTCTGTTTGGAGGAAAATATGAGAATCCAGCCTCTAATATTGACCAGTTATGTGACCCTAGGCAGGTCATTGAAGTTTCTTGCACCTTGGGACTCACTAGGACTTTACTAAGACAGTGATGGGAAAGAGTTCTCAAAAACAGCCTTACTATTATGTAATAAAGATGTGCCTGGTGTAAAATGTGATTAATATCACATTCTGTGTGTAACATGGGAAGATGGAATATAAATTCAAATTCTTTTATGTGTTCATGGATTAGGTGACCTTGTGTGCCTTTCAGGGGAGGGAGAGTGATGTAATGCAAAAAGAACTTTGTGTTTGGAGTCAAATCTTGACTCTTATTTAGTATCTACATGACCTTGGGTAATTTCCCTCATTTCTCTTGGCCCTAGTTTCCTTACCTGTAAAATGAGGGGTTAGACGAGATGGCCTCTGATGTCCCTTCCAGCTTTGAATCTGCAATCCTATGAACCTATGTTTTCACAGAACCTATGTTTTCACAGAATCTCAGGGCTGGAAGAGACCTTGGAGGCTCTCTACTCCAACCTCTGCCTGGTCAATAATACCTTCTAACCTCAGCCTCCCTAGGTGGTCACCTCAGGCTCCTCTTGGAAACCTCCATGGAGGGGCTCTCTCTTCTATTCCTTTGAGGGTAGCCCATTCTACTTGGGCATGGATCTCCTTGTTGCAATGCTTCTTCTTCAACTTCATTGCTAAATCTGTCTTCCCTCATTTCCTGCTAGAGTTTTAATGTTCAGACTCAAGGGTCAAAGCCTTCTGGCCAGATGGTACTGTTTATTCACCAGCCTGAAAAGTGATGGAGAAGGCTGCTTGGATGGGAGCTGACATTCCAGTTCTTTATCTTCAGGGTCAGAATGTGGACTTATGCCATAGGAAAGCAGATATTGTGTGGAAATGCAGTGAAATGAGCAGGCTCTTAGTATGAGGTGACCTCACATGGTAGAGATGCGGTAAGAAGAGGTAAATTGAGGTCTCTGAATGGAGTGCTCATTTCCTACCTGCCAGAGGGGATGAAACCACATTTAGCTGAGAACTTTCAGTATCATGAAGGTTGAGCTATGATCAGAGCTAGGAATAGTTCAGGTTAGATGGGGGTGGATGGGGAAATGCCTTGGAAGAAGTGTAACCAGAGAGTATCACTACTTATTCAGCCATTCCTGAATTGATGGCATCCCCTTAGTTTCCAATTCTTTGCCATCATGAAAAGAGCTGCTATCAATGTTTTTGTATATTTGGGTCCTTTTCCTCTTTCTTTGATCTCTTTGGGTTATAAACCTGGCAATAATATTATGTACATATACAATTTATTACTACTACTACCACTACTAATACTTCTACTACTACTACTAATATTACCACTTCTCTAGCGATATACAGTTTATACAGTATATATAATATATATATGTATATACTGCATATATACTCTGTGAGGTAGGTGTCATTGCTGTACCCATTTTATGGAAAAGGAAATTGAGGCTGAGAAAGGTTAAGTGATCTGCCCAGGGTCATAATTGGGCATAATTGTTTTCCAGAAGGGTTCTCCTAGGATTCTCAGAAAGGGAACACATTTTAGTTTGGACAAGAAAAATCCTACTCTTGATAGAATTGGTTAGAATCTGGTTCGGTTACTGTAGCAGGCTGGGAGCATTCAGACAAAAGTGGAATAATATCTGCCCTCAAGGAGCCTATATTCTATTAGGGGGAGATAATAGGTACATTTATGCATATATGACAAATGCATACCAAATTAATACATGGAAAGACTACTATAATATGCTTTGAAGTACAATAATTGTAATAGAGAGGTGAGTACCAAGCGGACAGTATGAGAACAGTTGCTTTTCCGCTTGGCATATTTGTTTCTTTCATAGAATATACTCCAATTAGTTTGAATGAGTTCCACCAAGAGATAGAATTATTCAAACTTACATTATTCGACATCACAGTTGTATGTTGAATATGGTAACTGGTTCCAGCCCCTTGGTAACACATAGTGTGAAATTGAGTAGTGGAACTACTTCTGAAGTGGGATTCATTATTCTCACTCATATAGATTTCTACTTGTGGATGTTCTACCAAACTCTGATTTCTACAGCTCTTCAGACTCTACAAAGCACTTTCCTTTCAACCCTGTGAGCTGGGTAATGAAATCATCTCTTGATTAGTACTAAAATAGCCTTTTTTTTCCATAGGGAGGAGCAGTATGGTACAATCCCTTGAGGGCCACCCCTAGGGTCAGGGAGACCTGAGTTCTAATCCTTCATGTGATGTATGCTGACTTCATGGCCCTGGGCAAGTAACTTAAACTCTTAGGGCCTCAGGATCCCCCCTAAGGTGAGGAGTTACAGAAAATTTTCCTATGGAGGGACGTTTCTCACTGGGAATTCCTCACAAAGAAAATTAGAACCTGAAGAAAAAGAAAAATTTCCAATGTTCTTGAAGGTTTACACAGCCCTTTCTTTGCAAATCCCTGATAGCGCCAGTCTTCATATCCCTAGCTTACAGATGAAGAGAGTGAGGTTCAGGGGGATTAAGGGTCTTCTGACTTCAAATCTGGGTCCTTTCAATTACTTATTAGTATATTTCATATTCCTATGACAGTATCATAGGATGCTAGATGTAGAGCTGGGAGGAACCTTAGAGGTGATCAAATTCACCCTCCCCCCCCCATTTAAATGTCCAGGTTCACATGGCTAGAAGTGGAGTCGAGCCCTGGTCTCCTTGACTCCAAGTCCATCATTCTAGCCATCTATCCATTATGCTGTACCCGAACCCTTTGCTAACCCCATAAAGTTTCGTTCAAAAAGCTTATTTTGCAATATGATGATGACTGAGAGAGCCAATTATTTTATTAAATTCACCCTATAAAAGGTAAAATTCAGTCAAACAGTGAATGCAGTCTTGGCCTTATAATGTTAGAGTCTAGGAAGATAATCCCACTGTTTTTTTCTATTTCTAGCTCCCTGACCTAAGGCATGTGGTGTGTGTGTGTGTGGGTGTGTGTGTGTGTGTGTGTGTGTGTGTGTGTGTGTGTGTAGTCACTGATGAACAAGATAAAGAGAAAGAAAAGAAAGGGAGAGTTGACTCTTAACTCCTGAATCCCCGCCAATCATTTGCCTCATAAAGGAAGCCAGCCCAAACAAGAAATGCTGGCGGTCATGGGGACCCAGTTTCTGGGCAAAGTGGACCAGCACAGCCAGTGCTGAGTATTGGGCAACACAAAGAGGTGCCTCATAGGGAAGCCATTTCCCCAACAGTAGGCCCCATCCCAGAGCTGGCCTACTGAAACCTCACCTACACTGAGCCCAGGTTTTTGACATTGAGGGTTCCACTGGAAACCTGGGGAAGCAGAAACAATAGTCCTAAATCAGTTTTAATATTTCATCCATTCTGAGTATTGAGAAATGTGAGACAAGGGTTTGAAAATATGTCTATAGTTAATATATGTAGAGAGTGGAACATTAAATTCTTCTGGCTCCTCTCTCTCTGTCTCTCTCTCTGTCTCTCTCTCTCTCTCTCTCTCTCTCCCCACTCCCCACATCAACATCAGTATTGACACATATGTTATTTTGTCACCATCTCTCTCTTTTTAAAAAGCAACCTAGTAGCTCCCTTCATAGATATATAGATTAAATTTGATGGACTGGGATCATTTGATACCACAGAGTGTAAATTCCTTGAAGGTAGGGGCTTTTCATTTTTATTTTTGTATCATGAAAACTTAGAGCAAGAACTTGCCACATGGTAAATAACTGGGTCTTAATAAATGATTTGAGTTGAATTGCATTAACTTATTTCTGGTTATATATTTTCCAATAGCTTCTATCTATGAAGATGATAGGACATGCCTAAGAAGACTGAGGAAGAAATACTATGTGAGATCAGGGGGTTCAAACCTAAATTCAAATAGGACCACTACTCCATGAAGAAGGATCCCTATGGGTTGCATATTGGCTAAGTCCTAAAATGTGATATTATTGATGTCTTCTTGTATTATATTTATTTTGTTAAGAATTTCCCAATGATATTTGATTCTGGTTCCATGACCCACAAGTAAGAGTGTTAAGAAGACTGCCTGCAAGCTGGGTATTTGACATCCCTGTGCTCTACTGCAGATGGGGCTGAATTTTAGTTGATTCACTGGGATATTTAAAAAAAATTTTTGTGGCCTCATAGAGTTTTGAAGACATGCAGCCCCCTCAATTCAGGTATTATAATCTATCAGACACCAAAAGAATCTTAATACAATAGAAGGAAGACAATTCTTGAAGAGGATGATTTTAAGTTTCTGTATCCCTTATATGCCTTCCTCATTGCAGGCATGGGTCTCAAAGGTTTGTTGAGTTGAGTTGGGTTGCTTGTTATGGTAGTATTTTCCAGAGTACCATCTTGAACTGGTTTTCTAAGTGTTTTTCTACAGCTCCAATGGGAACATTTTCACCAAACACTCCTTCATTTCAATTCAACTTAATCCAATACATATTTATTTATCACCTGCTGAATGCAGACCACTATGTAAGAAATTGATAGATATGTAAAAATTTGTGGACAATCTCTCCTTTATGTTGATTATACTTTAGAATGAGGACAGCGCAGAATTGACAAAGCATTTACTAAGTGCCAGGCACTGTGCTCCAAAATAGGAGGTACAAAAGAAGCTCCTGCCCTCAAGGAGCTTATATTTTGGAAGACATTATGGAAGACAATCTGTGAATATGCAAGCATATACAGAATGCATAAACTCTATACAAAACTAATACAAAGGAGAGTTACTCTAATGTATAAGGAGTCTGGGCCAGTGCAGATGGACCACACTTTTCACAAAGAAGGATCTCTTAGATGTTGTATGTAAAGAGATCCATCCATCCATCTATCTAATCTTATCTTTCTACCTATCTATCCATCTGTCTTATCTCATTCTATTTATCTGTCTATACATCTATCTATTTACCATCTACCTGTCTCCCTAGAATTGTTGGAAGGATAAAGTGGAATAATGGTTATACAGCACTTAATTCAGCACCTGGCAAATAGTAAGCGTGATATAAATGTTAGCTATTATCACTATTAACATTAATCTGTCATCTATCCACATATACACACTTACATGTATATGGATTTATATTTCGCTACTGACCACATTTCAAAGATGTAGCACCACAGAATTCCATACTTTAGAGCTGATCTTTCATCCAATTTCTTCCATTTATATATGAGGACTCTGAAGGTGAAAGAAGAAAAGTAATTGACCAAAAGTCATATGCTTGAAGGCTGGTAGCTGGTGGTGCCATAGCTAGAGCCCTGGGCCTGGAGTTAGGAAGACTTGAGTTCAGATCCTGCCTTGGACCCTTATTAGTTGTGTGACCTTGTACAAGTAATTTAACCTCTATTTGCCTCAGTTTCTTTATCTGTAAAATGGGGTTAATAATAGCACCTGCCAATCATTGTTGTGAGACTTGAATGAGATAATATTTAAAAAGTGCTTTGCAAACCATAAAGTACATTTAAATGCTAGGTACTACTACTACTACTACTACTACTATTACTACTATTACTACTACTTCTACTACTACTACTACGACTACTACCACCACTGAGCCAATATCCCAGATTTTCTGATTTCTAGTTCTGAGTCCATTCCGACTGATCCTCAGGATCATATCTGGCCCCAACATATATTGAAAATCAGTCCTAAGAATTCTTTCTAGATCTTCTGAAGGAAATCAAATTCCCCAAATCTCCACCAATTCAAGGTTCAATTCTTTCAAAGTCTGCTATAAGAAGCTTTTCCATATCCCCTTGGATGCTGGTGATCTCATCATTCTCAAATTAACCTGTCTGTTTCCCTGTTGATCTCTTACTAGAATATAAACTTCTTGAGGATAAGAACTACTTTTAATTCCACCTAAGTATTTCCAGTGCCTGAGTCAATCAGTTACACAGTAGATATTTAATAAGTTCTTGTTTTGTTGGACTGGATTTCAGGAATGTCTCCTTTGCCCATACCTGTTAACAGTTGAGTTCTTGTATATTTAAATGAGATGAATATCTATGTAACCTCAGGGTTACAAGGTTAGTCCCATGGTCTGATGGCACAGATTTAAAGGTGTAGTTTTGAAACACATGAACAGCTCATGATTATGCAGGGGGTGGAGTTATACATGTAAGGCACTCTGCCTGGTGAGGAAATTCTGTCTACCAATGTAGGTCAGCACCTCCACTGCAGTTTGGAATCTTGGAGAGTTGTCTCGAGTTCTGAGGGGTGATGACTTTGCCAGGGTCATGTCTCCATTAAACACCCGAGGCAAGATCTGAACCTAGGTCTTCCTGACTTCGGTGTGAGCTCCCTGCCCATTACTCTTATACATGGGAGCAACCATTACCATGACTATGCCATTTGGCTGCTAACTCTTGCATAAAGTTAGTCAAAAGAAAAATCCATTCCCTTATTTCTTCTCAAGGCTACTTTCTATCCCATAGGACATTTTTTCCTGAGTCCGTGGGCCTTGGATTTTTAAGTGCCTACTCTATTTCTGACAGTGTTCTAAGTATTTAGCTGAAATCCAGCTGAGAAGAGCCAGAAGGGCTTCTTCTCCCTCTCCTACCCAAATCAACTCAGAAATCTAAGATCTTGGTTTATACCAAACAGTAAAGTTGTTGTAATCCCGACAGGTGGAATTGTTGACCCTGGTGACTGACTAATTGATAACAAACATTCTTGAAGGGACCTCTTACCTGTGGAGAAGGTGGGAGTTCTGTTGACTGACACGGCAGGGGTCTCCTATAACAGCTGTAGGCCAGGGCTACCCAAAGCTTAATCAAAGTGAGCTGTGAAAATTGTCTCAGTAAGTGAGTCCTATGGATTCCAACATGTCTTTCCTGTGCTTTATGAAGCATAAAGAAGAGAGTGATTTGCCCAAGACAGTACAGCAAAGTGTTTGAGGGTGGTTAGAGGCTGTGGTCCGGTTCTACCAGATCTAAGGATCTCCTTGGGAGCAGGGAACATTTCTTTCTTTGTTTTTGGGTTTCTATCCCCAACACCTGGCAAAGTGTCTAGAATCTAGAAGGCACTTAATAAATGCCTTTTGACTGTTTGACATGTCTAATACTCAAGGCTAGAACTAACCTACAGCAGCCTGGACTTTGCTTCAGGTGCCAAAATAGAATCATAAACTTGGAGCTAGAAAGGACCTTAGAAACCATCTACACCACTGTCTTCATTTTTCAGATGAAGGCACTGAGGCCCAGAGGAATGCAACCCAGAGCTTCTCTGTTACACTGTATCTCGCACCTCATGCAACTAATAAATGGGAGAGATGGGCCTTGAACCCAAATTTCCTGGGATCAAGTCCTGCTCTCTTTCCTTGTTGATCCCAATAAACAGGTGACTTTAGTTCAGTCCCTAATGTCTTTATCAAACCCTTGGAACTCCTAATGGAACCACAAGAAATCATCCTGGGACTGCTCCTAGTCCCTTCCCCATTTGGGGGTTTCATGGGCCCAAAGATTATCCAGAAGCTGGAGAGGTTGTTCAGACACTTACCATGTCTTGATTCACAACTCTGTGGGGCCCAGAAGTTCCAGAATAGCTTGGTATCCCCTGGGGCAGGTTGACGTGCTTCCACTACCCAGGATGTATCTTGGTGGGCTGTGGCCAGGCTGCAGTATGAGGACTATGCTTTGCCACACATGACCCTAGCCTCTACTAGGGGAAGAAGCAATTCGAGTTCTCCTAGAGGGTGACAAATATAACTGGATTGAATATATCTGCTTCCATATGATGGAGGGAATATATTCATAACTCACTTACAAGACAGCTCCTTTCCTTGAAGAAAATGATTAATGTCCATGTTTTTGATATCACACTAATTTCCCTAAATGCCATTCCCTTCTACCCCCCTGAATCTTCCCCTGTAACAAAGAAATGCGGTAAAGCAAAGCTGACCGATATAGTGACTATATTCCTGGCTGCTTGAGTCTGCTCCATTTGGCGTCTGTGCTCATCTGACTTCAGGGTTAAGTATTGGTCAGTGCATTTATTCTGAGCTGTTGACTAAAAAATTTGATTGATATCTTTTGTTTTTATATTACCTACCTTTCTCACTGTATTGCTCCCTTTCTCCTCCCCTAGTCATCCTTTGTAACAAAGACTAAAAAAGACGTCCCCCACAAATCCAAACAGAAGCCCAGAAAAATTAATCAACGAATCCAAAAACTCTGGCATAGTTCCATACTCATAAAGAAGTGCCACCTCCTATCTCTCCTTGGGGTCAAGTTAGGTCATTTAAATTTCTCAGCATTTAATTTCAAGAATGTCATTGCCATCATTTTCCCATTTAGGTTGTTGTAATTAGTATGATGATATATCTCATTCTGCTTACTTCATCTTGCATCTATCCATACAAGTCTTCTCCCCATTCTCTGAGTTTCATGGCTAAATCCTGACCTTGCAAGTTCCTACCTGTGTAATATCAGGCAAATCATTTCACGGCTCTGGGTCTCAGTTTCTTCATGAGAGGTCTGGATTAGATCAAGGTTCTTAAACTCTTTCATGTCATAGACTCCCTTGGCAGTCTGGGGAAGTCTTTAGACACCCTCCCCATAATAATATTTTAAAAATCCATAAAATAAACTATATAGAATTACAAAGGAAACCAATTACATTAAAACATAGTTAGCAAAAAAATATTTTTAAACATTCACAGACCCTGAGTTAAGAACACCTAGTTGACCAATAATGTCCTTTCTTTCTCCAAGTCCTAGGATCAATTCCAGCTGCCACATTGTACAGATGAGAAAAATGAGCCTCAGTAAAAGGACTTAACCAAGGTCTTATAAACCCAGCTCAAACACTGAAAAGAATAAAATATGACTTCCATCAGGAACACTAAGGTAGACAAGTTGTTCCACAAATGCAATGCTAATCACACCTGGTGGATAGCATATACATACCAAGCTCTTAAATCTACTTTGTAATTCATGACATAAAAGTAATTCAAGGATCAATTAAGATAAACACGTGTTTCCTCATTTGATCCTCAAGACCCCTGTGTGGTAGGTAAACCAGGTATGATTCTCACATAGGCAACAGTAATAACCACACTCTAGGTTAATAAAGTACTTTCCATATCTTAGATAATGCACTCTGATACTAGCACATGATGGAAGTAGGATGCGCTCTCAAGCCTCTCTTGACTCCACTTTCTGGATCCCAAATTGCCTTGATGCTACCAAAGCCTCATCTCCATGCTGACATATGGCCATGGATATGCCATTGTATATCTTTTGCTTCTGCTGGATTTAAGGTGAATACATTCTCTTCAGCTTTGTTAACATTTGTCTCTCATCAGTGATGATAAGTGTCTTTTAGGATAGACATGTGAGGGAGATTTGTGGGCTCCAACAGACATAGATTTCATAGTAGAAAGATAATTCTAGAACATGTGGATGTTCACCTTCTAAATAGAAAATGAACTCCTAAGAGCTCCAGTGAGAGGTTCTAATTGTCCTTGTTATTAAAAGAGATCACAATTTCTATGGGTACAATGGATAGAGCAGTTCTGAGCAAGGCCCTCAGGCTGCCTCATCTTTTACTTACTCAATGGTGGATCTTGTTTAAATGTTCTTTAAACATTGTTTGAGGATCTTGTTTAAATGTTCCTCAAATGTCTTTTAGATCCCTGAGAAAGATGACAGATGTTGATTCCTTCCAGTCTGGCATGTGCATCACTCTGCAACCCACTCTCCCAACAGGAAAATAAATTCCTGGGGCAAAAAATTAGTGTGGAGTAATTACTTACAGAGGTGCCAAAAAAGTTTCTTGAAATGCCAAGGCAAAATGGACTCTGTAAGGCAATGAGGTATGTGTGTTAACATGTTACTTCTACTACTGATGCTCAGATGCTACATACTACATTGGATTTTAAGTCAATTTATGTTATGACTTTGAAATAAACATGTTGTCATCCCTAAATAGGTGGATAAGCAGATAAAGGTATCACTAGGTGTTTCACTACAGGTCAGGTACTGTGCTAAGTACTGGGGATACAAACACAAATAAGAAAGGTAGTCCCTGACCTGATGGAGTTTACATAAGGGGAAGACAACTTCTAAGGATAAGTTTAGGTTTGGAATTGGTGACCAGAGCGGACAATGAAGGCCTGATGAGGTGAAAGCTTAAATATCAGTATCTTGTGTTCCCATGGGGAGAACTGAAAGTTTCAGCGAGAAGATATGAGAATAATGATAGGAGTGTAGTTAACCTGGTTTGGTCTCTAGGAAGCACCAGTTTCCATACTTTAATCGACTCATTCATCAATAGGTATTTCTCCATTGGTGGATGATGAATTTAGGCATGGAAAAGCCTTCAGAGGTCATCTGGTCCAATATCCTCATTTTATAGATGAGGAAAGTGAAGCCCAGGGAGGTTCTTCACCCACAAGTCTCTTCGACTTGTCTGAGGTCATGCAGGTAGTATGCCAACTTGAATCCAAGTCCTTAGACTTTCCTCAGTGACCTTTCCCCTGCATCACACTGCTCTCCCCACCCACCCACCCCCAATGGCAACTATTCTTTGCTCACTCATCTTGTGTGATTCTTGACCTTTCCTAGATTCTTTGGAGAAGACTGAATCAAAGAAGAGCTGTAGCTAAAAGAAATGAGAGTTGATCAAGAAATGCATTGGGGAAAGCAGCATGAACTGAGCCTTTGAATCAACTTTGTAATTCATAATGTAACAATAGTGCAAAAAATAACTAAGAACAGTTCAGCTGAACAGGAGCTGAAATTAATTACTTTACCTTTGTGCTGCTGAAGGAGACGTTTTTTCATCCTTTAAATACTGGTGTCCTGGGACAAAGTGCCAGTTGTCTTCATCATAGTTATAGCTTCGTCTCAACACACTTGAGGTTTTTCTCAAGGTCTTGCAGCATTTTATGAGGACCCAGTGAAAGAGCAGAATCCTTATGAGGGCACAAGGAAGACCTAATGGCAGTCCATGGAGACAGAGAGGCCAACTTCACATCCTCCCAGCCATTCTGGAATCACCAAACCTTGGAGCTGGAAGGAATTTGCGATGTCTTCTAGCCCAAATCCTTCATTTTGTAGCAAAACAACCATATGGCCAGAGAGGAAGTGAGGTGCCCATCATGCTGCTAACTAGTCATCAGAAAACTGAGGTCTCCCTTAAAGCTGGTTTTTCCATCATACCATATGACATTTATCACACCTCAGACAACCTTACCTTCAAAGGAGGTATTCTAATTCTAATGTCATCCAAATAAGCACCAATTAAAGTCGCAGGAGCCAAAGGAAAGATATTTTCATGTTTGATGTTTTCTCAGTAGTTAGTCAATAAGCATTAATTAAGGGCCTATTATGTGTGCTAAGTCTGGCCATGCAAAGGCAAAAAATAATCCTGCCCTCAAGGAGCTCACTCAGTCTAGGGGAGATAATAAGTAAACACCTACATACAAACAAGCTCTAAGCAGGATAAATCCACCATGGTCTCAGAGGGAAAGCATTAAGATGAAGGGGGATTGGAAGGGCTTCTTGTGGAACATGAGATTTTAGCTGGGCCTTGAATGACACTAAAGCTAGGAGATGGAGATGAGGAGGGAGAGAATTCTAGGCACAGGAGACAGCCAGTAAAAATGCCCAGAGGTGGGAGATGGAGCCAGGAGGCCAGAGCATGGTGGGGTGGAGGCAGGGGAACAGTGGAGTGAGTGGTAAGAAGACTGAAAAGATTTTTGTTGTTGTGTTTGTCCTTCATTCTCAAAGAGGACCATGACATCAAGATGATGACGTGACTTGCAGTTGACTTTGATTTGAACCAGGGAGGGCTATGCAAGGTCGCCAACCTCACTTTTTCCTCCTGAGCCATCTGGGTTCAGTGGCCTGATATTCATCAGGATAGCTGGAGATGCCAGGAAGGGCTTATAAATACCAGGAGATTTTAAAATCTATTTATTGATTACATTTATACCTGTTTGCTTACTGATCTGTTCACATTTTTCTCTCCTATCATAAGTCTCCAAATTCAGCAATTCATCTTCCTCTTTCATGCCTTCGTACATGTCCCCACCTGGAATGTATTCTCTCTTCATTTTCAGCTCTTAAAGAGTCTTAGTTTTTTTTAAGATTCAAATGGGTGCCACCTCCAACAAGAAGCCTTCCTGTTATTAATGTTCTAGTATCCTCAGATTGCCTTGTATTCCTTCCCACACCCCTAATCCTAGAGAGCAAATTCCTTAAAGACAAACTGTATGGTTTTTGTTTTGTCTTGTCTTTGTGTCTTCAGGACCTAGCACAGTAGTCTACCGGTACATAGTAAGTGCTTAATATGGATTTGTGGAACTGGATTGACATATAGTGGGAATGACAACTTGAACATGAAATGTGCAAGTAAAACAGCTGCCCTTGGCAATGTCCTACCACCTTTCAGACAACCTTTCTGAAATTCTAGGTTATTACATTTCAATATGACTCATAGACCATTATGCAGAATGTCTCATCTCTTAGAGATCTTGAGCAGACCTTTGGAAATGTGTTTCAGCGTATCCTTTGGATTAAGAGGCAACAGCATCTTATTGGACAATTATCCTTACCATCCCTTTCAATGTTACTTTTTGTGGCTTTCCTTTAGTCCTAGATCAAACTTGACTCAGATCAGTCTGATGGTTAATTTTAGGATTGGAAGGAATATGAGATATTTTAGATCACATAAACTTTAACAAAAGTAAGTTTACTCACCAACAGCATGGAAAGATTAATTGTCAAAGATTCAGTGTTGGTTGAGATGGGCACAACTCCCCTTGCCCCACATTTACCATGATGGTATGCATGGTTAGATGGATGTAAAGATTTGCATGGAAGTGGGAGTGCTCAGATTGAGGAGGGCTGACAACTAATAAATCTGCTGGGCTTCAAATGCTTTAGGCAACCAGAAACTTTCATTGTTGGTTTGAGTGTTAGTTCCTTGGGCCAATTATGTCTTAAGGTCAGTTTCACTGGAAAAACTTGCCTATGTGGTAGGAATGTCCCAGTCTTCCTGTCAGTAGTAGATCGTGTACCCACCCCACCTTTTGACCCACTAATAAAAGATTCATGGAAACAGTTGTTTTAGGCAGAGTCAACTTGAAAATGTCAGATGCTATTCAGTCATCCTGGGGAACATTATACATTTATTTGTGCAGGAAAAATCATGGCAGCTCTTGGGCCATTTCCAGTGGTAAAGAGTCTGGGCATTCATAATAAAACAAGACCTTATCTGTAAAACTTGGGGCACTTGGAAAATGCATTGTTATTATTTGATCATAGAAAATTATTTTATAATTAATTATTAATGAAACAACATTATATTTGAGCAAACTTCTTGGCTTCATTGGTCATCAGTTGTACTACCAAGGAATGAAGACTGGATTCTGACTTGGGGACCTGGGTTCAAATCTCAGCTTTACCACTTTCAATCTGCATGCACTAGGAAAGTCTTTTAACTCACTCAGGCCTCAGTTTCCCAATCTGTCAAATGAAGGGGTTGAATTGGATCACCTCTAAAATTTCTTCCGGTTCTAAGTCTATGCTTTTACAGTAATTGTCATTTTTAATGTGATAGTAGGGGCACAGAACTTAACCTTGCACAACAAATACGGAGGGAATCAGGTTATATAAATCTAGATCCAGTATGGTATCCAGTTGATTTTGCAAATGCTGACCATAGAATGGTCACAAAAGTAACATTTTGGAAGAAACTTTTTCTGGCAGGTTTCTTTTGGATATATAAACTTGCAGCTTGGTGTTTTTCATCTTCACTGTCATCATAGCATCAAAGATCTAGAGTTGGTTAAGAGCAGTCTATTCAAATCAACAAACATTAATTAAATGCCTACTGTGTGCCAGCCGCTGTTCTAAGCACTTAGAATATAAAGAAAGACAAAAGCAGTCTCCTAAATTAGGAGCTCCCATTTCAATGGGAAATAACTGCATACAGGCTATATGTATATAGTATAGATGGAAGGTAACTCAGAGAGATGGCACTAACGTCTAGGATGCCCCTGAATCCCAGGGAAGCTAGGTGATTTACCCATGACCATGCAGTTAGTATTTGAACCCTGGTCTTCCAGACACAGAATTCTTTACACTGTCCAGCTTCTGCTGTTCCATGTTATCTCCCTGCCACCACAACAGGTCATTGGCTAGAGATCTGTGACTAAACAGTTTCATGTTCTCTTCTCTCTCATTTGCATCGACAGTCACAAAGCATTGCTCCAGGTCCCAGTAAAGACTCTTTTATTGCTTTCTCACAACAAAAATACCATCATATTTCCTATTATGGAAAGTATCTATATTGTATAATGTTGCTAATGAACTCTACATTTTAAATATGTTTTTAAAAATACCCTTTTCATTATTTGTCTAGTGACCCATGACAGCTTAGATATGTAATTGCTATTATGGATTACCTCATGACTATCATTCAACAATTAGGGAGTTTTTTTTTTAATGGGTAATGCTAATTAGGAAAGTTATCAACTCTGGGTAGTTAACTTAATTGGGATCATGATGGCACTTTAGTTTTGGAACAGCCACAGCATGGTGCTCCCTGGGATTGCATGGCTGTTTTGTAGCTGTTATCAGAGTGATCAGGAAGGTTATGGATTGACGTGGAGGCAGACCTTGCGCACAGTCACAATTGTCCTTTCATCCTCTATTAATGACCAATGGTGCCTTATGGAGCTCCATCCATAAAAATCAGTCAGTCAACAAGCATGCTACGTGTTGGTGATACAAAGAAAGGTAAAAACAGTGGATGCCTTGAGCATGATCCACCCAGACAGAGGCCCTGGATCCCAGAGGGGCATGGAAAAGCAGTCCTCCCCCTAACCCTTCCACTCTAACTAGCCCAGATGAAAGCTTTGTTTTTGCAATTCTCCTGCCTAATAGGAGACCTCTTGTAAGCAAAGGCTATTAAGCAATATCTTATTTTTTTCATTCCATGAAAGATAATGACTGTCTGGCTCATGAGCAAACCAGCGACCAAGACCCCCTGAGGATCTGACTAGCGCCATCCATCCGACGGTGGCCTTTGCTCAAGTTCAGGGTTTCAGTTCTCACAAGACTGGAGAATTTTTCGTGGTAGGAACAAGATTGCTCTTTGGAGAGACAGCACATAGGTTTGGAATATTCTTGAGTTTTATAAGGGAAAAGGTCCCTGCAAACATTGCTATGAGCATCTGTCGCTGAAGGCTTGTTCTGTTGTCTGCTATAGCATGGAGTTGACCTGGAGACCTGGGGGCAGTGCCAGAGGGGCTCAAGCTCTGGGAGGTCCTACCAAGCCTTACGAAAGGCTTGAGGATGGTGCCTTGTGATGAATTGTGTGTCCACAATTTGGGGGCTAGCCCAGCTGAGCTTAGAGATCTCACTACCATGTTGGTTTCAAGGGGATGAATTTTTTTAGCCACAGAAATTCTTGGAGACCATGTGCCTCGTTATGGAGGGATTGGGAGCTAGTGTTGGAAGGCAGAGCTGTAACTAAGACAACTGGGGCTTCTCTCCAGGCTACTGGATTTAGTAGGCCACCAAACTCTGAGGGAACATATAACACTTGCAGATCTGCAGCATAGTAGAGAGAGGTGAATGCCTAATTAGAAAAAAAAAAGTATTTACAAGAGGAAGCTACTAAATGGTAGGATCACATATTTAGAATAAAGTTACTTAAGTTGGAGTTCAGAGACCCCCCCCCAAGTTTTTGTGCATAGATTTCAGGGGTTCTGTGAACATAGTTAGAAAAAAATTAAATCTTTATTTCCACTGACCTGTACCTAAAACCTTGCATTTCCTTCAATTATGATTTATTTTAAAAAACTCACACACATTATTCTGAAAAGGTGCTGCCAGATTGCCAAAGGGAGACCCCTTTTTAAGACAAAAAATTAAGAATATGTGATCTTGAGCTAGACTGGAACTTAGAGGCATCCTGAGCAGTGCCAACCTCCCCAAGGGTGATTAAGTAAGATGGCCACAGTGACACAGATCATAAATATCAGAGTTTGGACCTGAATCCAGATCCTCAGATTGTTAAACTAGTGTTCCAAGGTCTTCTCCCCATCAAGGTTTCAACCTCCCAGTCTTCTTTCCTCCTCATGGCTCCCCCCTCCCCAACACCCAAGATTTGCTCTGGGGTAGTTTGTGGTACTTGTGCCAAGTACAAATATTCCTCATTACCAGCAGTACCTCTACCCATGTTGGGAGCACCAACACAGTGATGTGGGCACTCCCTCTCATCATAACCACAATGGGGCATTTTGCCCCCAGGCTAGTACCCCCAAATAACAGAACTTTGAAGTATTACAAACCACAAAGGGACATTGCTTGTTTTGTGGAACAAGAAGGAAGGGAGCAGTGGTTTTTACTGTCACTTTCAGGAAGCTTAAAGTCTTTGGCTAAACAATTAAATTGGTGATGGGGCGGTAACTGGAGGTTGCAGACCGGGGTAAGAGTACAATGAACTTTGTCTCAAGTATTGATTGATTCAATTTAAAAAGTTTTTTTAAACACCTACCTTGAGCCAAGGATACAAAGGATGAAAGACAAAAGCGAAATGGTCCCTGCCTCCTGGAGCTTGTATTCCACACAGAAACAAGCATAGGCACATTCCTCCAGATGGGTGACTATATGACAACGATCAGCATAGAGCTCATTCTCTACTCAAAATGATAATTTGGACAAGGTAGCTTAAAGCACCCTGGGTCTGTTGAAATTCCACTTGGGGACAGGAAGGAAGAATTGTGAGAAAGACCAAAGGAAGTCTACCCATTAACCAAAAGCTGTCAGGCCCCATCAAAAAAAAATCATTTAAATCATTTTCCTTCTTAATTCTCACTCCAGATTCTAAGGACATCATGTATATATTCTGATATCTCTATATAAATGAACATAAATGCACATGCTGTCATTAATTAATTCATTAGTTCTCAGATTCCCATGCGGTTTATTAAATAAAACAGAAAAAAATCGTCCCCCCCCACAAGCTTTTCCTCATTTCTCTGTCCATCAGTACCTCTAGACTCATAGGTTTAAATAAGCATCTTGTACAATTTATTAAATGTAACAAACAATGCAAAGACATATTAGAACGTTTCAGCATTGTAGTCAAGTGAAAAAGAGCACGACCAAAATTACCTCTAACCAACCACTTCAAGAGCAGACTTCTCCTCAGCTGTGAAAACAGAGGCCCATCACTCAGCACTCTCATTTTGGCAGTCAAAAATGTACAAGACTTCCCTCTGAGACATTTTTTCCATAGGAAAAGAGTTAAACTTAGTCTCTCAGGAAAGAAGTCCTCTTAGTTCTTTCTTCCTGTCCTAGGTCTTTCTCCAGCTGTCAGTTAATGACTTCTACAGAATGACAATTGAACTAGTTCTCCACAAACACTACCAACTCTTTTTCCTCTTAAAGATATAAGAATAGTGTCTAAAGTCTCTGTATGAAAGGCTATTAAAGCTGAGGCTACTTACATGTATATATTATTTCTCCCTTAATAGAAAGTAAGGTCCATTGAGGAGAGTGACTATTTTTGTGGATTGTTTTTCCTTTGAATCTTTGGTACCTAACATACTGCCTGGTGCATTGGAAACATTTAATAAATTAATAAATTCTCATTTAATGAACTAATGAATAAATTATAGTAATATCAACCTTGTTAACTTGAGTCTATCCTGCACATTGCTGCCAGACGAATGAATGTCCCTAAAACATTGCTTTCCTCACATCATCTCCTGTTCAAAAAACCTTTGATGACTTACTTCCCTTTGTAAAGTTCTAAAATGTAACTGACCTGAACAACTGTGATTTTTCCAGGAGTTGTTTAACTTCCTCTTTCTATATACCTTACACAGCTCTTACCCAAGCCTGAACTTGCTTGTCAGGGTTTTGAATTCACCTATGTGCTCCCAAAATCAAACATCTAAGCTGTTCACTTTCATTTCTGACTCTAGTTCATTCCTCTTAAGGTTGACTTGCCTATTAAAGTAGTCTAGAACAAGCCTGGCCCCATTAGATAATCTGTTCACTACCCTTATTCATTCTCCAAACAAAAATGTTTGTTGAATGCTGAGCATCATCTAATTAGTTATTTTAAAGCATATCTGTTTCTGCTATGCAGTCCAAATTACCATTTAATTATTTAGAAGCTTTAAGACCACTTGGGGGGGAAAAATTAACCAAATGGAGTTAATGTGAGTTTATCTCTGACTGTTTGGACCTTAGAGGTAATACATCGTCTGCAATAGTTTTCCAAATGGAGAACCATTAACCAAAAGCTGTCAGGCCCCATCAAAAAGAACAGTACCTAATAATAGGAGCTGGCATATAAAGTGTGGGTGGAAGGAGAGCCTCTTTTCCCAGGGGCTCTCCTTCATCAGACGACCCTGCCCACATAATGGAACACAGTATTTTATGTTTCCAGTGTACCATATGGCATGATGCAAGAGTGGTCTAATTACATATTAGCATATTCTTCCAAGGAGGCCTTCTGAGTTAAACCAGCTTGAGAAAAAGAGGAATTTTAAAATATTTGCATACCACCTCTCCGAGTAAATATGGCTGGCTTATTTGTTTACTTCGGCAGGCATAAACCTGTGGGTCAATCACAAAGGCAATTTATGGGGAAATGACAGGTCAGCCATTGCTTCCCTGTGTGGGTTTTTTTTTTTAGCTGAGGATTGTTGAAATGGCCAAATCGGGACTCTAAAGAGTTGTACTTCTCCACAAGAAAAAGATTCTCCTTCCTTACTAAATATATTTCTGAAAAGATCTGATGGCATCTCCTCTTTGACTTTGACTCAGCTCCTATCCCCACCATGTGTCAGGAAGATGCTCTGCTGTTATGCAGACAGAAAACATATCTCAGTGGGATGTGGTTCCCAAATCAAGCACTTGGAGCTTGGAAGTTCTTATAATTGTCACTGAAGTTGGTTCACCATGGCTACAGTCATAGCATTTTTTCTCATAAACTGTGTAAGTTGTTCCTGAGAAAGAGGATGATTCATTTTGCTTCAGGTCTACAAGCATTTATTAAATACCTACTAGATATCAGACATGGTGTTAAGTGCTAGGTCTTCTTTGAAGACCAAAGAAAACCAGCTTCCACCCTCAAGGAGCTTATGTTCAACTCAGGGGAGGGGCGGAGGACAGTTGAAAATGGACCCCAGAATGACTCCTGGGGCTATATCATCATCGTTTGAACAGAGACAGACTATGAACTCTACATCCTAGGGTAATAGGACCCAGAAATAGAAGAAACCTGAGAGACATATCTACTCTGATGTGGTAGTTGTTTTTCAGTTGTGTCCAGCTCTTTGTGACCCACAGCACCCTAAGTCCTTCCATCCTCCACTGTCTCCCAAAGCCTGTCCAAGCTCATGCTCGTTGTATCATGTACATTCTCTGCCCTCCCTCTTTTCCTTTACTTTCAACCTTTCCCAACATCAGGGTCTTTTCCAATAAAGTTCAATGAGTTCACTGAATCAAAGTGATTTATTCTCCATCCAATTCTTTCTTCCAGAACTTTAATTTCATTTTTGCCTCTTGCTTCTGGGTGTTATTGTCGTCTCTGTAGAAAATCCATTCTTACCTTTTAAACATCTGCTTGTTGTTGTCATGGAGCCACCTTTCCCTTCTAGACAGGATTTGGGGGGATTTCTAGAGGGAAAATATATTTTTTATACCAGTCAGTGTCTTCTTTTGTGTGCTCTCTTGTTACTCTCTTTAGTTATTCTCTAGCTTCAGTTCCTCAGTTGGGGTTTTGTGCCAGAGTCAGACTCTACCTACTGCCTGCTTGAGGTGGTGGGCCTACCTGTGACCTCACCTTGGACCACCTGAGTTCCTTTGACTTCTATCTCTCTGAATAAGACTCCCTTGAGTATTTTAGGTTCAGAGTGTTGGATCTTCCGGGCCTTCTATGGCATTTCAGATTACGGTTCCATGGGACCACAGAGACTCTTGGTGCCTGGGCTTTATGGGTCCAAATGCTGTTGTGTCCCATTGATCACTGGTTTCTGCCTCTCCCTAGGGTTTCCAATTTTTTCCCCTCTGGATTTGTTACTTTAGGGCTCTGTGACTATTCTAGGATTTCCTTCTCAATTCTCATCCCATGTTCTTAGGCAATCAGGGTATGTTCTAATATTTCCAAATAAATCAACAGGAGCATAAGCTCTTTCTCATTGATAAATACATTCAGTCTTTGATAAGTTTCAAGGAGTCACCTAGAAACATCGATGGTACAGTGGTGAGAGAAGCTGGGAATTTCAGACTGCATTCCCATGGCTAAATTCAACTCATTTATTTCCTTACACTTAATTTGACTTTCATAACAATCCATGTTTCTTGGGGAATTTTGAGCCAGGTTATTTTGATCCAAGAGTTTGTGATGTGAGACGGTATAGTTTGGAGTTCTTAAACAGTCTTACTCATCCTCCAAATTCCTTCCTTTAGGCTTCCCTAACCTAAGGCCCATAGTTTCAAGTCATTCAGCTGAGTTAAATAACAAAATCAAGGTTTGCTGCCTTTAGGAAGTTGCTGTGAAAAGAAATGCATTATGCTAAGGGGTACCTAATTTTTCACATTTTGAAAGTCTCTTGAGGGCAGTAACTGTTTCATTCTATGTATTTTTTTTAGAACTTAGCACAGGATTTGACATGTAATATATGCTACATAGGATATACTTGTTGATTGACAGATCCTGTGTATGGAAAATTCAACTCCCCCATTGTAATCCTGAAAGGGACATTGAGTATATCCATCTCTGAATTTATACCAACATATTCACTACCTTCTCTGTCTTCCACCTCTTTTCCAATTTACTCCATTTGTTCAGTTTTTTCAGTCATGTCCCATGCTTCATGACCCCATTTGGGGTTTTCTTGGCAAAGATATTGGTATGGTTTGCCATTCCTTCTCC
This sequence comes from Potorous gilbertii, assembly GCA_028658325.1. NCBI lineage: Eukaryota > Metazoa > Chordata > Mammalia > Diprotodontia > Potoroidae > Potorous > Potorous gilbertii. The sequence continues at coordinate 14,354,031 of CM053770.1, forward strand.
AGCTCATTTTACTGATAATGAAACTGAGACAAACAAGGTGAAATAACTTTCTTGGGGTCTCCCAGCTAAGAAGAGCCCGAAGCCAGATTTGAACTCAAGAAGATGAGTTTTTCTGCCTCCAGGACCAGCACTCTACCCATTGTACCACCTAGCTGCCCACTTCATTAGATGTAAGAAAAAAAAATTGCTGCTTCAGGCAGTCCCCACTCTTTTAATGTAACAAGTTGTTGGAGACCACACCAGCTCTAAGACAAAGTCCTGACTGTGCAACACTGTTGCCTTCCCTTACTTAGATATCGCTGGAAACTGCAAATGCATTTGTAAAGCCAAGCAGGAGTGATGAATAGGTCTGTCTTGGGCAGTATCCAGTAAGTGGAACACTGTAATGTGGAGAAAAGTAGTTACTATCTATATTGAAAACCACTAACAAAAATGGTGACTTGAGAAAGAAAGGAATCAACAGAATTGATTAAGGTTTAAAACCCTCTGGTTTGCTCTTTGGATAAGGCAAAGACCTGACCTCAAGGCGGTCCATGAGACTATTCTTGGAGAAAAGGTTGTCATTGCTATTATCTGAATAGGAAGTGGATAGGAGAGTGTCTCCCAGTCTTTTCCAGCCTGAAAACAAATCTTTTGAGGGCTCCTACATTATAGCCATTGCATTCATGCTACAGAACTTCTTGGAGCTAAATCAAGATAAAAATGGCCATGGGTGGTGTGCATGGAGATTCAAGGCTCCTCTTCAGTAACTTTGAAGATCTCTAGAATCTTTAGCCAGCAGGTTTGGTACAACTGGAATAGGGAGATTTTCAATAAGCATTTATTAAGTACCTATGTTGTACAGGCTTAATGGCTAGAGAGCTGGACTCTGAACCAGGAAGTCTGGGATTCAAATCCATCCCCTGTCAAATATTGGCTGTGTGACGCTAGCTAAGTCATCTGATTTCTCAACAAAAGTTTCAGAGAACATGCTGACCTGCAAAGGCAGAAGGAGTTCCCTATGAGGACAGATCCAGTCCTCATCTCTGTGCCTATAATGTGCTAGTACTATGACTGCTAAGGAGTGCAATGGATAGAATGCTAGGCCTGGAATTAGGTAGACCTGAGTTTAAATCCAAAAACTTATTAATTGTGTGACCCTGAGCAAGTCACTTAGCTTCTGCTCGGATCCATTTCTTCATCTGTAAAATGCGGGTAATCATAGCGCATCTACCTCCCAGGGTTGTTGTGAGATAATATTTGTAAGAAAAAAATACTAAGCAGTTACTGGAGCAGAGTAAGCAATATTAATTACTACTATTATTATATACTGTACTTGTTGATGAAAATACAAAGACAAAATTGTAAACAGACCCTGCCTTCAAGGAACTTACATTTTACTGGGAAGGAACAATATACACGTAGATAAGGAGAAGGACAATACATTAAAAAGTCTTTTTTTTTTTTTGATGGGGAGTCCTAATAATCAGGGAAGGCCTCATGGAGGAGGCAGTACTTAGGGCTCAGCCCGAATAAGAAGAGGGAATCCATAAGAAAGAAAGGGGGATGGAAAGATCTCCATACCTGAAAGACAGCCTCCATGTGTGCAAAGGCATAGAAATAGGAGAGAGATGTCTTGGATGGGCAGCAGCCAGTAGACCAGTCTGTCTGAAACATGGGAGTCATAGGGACTAAGCCTCTAAGCTGCAGAGAATTTTGATTGGACTTCAGGGAAGGCATTTCTCTCTGAACTGACCCTGTTTCCATGATACTTTAGGGGAAGCTCCATCCAGTGCATGTCATCATCCTTTTAGACTTGTTTTCGATGCTCAGCAAGTGGCAAATCTCTCCAGATCAACGTGCCTCATTAATTTGTGCATAGAAATAGCAATGGATGGGAGCCTATTCCAGTAAAGTGAGAGGCAGACCTGTGTTCAGGATATCAGGTCACTAACACAGCTAAGCTCAAGTCTGCTTGTGAAACATGAAGCCCTGAGGCTCTGCTGGGGTTAAGTGTACACAAAATATTCAATCCAGACATGTCTTACTGCAACTATTTTGGGGCCCATAAACCTTTCATCAGAACTGGAGGTGAAATGCTTGGTCTTATTTGCAAGGGCCCACATTTCCAAAGACCTTGGGGAATCATTTGGTATTCACTGCAAAAGGTCAGAGAGAAGTTTCACAGAATCACAGACTCTCAGGACTGGAAGGGACCTGAGCGGCCATCTGGCCCAACCTGGACCTGATTAAGAATCCCCTCTATAGTATCCCTGACAAGCAGGCCTCCAGGGAAGGGGTTACTCCTTCACTCCCTCTAAGGGCAACCTACACTGATTCGGAACAGCTCTCAGGTCCAGAACATTCTTCTTTAAATTCAGTTGAAATTTCCCTTTGCAGTATCTACCCATGTAGATCAAAGTCATTAGATCATTCCATTGGACCTTTAAATAGATCTCCATTGAAGAATCCTACGTTCCTTCTTCTTGCAGGAACTGAAACCAAAACAAACCAAAATTTAGGGTTTCCAGAGTGACCTTCTCAATCGCTAATTCCACTGGCTGGAACATCCATTCTGAAGGAATTTTCCTTGAACGTCTTGGCCCTTTCAACTGTTTCTCCAAGGCAGTTCATTATTCCCCTTCTGGAAGGACACTTCCCAGAGCTCTAGGACCCTAGAACTAGTGCTCCAGGGAGGAGCTCTGTGTTCTATGTTAATGATAATCACCTTCCATGTGGGATGATGGCAGGAAAGTGATTCTTTGGGGACACATTTGCAGTACAAATCATAGATTTAGAGCTGGAAAAGACTTTGTTAGAACTTGTCCTATACAATCCCTTCATCTTAATAAAACTATCACAAGGCAGGTGAGGAAACTGAAGACCAGAGAGTGAGTAGCTTGCTAAGTTTACCTAAGTAGAAACTGATAGAGTCCCTCTGACTAAAAGTCCAATAGTATTCTTTTTTACTAAATCGAATTATCTCTTCTGTCATTATATTGTTCTTACAAGTCCATTCACTAAAAAGTGAAAATTAGACTTTCCTTTCCATTACAACTCATGGCAAAGGGATTTTATGCTTCCCTCCCTCTCCCGCAAAAAAACCATGCCTCCTTCAAACATCCCTATTTCTGGTAAAGGTAGTACCATTTTTTTCCTTCTTTTTTAGTTTCTTTTTTTAAAGTAACAGGTTATTTTTTACCTGTCCCTCCCACAACATTTCCTCCCAAATGAACAGATTAAAAAAGACAACTTCAATAAAATAGTGCAGCAAAACTAGTTCCCACATAAGCCATGTCCAAAAATGTTTATTTTTTTTTTCTATTTTAAGGTCTTTATATCTCTTTCTTTCAGAAGGGTATGCTTCATCTTCATTCATTTCGACTCAAAGTTTATCATTGCATTGGCCTGAATTCTAAAGTCAATGTTATTTTCTCTATGATGTTGGTTTAGTCTGTATCAAGTCATAATGCTATCAGTTTCCTCTGCAAAGTTTCATTTCATCATTTCTTATGGAACAGTAATATTTTATTATATTCACATATTGCAGTCTTTTAGCCATTCCCCAATGGGAAGATAATCCCTTTTCCCCCAATTTCTAGCCATCATGAAACGTTCTAGCTATAGATATTTTTATATATAGATCCTTTTTCTTTTATTTCTTTTGGGTATAGGCTGAGTAGTGGTGTAGTGCTGTCAAAGGGTAAGTACAGCTTGGTAACTTTCTGCGCAGAGTTACAAATTGCTTTCCAAAATATTTGGACTAACTCACAGCTCCATCAACTTTGCAGTAATATGCCTGTTTCCTCACCGGCCCTCTAACATTTATCATTTTTCTCTTTTGTCCTTTTTGCTAATCTGATAGATGTGCAGTGGAACCTCAAAGTTGCTTTAATTTGTATTTCTTTAATTATTAGTGATTTAGATTTAGAACATTTAAAAATGTGATTGATAATAGTTTGTTTTCTTTGAAAACTACTTGTTCATATCCTTTGAACATTTATCTGGTGAAATCATAAATTTGAATCTGTTCCTTATATATGTCTTAGAAATGAGATTTTCATCAGAAAAATTTGTTGGAAAGATTTTTTTTCTTAGTTATTAGTTTCTCTTCTAATTTTTACGATGATATTTTGTTTGTGCAAAACTTTTCAATTTTATATAATCCAAAATTTTTCATTTTATTTGTGCAGTTCTCTCTATCACTGGTTTGGTTGTGAGCGCTTTCCTTATCCATAGATTTAAAAGGTAATTTCTTCTTTATGGCTCTCATTTGTTTATGATTTATAAAGATTTCTTTTGTAAAAGTTGGACTCAGTCAGAAGGCCACACCCAAGGACCTAGAAGGTCACATGTGGCCTTGAGGGCTCTGGTTTCCCACGCCTGGAACTTAATTTCTGCCAAAATGCTGTCTAGTTTCCCTGTTTTGTCATTTTGATTATATTATCAAAATCTACTCATGAGCAGTTAGTGTTTTTTCAATTATTTAGTTCTGTATTTCTATGATGTGTTTTACAATTAGATTCATTTAATCTCTGTATGAATTATTGCAGATATACTCCCAAGTATAACTTCCATAGTTATTTTGAATGTAATTTCTCTTTTTGTTGGGTTTTGTTTATCATACATGGGGACATTGATGATTTATATTATATTCTACAAATTTCCCAAAGTATATTTCAATTAATCTTTAACTGATTCTCTAAGGTTCTTTAAGTACATTCTTTTAAAACATTGTTAATTTGGGAGGATTGCCTGTGTTTATTCTCTCAATTTGTTTATTTGATTGTTACAGCTAACATTTCTAGTACTTTGTTAAATAGTAATGGTTTTCATGGACGTCCTTACTCTAACCCTAACCTTATTGGAAAGCCTTTTAACTTTTCTCCATTACATAGAACATTTGTGCTTATATTTAGATAAGTACTTTTTACTACATTAAGAAAAGGTTAATTTATCCTTATGATTTTTTAAAAATAGAATTGAATGTTGGATTTTATCAACAGTCTTTTCAGCATCTATTGATATAATTACATGGTTTTTGTTATTCGTATTTATTAGACTTTTATTTTATTTGTACTTTTTCTTATGCTGATACAACCCTGAATTCCTGCTATAAACTCAGCCTTGTCATAGAGTATAATCTCTCTAATGTGTTATTTTAACCTACTTGTTATTGTGTTACTTTCAATTTTTGTATTAATGTTCAATAGGGATAATGGTCTATAGTCTTCTTTCTCTGCTTTATCTTTCCCTGGTTAAGGTATCAAGACCATATTTGCATCATTAAAAAGAAATTGGAAAGGCAGTACCACCATTTTTCTAGATACACAAGCTGGTAAAAATGTAGTCATTCCCCCAATCCTTCACTTACATTTCCAGTTAATGGCCAAGTCTTGTCAATTTTAACTTTACAATATGTCTCATATCTTTTCCATTCTCTCTATTCACATACACACCATCCTAGTTCAGTCTCTCAGTTGAATAACTGCAATAACCTTTAATTGATGTCTCTGTCTCCTATATTCCTGTACTCTCTCTAGTTCCTTCTCCATATAAATACCAAATAGATACTCAAAAAATTTGGATTGTTAACCATCGCATTTTCTTTTTTTTTTTTTTTTTTTTTTTTTTTTTTTT
>CM053770.1:14360149-14381148 GCA_028658325.1 Potorous gilbertii
ACCATGCCATCAGAGAAATGATGACATGACTTGCACTTGACTTTGTTTTGAGTGAGGGAGGGCTGTGCAGGTCACCAGCCTCACTTCTCCTCCAGAGCCATCTGAATCCAGTGACCAGATATTCATCAGGATGACTGGAGATGACCCAGGATGAGGCAATTGGGGTTAAGTGACTTGCCCAAGGTCACACAGCTAGTGAAGGTCCAGTGTCTGAGATGAGATTTGAACTCAAATCCTTCTGACTTCTGTACCGGTGCTCTATCTACTGCACCACCTAGCTGCCCCTTTCTAATGGGATAGGCAATGTGTGAACAAATATGTATAAACAAGCTCTAGACAGAATAAATTGGAGATAATCGCCCAAGGGAAGGCACTAGAATTAAGGGAGAACAAGGAGGGCTTCCTGTACAAGGAGGGGTTTTAGCTGGGACTTGATGGAAGCCAGGGAGCTTCACAACATCTTTGTAAGATAGATGGCTTTGAAAAAAAGGTCTGGAACTGATGGACAACTTACTTCTAACTTACAGTCTTAGAGAACTGCAGGGTTAGTAGAACTGAGGTTAAATCACCAGCTAGCACCTGTTATAGTCAGGACTTGAATGCTGGTCTTCCCGCCTACAAGACGGACTCTCTGTCCTCTATGTCCCACTGTTTCATCCAGGTTAGGTAGGTGCTACAGGTATGATCATTGTCCCTATTTGACAGGTTGTTTTCATGTTTTCTCCACTATTGGACTGCGAGTTCCTCGACAGCACTCGATGGGTTTGGTTGGAGGCTTTTTGCCTTTCTTTGTATCCCCAGATGTTACTACTGAGCCTGGAACACAGTAGGTACTTAATAAATGCTTATTGACTGACTGAATGACCTTGGGCATGTTATTTAATTTTTCAGTGTCCCAGACATCGACTCTTTAAGACTATAAATTATGGATGACTTGCCAATCTGCCTTTGACAATGGCCATCCCGCAGGGCTCTCCGTATTGATTTAGACCCAATAATGATAGCACATTTAAATAGCATTAGGAGGAACGTAGCACGATATTATCATCTCCATTTGACAGCGAAGAACTGAGATTACTCCTAGAGGTGAATGACCGGCCTACGTTCATGCAGTTGTTACTCAGTGGCAGAGGCAAGGTTTAAGCCCAGGTCTCCTTACTCATAGCACAGTACACTTTCCTAGGTGTGAGACTACAAGGGTTCTCAAACTCTGTCCAAATACAGCTGTTTTCCCTGACCACACACTAGCTGGACAGTGTAGCTACTTACGCATGGGTGGACGCTGGAGTGGGGATTAAGAGCCTCGGACAGTTTCTGACTATGTATAGACCACCAGGGGGTAATGGGGGCGTGGCCTTGGAACCCGGCCCCTCCCACCAGTGCTTTGATCCGCTAGCTGCAAGTCCTGGCTAGCGACTTCTTGTGATCTTCCAAAGCTTCCAGTGGTTACAGATGAACACTGAATTCCAAACTACTTTCAGAAGATTCCTCAAGTACATCTGGCCAATCAGCAATCAAATGTAACTGAGTTCATCGCATATTTGGAGCCCCCCAAGTTTCACTATCATAAAACTCCCCCGATGAAAGTCTTTCCCTTGATTGCAGTCATCATTGACTGAGCCTGGGCAACAGATACAACAAATACGCATAACACCCCTTCAGAAAACACATTTCAGAACCACATGGAGTTTATGAGGCGGGCCTAGCAGTTGTTTTCGGAGGCCTGCCTGAAGCAGGAAGGACCCCATCAGCCAGAGGTTTCAGAACAGCCCACTGCGCTGCACAAGGCACTCACTCCTCTTGGATGGCTGTGCCACCAGCGCGCCTCCCGATTCGAACAATTTTCCGAGCACCAAAAAGCCTAATTCGCTATTTGATACCATATTAACATTTCACATCCATTAGCTCTGCGTACCAACTATTGGTCTGAAAAATAAAATTAGGACTTGCATTAGCAATGAAGAATTACAGTAGAAAATGCAAGAAATTCGTATCTTGGATGCATCATAGAAATCATTCCATTTGCTCATTACAAAGCTACCTAATTAGCAAAGATTTTCATTTTTTCCCTTGACGCCACAGGGGGCCTATCACCATTCTGAGCACACAGCCCTTAGGTGCATAAAAATTTGCATTGTGCTCGTGGATTCTTGAAAGACAATACCTAGGAATGAAACAATATAGATTTGGTGCAAACCTTAAAACAGAGCAGGGGAAAAGAAAGCTATTAAGAGACACTTGTGTTCCTGAGGCATATTCTTCTGTCTCCAAGAGGTCCATCATTTTTCACTCATCCCAAGTGGAAACTTTCATTGGAATCTCCACATAATAAATTTTCTACCTCTTTAGTTTTCCCCGGTTCCTATGGAAGTTCTCATCATAGATCAAAGATTGAATGGAATCTTCCTCCTTGCCCCATTACACTAAAAAGTCAACTGCATGAGTTCAGTGACTCACTTAGGTTAAAACCATAAGGGAACAATTATTGAATGGCATTCCCATCTTGCTACCTTTTCATCCTAGGCTATGAATGTTGTTTTATTTCTAGATGGAGTGAGCTGGGTCATTGAAAAAATTTCAGCATGCAGAAATTTTGGCAGAGAGTGACCCTGATGTCCCTGCAGATGGATAGTTGATTGCACTCAATTTTTCACCAATAAATAGTTGCTTGTGGGTATTTTCCAGGTGAATTCCTACTCATTGGGTGCAAGAGAGCCAAGCCCTTCCTACTAATGGAAACTTTAGGGCTGGGAGAAGATGGTTTATCTAATTCAATTCATCTTCATTTCATGGCTGAGGAAACTGAAGTATGGAGAAATGAAACTGACCAGTGTGGCATAATGAAAAGTATTTTGGACCTGAAGTAGGAGTAACCAACCTGGGCTCAGATACCATCCTGGACAATAGTTTAGTTTCGTGACCTTGGAGAAGTCACAGCCTCTCTGTGAATCAGTTTTCCCCATCCAAAAAATAGGAATAATAATACTTCTATGGTATTTCACAGGATTGTCTTGAGGATGAAATTAGGTAAATTACAGTGTCATGTTCATGTCCATTCAATGGGTAACTATTAAAAACTTTCTACCTTCCAATAACAAAGACCTTGCCCAAGCATTCTATTGGAGAGATACCATATAGGAGCAAAGTAGTGGAAGGAGAGGGAGCACACTGACAAAGAAGAGCAAAAAGGGAGCAAGGGTGGATCAGGAAAGGCTTCGCAGCCTTCAAGTTAAGCCTTGAAAGAAAGGAATGATTCTGCCAGAGATGAGCAAGGAGTACATTTTGGATGGGTTGATGGGGGGAGGGGAAAGCTTGTACAAATATGTGGCGATGAGAGATGGAATGGAACTTTGGATAACAACTTGACTAACAGGGATTGGGGGGGCAGTAATTTTAAAAAAGAACTACAAAGGACAGTTGGAGTCAAATAATAAAGAGCCTTGAATGCCTGACTAACTTGAGAAGCTTGCATTTAGGCTACCTGCAATAGGGAGCTATTGACAGTTCTGGAGAGTAATATGTTCAGACATAAGCAGAATCTCTTATTAGCCAAAAGTAACAAATGTAGCAAATGGAAGAGTTAGGGCTTGAACCTGTACTTTTAGACTCCAAAGCTAACCCTGTATAACCCTTTATTCACCAAAGCACCTCTTCCCCAGCTCTACACAAACACAGAGAAGGCAACAATCTACAAATGCTCATCTTGTCTTAGGCCAGCTTAAATCTGTCCTAGAAATGTGGATGTTTCCTTCCCAAAATTTCCCAGATCTCTGACTCTGACATTGTTTCAGCTCCCTCTGCCATAGAAAAATATCTGTATATTTGATGAGATTTCTTTCATTAAGTCAGATTTCTGACTTAGGAAATTGTGAAGGATTAATGTGACCAATGATAACATCACAGTCAACATGCCAAGACCCACCATTTCCACCTTCACAGCTCTCTTAAATGTCCCTTCTCTCCATTCATACAGCCATAACTGTAACTCATCTATTGCCCTCCAACACTCCCTCCACGCCTTCCATCCTCCAGTCAGCTGCCAAGGTGATTCTTCTAAACATGTCACTCCCCTGCTCAAAGACCTCCAGGGACTCTCTATTACCTTCAGGATCAAGCAGATGCTATACTGTCATTCAAAGACCTTCATAGCCTTGCCCCTTCCTACTGTTTCCATTTTCTTATACTTCACTCTCCACAAATTCAACAGAACAACTGCTCTCCATCTCCTCCACCTCCCATCTTTCAAACTGTAGTATTAGCTGTCCCCCATACCTGGAATGTTCTATCTCTTACCTCTGTTTATCTTCTGCAAGATGCCTTTCTGGATCCCCTCTGTTCTTAGCACCTTCCTTCTGGAGTTACCTGCTATTTTATACACATACACACATATGTTGTATGTACATAGCCATTGCACTTAATCTTCCTTGAGAGGCAGGGACTGTGTGGTTCTACCATTGTTACAACAGCTCCTGGATCATAGTAAGAACTTAAGAAATGCTTGTAGACTTGGATATTGACTGACTCACTAGCACAATAATCCAGAGAAAACTATTTATAGCAACATAACGAAGAACTGGAAAGAAAGCAGCTGCCCACTGATGTGGGAATAGCTCAACAGATTATTGTTATATAAATGTAATGAAATATTATTGTGTCATAATAAATTACTAAAGAGACAGATTCAGAAAGACCTGTGAGGACTTGTCTGAACTGATGCACAATAAAGTGACCAGAACCAAGAGAATAATTTATACACTAACTCCAAGATTGTAAAGGAAAATAACTGTGAAAACTCAAGGACTAGTCTGTTAACATCCAGGGACCTCCTTTTCTCCTTTTCCACATCTACAAAATGAGGACATTAGGCTAGACAGACTCTGATGTCCTGTCATTCTCTAACCTATGATCAAGGCAAAGACCAAATCTGACTCCAGAATGCTGAGGATAAAGCATTCTGCCCTCTCCTGGGAGAAAGGTGATGGATTAAAGGTACAAAATGAAACATATATTTTCAAATACAGTCAATGGATTTGTTTTGCATGAATGTGTATTATTTATATTATGTTACTTGCATGAGTAGATATAGTTTGTTACAAAGGAGGGTTTTCTTGGTGGAGGGGAAAGATTCAAATATAACAAGAGTTTGTTATAGTGATGTTAAAAAAAGAAGAAAAGAGAGCAAAGGGGTTTGGTGAATCATTTAAAGGTACTCAGAAGAGAGGGGAAGAAAACTAATTCAGAGAGGGATCACGACCAGGGCAGCGATGGAACTCCCATGTTAAATCTGAAATACACAAGGGAAGACTCAAGAATGATTTCCTTTAAAGTCTTCCATTTTGGTATTTTTTTTGTCCGAGGAAATACTTGTATTTGTTAATGTTTGTCAAGTTCATAATAGCACAAAGGAAAATTCTTTAAAGATGAAACACAAAAAATCAGAGGAAGGCTTTCACTACAATGAATAGATCCCCTTCAGAGGCTTTAACGAAGGATATGGAGAACTCCACAGGTTGACACATTCTCTAGGAGTTGTCATCTCTGCTGATGGAGGGAACAACTACACCAAGGAATTACAGTTCAATTGAGGCACCAAAGGACTGCAAAATAAAGAATTAGCCAAAATGTTACAGATAAATTCCCTTGAGCATTTCCATTTGCTACAATTCTTCCCTGCGGCCATTACTCCTGCCCTCCCACTCCTGTTCCCCAACCCTTTCCCAGCTAATCTGGAGTCATTAATAATCACTTTGTGAAGGAGCCCCCTGGCCAGTTGGGTACCCATCTGATGGTGGTTTGATTTAAGCCATATCTGGCCAGTTGCTTGATGAGCATGCCTGGCGGGATGGAATCAAGGGAAGATTTACTGGGTTTGTCTGCTTGGTTTATCTCTCTGACATAGAAGGAAAATTAGGACAGTCAGGGAGGATTTATTCTTCACAGTTCCCTGAAATCACACCTTGTAGGCAATTCTGTTCAATTTAACCAACTGTCTATTGTCAAGATTAGTCCTAAATATAGTGATCCATCTCAAGTGAGCCTTCCTGGACCAACTCTGAGTCATTCATTGAACAGTTTTAAATGCCTGCTATGTGATTAGTACCATGCTGGGCACCAAGGATGCCAAAATTAAGCTGTCCCTTCTCTCAAGGAGCTTACAAACTCCCACTGACTATGAAGATCCCTCTGCTCTCCCTCCACACCTCCCAACTTTCTAACCGTTTAAAAATGGATTTGTTCATGGGAGGCTTTTTTTGAACCATTTCTATCTGATCTACTCACTTTTATCTGAGTCTCTATCTAACCAGGCACTAAATGGAAGGGAAATGTAGGCAGGGCAGGGCACCATATAAAGTGTGCTAATTTCCAGTGTCCATTTGCCTTTCTTAATGGCCTCATTCATTAGTTTTGGGGGGCAAAACCAACTTCAAAACACCAATGGGCTTGTGATCTCTACCATTTGGGAGAGCCCACTAGGAGAGCAGATTCTGACCCATCCCTGTCTGCCCATCCTGTAGTCCATCTGTCTAAATCCTCTGATAGGTTGGCTACCCCTCCCTGCCCCCATGGGACATCTTTCTCTTTTTCACATAACCTGCTGTAAATACCAGTGTGACATCCTAACTGTTTCTCAGCTATCCTTCAACCTCACTACATGACCAAGTTATGCAGCAGGGTAGGTGGGGTGCAAATAAAATCACTAAATGTATCCTTGCAGGAGTAGTACTTTCTTGACTAGAGAGCTTGATTCAAATCCTGAAACTGCTTCTGTCTGTGTGACCTGGGGCAGGTTATTTGCCCTCTCTGTGTGAAAGTAATAAGAACTCTTATCAACCCAATGTCCAATCACGATCCAGAGAACCACTGATGAAGCAGGCTACTCACCTTCTGACAGAAAGGTAATAGACTCAGGATACAAAACAAACGCATACGTTTGAACACGACCAAAGAAGGAATTGGTTTTGTCTGATTATGTGTATTTGTCACAAGGATTTTCTTTTTCTTTTCTCTTTTCTCAATGGGAAGGAAAGAGTAGAAGGCAGAGAAAATAAATACTTGTTCATTAAAAAAAATATTTTTAATGAGAGGGTTCAGATTAGGTGATCTGCAAGTTCCCTTTCAGCTCTGACATCCCAAGATCAATGTTCCCACAAAACCTCAGTCAAGGGCCCTCTGCTAGAGACCAGAAGAGAGTGGATTTCCACACGGAGAAGATCATGAATGAGTTAAAATCACCTCATGAGCCACCCTGGCAGATGCTGCCCAGGAGTCTGACAATAACTGCAGAGATGTTGACCACCATCCATCACCTGGAATAGAGCAGTGACCCCTAACATCATAAAGGTCTCTGTGTTTCAAACCTGATGGGAAGAGGCCCATTAAGTCAAGTTCGAGTGGTAATTGAAATAATAATCGAGTGGTGCTGTGTATTAGAGTAACTGCTCTAATTAGCTATGGTCCTAAGTAAGGACTGTAAATACTATCTGGATGGCATTGGAAATGATTCTGTTGTTGGAACAACAAATGAAAACAATATGTAGACACATCGTCACCCCCTGTATTTATTTCCAAACACAGGAAAGGCTTCAGCATAAAGAATGGATGCTAGCTAGCTGTTTTCCATCCTACCGATGAGAGGAAATAGGTTTAACCTGGAATGGGAAGGGACTTAGATTAGCCCAAAGAATGATTTTCTAACACTGAAGTCTATAAGCACTAAGATCACAGGTGGGGCACAACAGAGTTCTGGGTTTGGAGCCAGGAAAATCTAAGTTCAAATATGGCCTCACTTATTGGCTAGGAACCCTGGCCAAGTCACTTAACCTCAGTTTCCTCAACTGTAAAATGAGGATGAAAGTTGCATCTAAATACCCTCCCACAGGTTTTTGCATGGATCACATGAGATAATATTAGTAAAGCACTGAACACAGCTCCTAGCACATAATAGGTGTTATGTGAATGTTAGCTATTATAATTAAATGTCATTTGGTCCAACCCCTCCATTTCATAAATATCCTAAATTATCCCTGCAAGGTTGCAAGAAGTTTTCCTTTTAATGGACTATGCTTTATAAAATTGATAATTCTTGAAACAATGTGAAAAACCACATGTAACTCCTCACATATTTTGAAATAAAAGTATTTGTGAAACCTGGCAATGAATCCAGTTCCTACTATTACATGAAGACCTGCATTTCATCCTGACATGAACTGAGCTCCACCCACACATAGTCCAATAAAATTCTCCCAATTGGATCAAAATGATACAAAAATTTGTCCATTATATTGAAATTTCCCCTTGATGTGGCATTGCTCTCAATTGATCTGCTGAACACCCAATCTTTCCAACATTAATTTAAACCAATTGTATGTATGTAATCAAATGGATATAGTTAAATATATCAAGATTTTAGTTTCTCAGTTAATTAATGGAAAAAGTCTTCAGGCATGTGAGTGATTCTCCTTCCCACTGTTTTATCCACAAGAAGAACCATTCACAGTAGCTTGGCATATGATTTGCCAAGCTTTGATAGGACCATACAAATAGTTGTAAGTAGCAACTTCTCTCCAATAAGTCTTTTTACCCTTTGTAATTCTATAAGCACACTTGTATAATGCAAGCAATTCTTTTGCTGTCACATTCCTGCTTTAAAACAAAGTTTGTCATTCACTATTTAAAGCATTTAATTTTCTCTTGAAAATTCCCTGGTCTTGTCAACATGCTCTTCATGTCCAATTTCAAGAGTGCCATTGTGTTTTACTAAGTTTTGTGCTATCTTCAGCTAAAGTAAACACTGCGATCTTTCCTCTCAACCAATAACTACTTACGAATTCAAATAATTAATAGAGCTGATCATATTTTCTTGACTTGAGCTTTTTACTTATTTCTATTTTTCAATTATTTAATCTGTCATCGCTATTATCAGCTATTCCAATGGATTTTATCTTCTGTCTGGTGATTTAATAATCCATCATGAAGGGACACTATTTCACTGGAAGAATTAGAGATAATACACAAGTTGACATTAAAATTTAATTGTTGAAAACTTCATGTTATTTATCTGTAGCTGTTCTTGAATTTTTTTAATTTAAAAATAGATGCTTTTAAAAAAATATTATTACATTTTACTTACCAAAATGACTGATGTTGAGAAATGCAAGCAGTCTTCTGGTACCTTTACACAAAGAGCTTTTAATTTCAAGTTTACACATGGTCAGATGAGGCCTGTGTCATGAGAGCCCAGCTCATCTGTATCCAAAGCCTATGCTGGCTAATGCTAATGGTAGCAGACTGTACCCCATCAGCATTCAAAATCCAAGACCAGCAGACTCAGATTTGACCTTGTCTATCAATGGTGTATTAAATAACCACTTCACTGCATTCACTGTTAGTTGGAATGAATTCACTTTGATAATCTTTCTTTGGTTCACTTTGATTTGAACTTTTCTTTTTTTTTTTAATGGATACATTTAGGTGGGAGTTGTTCCAAGCAGCACAGACTTATGAGGTTTTCTTCCCCTCATGGGAAAAACCAACTTGAAAAACTCTGGCTTGTACTAAACAATATTGTGACTCCCTGCTTAAAATGCAAACATTCTGGTGAGAGAGCAGTCATTTATATTTCCTTTGGATGAATTTATCTTTAGAGGTGAAGATGAAGAGGGAAAATATTTCAGGCATGAGGAACAGCCTGTGCAAAAGCACAGAGATAGGAATGTACAATGTGTGGAACAATATAGGAAGACTAGTCTGGTGAAAAATGGGCTGCTACAGGGAGAAGAGTAATGTGTTTCAAACCTCGAAGTGTTGGCTGGGGCCAGGGGGTAAAGGGATTTTGAATGTTTTGCAGAGGAATTTGTATTGGATTCTAGAGGTAATGGGAAGCCAGTGGAGTTTACTGAAGAGAGAGGAGACATGGTCAGCTCTGCACTTTGGCAGCTGAGTGGACGATGGAGCGGAATGGAGAGAGACTTGAAGCAATTAGGAGGCTACTGTAGTAAACCAGGTAAGAGATAATGAGAGCCTGACTTAGGGTTGTGGCCATGTGCCCAGAGAGGAGGCAAATGCTACTGGATCAAGAAAGAATTGGTAGGACTTGGGAACCATTTGGATACATGTGGTGGTGGAACGAGAGGTGGCTGAGGATGATTCTGACGTAGCAAGAAACTCACGTAGCTAGAAAGATGGTGGATCCCTAGAATGAAATAGAGAAATTAGAAATAGGAAATGAGGGTTAAGGAGGAAAGATAAAATAGGTAAGTTTTAGACCCATGTTGACTTTGATATACCTATGGTAATACTATTTGAATGCTCAGTGTTATGGGTATGGGACTGAAATTCAGAAGAGAGATTAGGACTGGATATATAGATCTTGGAATAATCTACATAAAGTTGGTCATTAAATTCCTGGGAGCTAATGAGATTACTAGGGGGAGAGAGAGAGAGGGAGAGAGAGAGAGAGAGAGAGAGAGAGAGAGAGAGAGAGAGAGAGATGTGTAATGATAGCAATCACATAAAATGAAGAGAACTCTAAAATTAAATTAGTATTGTATAATTTTACTGATCAGCCTTGACCCTACAAAAAAAATAAGGAAATTTATTTCCTTCCTTTACTTAGGGTTAGGCTACTATAGATACAAATTTAAATTATTTTTTAAGATGCAAATGTTGCCTACTCCATTGGGTGGGTCACTGTGACAGTCCATTTTGCTTAACTTTTTCTTTGTTTCAAAGGGAGGCTGTTTGACCAGAAATACCTGTGATGGAGAAACAGAAACAAAATAAAACAAAGAACATGAAAACAAAGATATGAACCTTTTTTTAAAAAGAAAAATAAAATAAAGGGAAGGACATTTCCTCTCCTCTGGCCAGAGTCTTTACTCTACATTTAGTTCTAACAAATCAACAAAGAGCCTTTCATTTTCAACTTTGCTGATTTTTCAAATTTGCTTTGCATTTTCAGTTATGATTTCTTGGGCTATTTTTATGCTTCCTCAGATGAAATCCCATCATACATGTTGCTAGCCCCATTAGGCATAAAGTAAGCATTATTTATGCCTATAATCAGTGTTATGGGGCATTAAAAATTGGAAGGAAAATGGTTTTCTCAAGCATTTTCAAAACCTGGAGAGTTGAGGCTCAAATTGTCATGGATGTGCCTACTTCATACCAGTGGCCAGAGAACTGACTATCATAGCCAAGCAGAGCAGAGTTCAGGGCGTCCATTACTCATTTCAACTTTATTTAGAAATGTTCGACCTCATTTCATTTGTCCCTTGGACGCTCCAAACTTCACCTCTGGGGACTTAACCCTAACTCTTCCAGATCAATAATCCTAAGAATACAATGGTCCTAATGAGGTTCAATTTGTTTGCAAGCCTCTTTAGTGAAGAAGGGAGGAATTAGGGTTCCCATTTTGATTGCACTTATAATTCACTATATAATAATTCACTATTATAATTAGCATTTTGACTCACAAAATTATAAACTCAGAGAGCTGTAAGAACCTTAGCAATTATCAAGTCCCACTCCCCATTTTACAGGTACAATGAAATTCCATACAATTAACGTTTATAAAAAGCCTACTGTGTGCCAACTGCTGAGCTAAGTCCTGGGGATGCAAATAAGGAAAAGAAAGGCTTTCCCTGCTTTCAATGAGTTTACTATCAAATGAGAGAAGACAACACACAAAACCAAGCTGAAGAGAATGGGGAGCAGAAATTCCCCTGGTACCAGGACCACATGATGATGGTGATCCATGTAGGCATAAATGAAACAATAAGAAGTAACATCAAAATCATTGACAATGACTATAAATTCTTGAGCAAAAACCAGAAGGCCAAAGAGGCATAGGTTGGATTTCCCTCACTGTTGTCTGTTAAAGGCAAGAGATGAAGAAAAGAAAAATTAATTTGGAGAGTGAATAGCTGGATAAGGTGGTATTTGAGAATGGAATTTGAATGATTGAAACATGGCTTACAATCTAAGACTGACAAATTCTTGGTCAGAGATAGAGGGCATCTACCAAATGCATTTGCCAGGTCTGGCAAATCTAATCAAAAGAGCTCCAAATTAAAAGGGATGGGAGAGGAGGAAGATTGATGATAGAGTTCCCCAAAGTTGGATACCAAAGGGCAGGTGTGACACATTCAAACCTAAAACTCAAGCAAAAAGTCAGTAATAAGAGCCTTGCCCTCAACTGTCTATATACAAACACACAGATTTTAGGCAACAAACAAGAGCATCAAATGCAAAGGACAAATTTGACTTTCTAAGCATCCTTGAGTGGTGGGATGATGCCTGAAATGGACCATGGCTCTGTGTGGGTATACCTTATTCAAAATAAGCCAGATAGCTTAAAAAAGAGGGATGTGGTATAGGGTAGTATTAGATACTAAGAAGGTATTATCATGTGAGGAAATCTAGGAATCAGAGCTGGGAGACACTATGAAAAATATTTGAGTAAAGGTCAATGAAAGAGGAACAGAAGTGATTTTGTTATTGGAATATATACTCTTGACCATTTGGACAGAAAAAGGAAATAGATGAGGAGTCTGATGAAGAGATCACAAGCCTGTATGATAATGTAGTGACAGTGGGGCTCAATTATCCAGACATCTACTTGAGTGCTGGGCTTGTCTTAGGGATGATTTCATTTATCAAAATGTGGAAGAACAAAGGGAAATTTTATTATGGATCTGATTCTCACTAACAGATGACCGAGCTGCTGAATGATGGGAACCATGGGCTAGAGAGAAGGCAACCATTCTACCCTAAAGATGATGGTTAAAAAAAAAAGAAGAGTAAAACTAGACATAGTTTGACAGGTGCCCTAGATCTGGGGAAATTGACTTCCAGTGGGTTCACAGGAAAAGTAGATTAGAGCGCATGGACTAAATGCTTCAGAGGAAGTTAGAGCAAAGGAATTAGAAATGGTTAAGAATAAAATTCTGAAGATAGAAACAATTTCAGTAGGGAAAAAATGGAATTTGAAAAAAGCTAATGATGATACACAGAGAGCTCACTAAGCAACTTAATTTTTTTTTTTACAAGAAATGTACATAAGATGGAAGAAAGTCTCAGTAACAAAAGATAACTGTATGTGAGGCTGAGTGGGCAGTCAAGGATGATTTTTTTTTAAATGGCTTTCTTAGTCTCATTGGGAGAATCTACAGGATCAAAGAAGGAAGAGGACCTTTTAGTTCTCACTTCATTTTCTCATCAAGGAAGAATGACCTTTATACTAGAAATAGTAGACAAAAATGAGGGCAAGGAATTTGATGCCCAAGAAAATTAAGGAGATAGAAAATATCTCCATGCCATTGATAATTCTGCATCACTGGACTAGATGAACCTAGTTCATTCCCAAGTCCTGAAGGAACTAGCAATTGTGATGACTGAGTAATTGTCTGAGATGTTGGAAAGATTGTGGAAAATGGGATAAGTTCACCAAGATTAGAGAAAGGAAAACATCCCAGTTTTCAAAAGGAGAAAAGGGAAGATAACAGAATCTACAAACTGTATGAACCAGGCAATTTGACTGTTATTTTGGGGAGGTAAATTACAGAAACAACAACAATCTTTTAGCGCTGTGTGCCAAGTACTAGGCTAAACACTCTACAGTTATGCCATTTAATCCTTACATTACCCCTGGGAGGTAGGTATTGTTATTATTAAGGCTATTTTATCAATGAGGAAACTAACATCTGGGAAATGATTACCAAGAGTCAGCATGACTTTGTCAAGAACAGGTTATGCCAGTTTCGCATCAGTTCCTTTCATCAAGCATACTAAACTTGTAGATGAAGGAGAATGCTATAGAGGTCTAGATTTTAACAAAAGTTTTGATGAAGAATCTCATGACATTCCAATAAACAAGATGAAGAAAAGTGGATTAGGTGATAATGCAATCAGAAAGATTCAGAATTCACTGGATTGCCAGACTCCACAAGGTTCAGTGTGAACATGTCAGGAGGTCTCTAGTGAAATACTCCAAGGATCTAACCAGATTCTACACTATTTTTAAAAATCAGTGACTTGGATAAAGTCATAGATTATGTATACACTCATCACATTTTTGGATGACACAAAACTTGGAGGGATAGTTAATACATATTTTGAGAGTGGGAGTCCAAAAGGATCTTGACAGGAGAGAGCATTGGACTGAATCTAATAAGATGAAATTCAATAGAGATAAATGTTATCTTGTCCTTTAATACAAAAAAAAGACCCAAATACATGGGATGGAAAAGGCAGTTGTGGTTCTGAAAAGAATCTGGGGATTTCAGGGGACTGAAAACTCTGATACTGGTGTGGTGGCCAAAAAGTCCACAGCAGCCTTGAACTGCACGGGAAGGGGTAATTCTTGATGACTACTTGTATCAACAATGTAGCCCAGATGGAAAATGGCAGGATCACATTTTAGAATGGATGACTAAGGAAAGATTCATCTGGACTGGAGGAGAGCCATGGCAATATGAGCATTTTGGTTTTTGGTCAATATATTAATGCTGGCTCTTTGGTTAGTCTAACTGCATATTGACAGGTAGGGTTTATCTCAGTGCAAGTGAAAAACTTGATTTGGGACTTTAAAAAAAAGTTAACTTAAAATACAATTCAAAAACAAAGACATTTACTTATCAAAACAAACCTTATTTGTAAAGCTTAAAGAAAAATTTAAAACAAAAGTTAAGATAGATGATGGAACAAATTTTATCCTTTTTTATTTAATTCTTCAGTTTAACTCAATGGAGGTATTTAATTTTGGTTTTTGTCTATTTTTAAGTACTAAAACAACATTTTCTCTGCTTTGGGGCAAATCTCATCTGCCAGTGTGTAGACAGATCTATTCAAATGGACTTAGTTGTTGTATATGGGTGCTCCTGCCATTGACTAGATATTTGGGGAGAGGGCTTTGGGGAAGAGTACTATTTGTATCCCACATCCCACTGAATTCTCATTTTCTACTCTTTACCTTTTCCTAGGGTAAATAACTAGATGTATTCTGGGCCACTGTCCCTCCCACATATGCTCTTCTTAAGATGCAGGTCTGTCCAAGTCACTATCCTGGCCAAAATACTTCAATGATGCCCTAGAGTTGGTGGGATAAAATCCAGACTCCTTAACCTGACATTTAAGATCCTCCCCAGTCTGTCCAAGGTCCCGTAGGAGGGGCAGTTAAGGCAAAAGAATTCAGTTCAATTTATTTCAACAAATATCTATCAAATGTCTGCTATGTGCCAGGCTCTGTGCAAGGAAGAGGGACACAGAGGTGGCTAGGTAATATAGAGCACTGAGCCTGGAGTCAGGAAGACCTGAGTTCAAATCCAGCCTTAAACACTTAGTAGATATGAGCAAGTCACTATTTGCCTCAGTTTCCTCAGCTGCATAATGGGAAGTAAAAACAGCATCTGTCTTTCAAGGTTGTTGTAAGTATCAAATGAGATAAGATTTGCAAAAGAAACACTTTGCAAAGTGCTCAATAAAGGCCAACTACTATTATTTTAAGATAAAACACAATAGAGCTAAAATTCTAATGCGAGAATCCAGCATGTATACCATGTAAGACTCTAAGAAGACTGAGAAAGGGCACGGCACTAGCAGACGGGTGGTGGTGGTACAGTGGAGCCTTGAAGAAACATGAGAATGGAATAATGAATGCACCTTCCAGAACTGCGGGGCAGATTGTGAGAATCGGTGAAGGGTGGTGATAGATATCAATGGCAGGTGATGGAATTGAATTGTGTTCATTTGCCTAACATGTTGGAGTCACTCCTTAGCTCAGGGTTCAGAAACTTGTGACCTTGAGGCCATATGTGGCCTTTTAGGTCCTCAAGGGGGGCCCTTTGACTGAATCCAAACTTCACAGAGCAAATCCCCTTAATGGAAGGAGCTGTTCTGTCAAACTTGGACTCAGCCAGAGGGTCAAACCCAAGGACCTAGAAGGTCACATGTGACCTCGAGGCCGAAGGTTCCCCACCCCTGCCATAGCTGATTCTCCCACTGTACTCTGTTGACTCCTAGGGCTGAGATATTACAAAGGAATCTTTCTGAACCCTTTTGAGTCCCGCTGGGTTCAGTGCAACTCAAAGCTCTTCTTGTGGTCTTTCTCAGCAGACAAAAGGAGCTCATTGTAGCTAAGGCTAACATGAGATTAAGTACATAGAGCACTTGGTTATAAAAATGCTTGTTTTATTTCTTAAGTTCATAATAAAAAAAAATAATGAAGCATTTTGGAAACTTTAGGAATAGAGATTGGGACCTGACCTAGAATTTCAGTGGGAAGGAGAAATTCCCACATTAGGAAATTCTCTTCAGTAATGCAGATCAGAAACTTTAAATAAATGGCAGTTATAATAGTGTCAGCATAGTGGCAAAATTTTTAGTCTCAGGGCATCTTTATTCTCTTAAAAACAATAGAGAAATTCAAAGAGTTTCTGCCCATATGGGTTAAATCTATTGGGAATTAGCATATTAGATATTTGAATTGATTAAATGTATTTATTAACTCATTTAAAAATAATAAACTATTAAAAAACTATAAAAAAATAAACTATAAAAAATAACTATGTTAACATAAATAACATAGTTATTGAAATAATTGAATTTTCCAAAACAAAATAATTTAGGGAGAAATTTCGTTGGTTTACATATTTTTGCAAATCTTTTTAATGTCTAGATCAAAAGAAAACAGGTGGATTCTCACATTTTCTCTTCATTCAATCTACCACAATTTGCTGGTTTGGTTAAAGTTTATGAAGAAAATCCAGCCTCATGCAGATATACAGTTGAAAAAAGGAAGAGTATTTAATAGTCAAATTATATTTTACTATTATTATGAAAAATCTTCTGTGCTAGAGGAAATCCTGAAAGAGTCTTGGGGACCCTCAGGGACCCAAGGACAATGCTTTGAGAAGTACTGGTGCAGTGGAAATTGTTCTAGTTATGGAGTAAAGAAGACTTGAGATTGAATCCTGTTTCTAACACTTGACTGTATTTGATGTCTTTAAGGTCCAGTTTTTTTCATCTTTCAAATGCAAGGAAAAAAAATACCTGTGATGCCTATCCTCAAGGGCTTGCCATGGGGCTCAAGCGAGATCATGTACAGAATGCACTTTGCCGCTTGAAATACCATATAAATGTGCCTCCTTGGTGGGCTGCTTGCTTACTTGGAAATCTACCCATGCCTTGCCCATAGTGGTGGGCTCACCTGATGACCATAGGCTGGACATTGTGCACCTAATCCAAAGCCTTCGTGTGGAGCATACAACACCTCCTGCTTGGGTGTGTTCATGGATGACTCATAGTCAACCCGCACCACTCGCCTCATGAAACCTGAGGTCATTATGCCTTGGTCTGGTTGCAAGCCATCTCCTCTGTGTAGTCCATTCTAACTGCGAGTTCTCAAGTGAGGTCATAAACCCACATTTCCATAATACCTAGACTAAAGTAAATACAGACTATTATTTCTCATCCATCCACCTCCACGAAGACACACTTTTCTCTGAGTGCTGATTAGATTGTACATTCTGCAAAGTTTTCTAAAACTGTTTTCTAGCTCATTCATTTATGATGAAACGCATGGATTTTCCCACTTGAAAGTTGCATAACCCAGCTGTTTCTTTTACCCATTACAACTTTTTCCTGACCTTTTTGGAAGTAAAGGAGAGTTTGGGGGAGGGAGCATGGAATGGTTTAGTCTCATGACCTGAGTATGTCTCTCCTGAACCAGAGAAAGGTCTTCGTATGTTCATCTGAGATAATGGCTTCTTTTGACCAGGAATTATCTTCTATTTCATTTCTTTGTTTATCATTTCTGAGGTTGGTATGGATTTTATCTCTTCTGTCCTATAATTTTCTTGGCCAATGTGAAATGTCATACATTAAAGTCTGATAAGTTTAGAGCCACTAAATGTTTTATGACTTGTAAAGTAATAATCACTAAGTGCTTAATTTGAAAACAAACACACACACACAGACACTCCACAATTCGTGTTTCCCCATTGAAGCAGGAGCTCTGGAGGCAGGCCATGGGCCCTCAGCCAGATTTTTCCCTCTTCCATTTTTACAATTTGACTCCTAAGTGACAGGCTGTCACAGGCTCATGAAGCCTCTTCCTTTCTGTGCCTAAGCGGGGAAAATGGGGCTGAAGTCAAGGTTCCTTCTTGGGTCTGAGAAAGGAGAATTTAGAGTTAGTAAAGAAGGTAGAAGATATCTGGTGTTGTTGCTGTTTTAAGGGAGGGGAGAGTACTTCCCAGGGTTACATAAGTAGTAAGTAGAAGAGTCTGGATTTGAATCTAGGTTCTCTATCTCCAAATCTACTATGTCATTTACCAATTTGGTTGGCAATAGGAGATACCAATTTTTGTTTGGGACTTTACACAGTTATTTTAATTACTATGCTGTTGCTGGGTCCTTTCAGTTGTGACCCTATTTGGGGTTTCTTTGGCACAGATACTGAAGCGGTTTGCCACTTCCTCCTCCAGCTCATTTTACAGATGAGGAAACTGAGGCAAACAGGGTTAAGTGACTTGCTCAGGGTCATACAACTAGTAGGTGTCTCAGGCCAGATTTGAACTCAGAATGATGAGTTCTCCTGAATGCAGGCCTAGCACTCTATATACTGTGGCACCTCCTAGTTATCCCCTTAATTACTATAACCCATTGTTAAAAGATTTATTTAACACTTTATTTTTCTCCACTGTATTTTAATTTCTAACACAGCCTACAGGAAGGTGATCCTTAGCCTAGGAAAGACCTGGAGGGTTCCTGTGTGGAGTCTGCTCCAGTGGAATATCCACTGGAATATCATTGACTTGAAAGATGCCTGACCTGTACAAAGACTTGTATCACCCAGGCCATCCAGAGCTCTCAATTCACCCATTTCTTGGTGACTGGTAAACAATTAGGTTCTGGTTTTGCCTAGAAGGACTCAATCAATCACATTAAGTACACATTTGGTGCTAGGCACTGGGGATACAAAGATCTAAATGTGAAAGGACCTACCCTTAAGGAGCTTACATTTGATAGGGGAAAAGTAACACATTCCATAAAGTTGCATACAAAATAAATAAAAGGCAAAGGGGGAGGTAGGGATCAACTATAGGGGAGAGCAAATCAGGAAAGGCTTCCTGTAGGAGGTTGCATCTGAGTGTATACCAAAGGACCAAAACTTATCATGTCCTTCAAAATTTTAAAGTAACATGGATCCAAGTCAGTACATTTTTCCCTAGCTTCCTTCTTTCCCCAGTAAAAGAAAAAGTGCCTTGTGGGACAGATTCACCCATCTACTGAGAAAGTGGGCTGCCTTTTGGACACAACCAATGTGAGAATTTGATTTGCTTCACTGCACATTTGTTGCAAGTTTCCCTCCACTCCAGGTAATGCGCCAAGAGCTTCACAACTAATACCTGAAAAAAAAAAAGGACAAAATCCAACAACTCATATTTTATTTAATCTTCACAAAACCCTTGGGAAGTAGATCCTATTACTATTTCCACTTTACAGATGAGGAAACTAAGGCAGAAATTAAGTGACTTGCCCAGGACCATACAGCTAGGAAGTATCTGCGACCAGACATGAACTCAGGTCTTCCTGACTCCTGACCCGGGCTCTAGTTACTTCAAAACCTAGCTACCTTTAGAAAAATAAATAAAATAGATTTTTGTTTATTGAAAAAGTTTTTTTGTTTGTTTTTTGCTATTTAAGTTTTGTTTATTGAAAAAATAAAAGGAAATAAATGGGTTACAAAACAAAATGACTGAAACATCGCCAAAGAAGTGAATACGAAAGTTTGACTCCTAAAGTCAGAGGAGCTGTACAGGCTGGTGAAGATCAGACTTCGGCTTCTGGTTTTATTGTATCAGAGGAATGTGGGGGAAGGATAAGGAAATCAGCTCATTTTCAAGGGGCCTTTGAACCAGTGAGTTTCATTGAGATTTTCAACAGGACAAAACACACCAGCTCAGAAGAACCATCCAGGAGTGGGAACCTGTGGCCTCGAGACCTTTTTACAGATTTGTTCTGTAAAACTTAGACTCAGTCAAAAAGCCACACTTAAGGACCTAGAAGTCACATATAGCTATGAGACCACCTGTTCCCCCACCCCCTACCCAGGCCAATAGGACAATAGCTGTTTCCATGGGAAGGGCTCCTCTTTTCATTGTTTAACTCTACTGAAAGCTGGTGAGGTGAATTCTCCATTGGAAAAGTTGAATTAGCAGAATCTTTTTGGTGACTCATAAATACTTGATAGATTAGTTTGTTGATTGGGCCGGAGTTGAAAAATATCCTCTTGGGACATATTAGGAAGCAGGTGGTTTTAGTGAAAATTCCTGTAGCTTATTCTGCAAACACAGGGATCTCATTTCTTCCTCACTCTCAATTCAATTTAATTCAATTACATGAACATTTTCTAAATGTCAGTCATGCCTTGGGCAAGACAATATTAGATGCTGAAGATATAAGACAAAAAGAAATAGTCCCTACCCTCTAGGAAATTCTCTTCTACCAGGGAGTATTATAGAAAACCAAGAAAATATAAAGTATATACAAAGCTATGCTTTGAAGGGACATCAAGGTCTTCAAGGCCAAGGTGCAGAGGGAATGCATTCAGATATAGAGGAACTTAGAAAAGGGCAAGGAAGTACGGAATAGAATGTTATATACAGGGAACAGCTAACATGTTGGCCAGCTTCACTGGAAAGACTGGCGAGGAAGGTTCAGTGATGTGAACAAAATTAGAACTATAGGAGGAAACCAGACTGTGGGAGGCTTTAAGTGCCAGATGAAAAGTTCTTGTTTTATCCTATAGGTAATAGAGAACTCTTTAAGACTAAGGGGTGGGGAGAAAATGCGATGGTTGGGGGGCGGAGCCAAGATGGCGGAGTAGAAAGACTCACCTATGCTAGGTCCGAACCCACAGCCCATAGATTTCCTGTAAAAAGAACTCCTGACAAATTCTGGAACAGTGGAAGCCACGCAGCAACACAGTGAAGGAGATT
>CM053770.1:14386757-14397027 GCA_028658325.1 Potorous gilbertii
CTCCTTCTTCTCCTTCTTCTCCTTCTTCTTCTTCTTCTTCTTCTTCTTCTTCTTCTTCTCTTCTCCTTCTCCTCCTTCTTCTTCTTCTCCTTCTTCTCCTCCTTCTTCTCCTTCTCCTTCTCCTTCTTCTCCTTCTCCTTCTCCTTCTCCTTCTCCTTCTTCTCCTTCTTCTTCTTCTTCTTCTTCTTCTTCTTCTTCTTCTTCTCCTTCTTCTTCTTCTTCTTCTTCTTCTTCTTCTTCTTCTTCTTCTTCTTCTTCTTCACCACTGTCTTCTCTTCTTTGTTCTCCTTCTCTAGAAAATTTGACACATGGAATGGTTAAGCTAGACAAGACTTAGATGATCCGCCTTTGTTGCCACCATCCATAGCTTCCTGATTAAGGTCAAGTCCAACACAAGCCTCCTGTTCATGGGAGTGAGTCAGTGAGTTTCCCTTGACCAGGTCAATGTCCTGCAAGTTCTTCCCAATCTTCTGAACTCATTGGCTTTAACATCCATCATGACTACCTGATATTATCCTCAATATTTGTAGTTTGCTGTTGAATGAACTTGATGATGACAGTGATTTTGTGTTTCTTCTCAGAACACTTTCCCTAGGGTCCTTGATCTTGGTGCAGAGAAGTATCTTGGGGATGCTCAGCCTTTTTTCTTCTTTTTATGGATATGGATGCCCTTCAATTTTGTTTTCTTACCCATTTGGGGCATTTAACTTGGCTTTTGTCTCCAAGGGAATTGGGGGCAACTTTTTTCTTGACATTCTTTTCTCTTGGGGGGAAGCAGTCATGTTTTGTATTTTTAGGAAAAGCAACAGAAGAACAAAGAGTTTGTTACATAGAAACCAAACAAGAACCCCATAGTTGTTTTTAGCCATGAGCTACCCTGGAATGGCTGGTGTAAGGTGAAGGGTAGGGTAGGATAGTGGAGGGGAAAGGGAGGTTTAAAAGTTCAAATATGTAGGTCTAACTAACTTCAGCAATGGTGATTAATCATCATTTACACCAGTAAAATGTAAACTCCTTGCGGGTAGGGAGTATATTTTTCCCCCAACTTTAGTGCCAAGCAAAGTTCTTTGCACATAGTGGGCCCTGAACACATTCTTATCAAATAAATGAACACAAAATTTCTTCTCGGATCCATACAGTGCTACAAATTTGTGCATAGAAATGTAACAATGAATAGATTTTTAAATTAGTAATGGCATTTTTATTTGTAGAAGTATTATATAATTTTAAATTTTTTACTAAGCAATTAGTTTACTTTATGCCCGGTGGCTGTTACTTCCCCAGATTAATGATGGGTTATATGAAGACCAATTCCCTTCTTATTCTCAGGGAATTTGCTTTTTCATTTTAGTGAGTGTTCATTTTGCTTTCCAGGATGAGATGGTAGAAGCTTAGATTAACTGTCCAAAGATTGATAAAAATCTCTGTTTGCCATGCTCTGAACTAAATTTCAACCCTGTAAATGGAGTTTGCTCTTGTGTACGTGTGTGTGTGTGTGTGTGTATGTGTGTGTGTGTGTGTTTAAGAGAAGAATTATCAAGGATATTAGATCGCTTTGGCAAAGCTAAACCCCTGTACCTAAGGAAGAGAATGTTTTTGAACAACTTGACTAACAATATTTTTTGAATAAAGGGAGGGCAATAGTGAAAGTTAAAGAAGAAAATCAAACAAGGAAAAATAAGGAAATTCATGAGATCACAGTCTGACAATTGTTTTTCATGCAGTACATACTTTGTCTCTAATCGAGCAAGAGCCATTGGAAGGCTGCTACATTAAAGACCATCTTGGGTGGCTGATAAACGGATTTTTTTCATCATTGCAGGTAAAATGAAAGTATGTACTCAGAAACCACACCCTCTCCTGTGCCTCCACCATCTCTTTGGCTTTTACTGTTAATATTATTAAATAGGAGATGAGTCATAAAGATATCAGAGCCGGAGTTTATGATGAGAAGAAGTACACATTAGGAATGGGACTCTCCCACCACTCAGCTCAGTGCTTTGTGTACACATTTGGCCATTCAGGTTTTCTTTTTCTATTTTTATGGGTGTTTGTCTTTAAAACAAAAAGAGAGAAGAAAAAGAAAAAAGAAAGGAAGAAAAAAACTTCCGCTGAAAGAATGTGGGCAAGCATGTCCTCCCTTGACTTCCCAGGGGTCTTTGCTATACTCGACTGCATTGTTCTCATAATTTGGTAGCTTTCAGGTCAGTCATGGCTGTAGGCCTTGGCTGAATGAAACTCAATCCTTCCCCTTGCAAATAAATGGAATCATTTGACAAAACTGTATTCCCTGGGCCTCTGGTGAGCCAATTGGTGACTTCACTTTGCCAAGGGAACAAGGCAAAGTTTATAATAGGATCAGTTTTGTTTGCAATTTGTTTCTAATAGATGCCAATAAGCCGCTTAACTGGGCCCCAGTTAATGGACCTTTTATTGTTTTTTCCCCATGTAGTGCACATGACCTTTTCTTACAAGCATTCCCCAATTCCTGAAAACACGGATCTGCCGGCTTCTCGCTGGAGGGGCTCTCTGGGAGCTGAGATATCCCCACAAGCTCCATTGAACTTGGCCACCGGCTCTTTGCTTTAGACGAGGCCCACATCCTTTGATCATCCCGTCAGGGGAAATTTACAGCCCCGTTCTGGCCAGGGTTCCATGTGTATTTCTCCAAATAGAATATCTCCCTCCAGAAATCAATGGTAAGCTGTTAAACTAAAGAGCTTGGTTACATCCACAGAGCTGTAAATTAATGGTCTTTTGTGGATAGATGGTTACAGATTCCATCATAAAAAATGGATAAAAGATTACATATCACGCAGAGCGAAACTTTTAATAACTCAACATGACTTTTCTTAATGGGTTTTATTCATTTTAATCATTGCCGTGTCAATGATGATTATAGCCTTATTAGATCCTAGTGATTGAGGGGCCTGTTTATGAGATATTGAAAATCTTCGGCTGCTCCAGGAGCGGGGCGGCCTGAGCAGCTCGGGTGTGCAACTTTATCTGACCGAGTAGGGCCTTGTCAGGAGAGTTTCAATTAATACTTTGACGAAATGGCTCCTGTCCTTACTGACCTAGGTCACCGATGACTTAAGGATTCCACAGCATCGGCTTCTCAAAACCACCCAGCAGCCACAGTGTAAATCAAAAGAGGCAGCGTAGCTGGTTTTGTTGGTGTGCATGTGTGTGTGTTAAAGGAGGGTGCAGGAGAACTCAGGCCACAGTGGCCTGGATCCGCCTTCTTACCCAGTAACCAACCGCAGGAGTGCTAAGCCTGACAGCCCTTTGGCCACTAACTTTCCTCCCTGGGAAAAAATGATTTTATTTAATCTAAAATAAATAGCAGAATGTGGCCAACCCATCTAGGTAAAGGGATTTTCCTCATCTGGTAGTTCCCAATACCAATGAAACCATGAGCCAAGTCCTTTTTAAGAATGTTTTATTATTTTCTTTGTTTATACATTGCAATCATTTTCCCAACTTGACCTTCTGCCAATTCTCTGGGTTTGAACTCTCCACTGGAAGCAAAAATAGTGAAGCCAAAATAAATTTCGTTTTCTATTCTCTGGGGCCAAGACAGGATTTGGCTTCCTTCTAGAGTGTTTTCTGTTTGTACTGTTGCACTCAGACTGTGAGCTCCCTGCAGGCAGGGACAGTTTTTTGCCTTTCTTTGTATCTCTGATGCTTACCATGGTGCTGGCACATAGTAGGTGCTTATTAAATGCTTGTTGGTTAAACAGGAATATTTTGGCATTTTACAAATTTCTTTCTATTTCCTTCAGACTGAATCATTCTTTGTGGTAATGAAAAACCCTGCAAAAATATCTGATAGAGAGCCAATATCATCCAATGTATACAATAGTTTGTGCTGGTAGTACAGCACCTGTCTGCCATGAGAAAATTATCCCTTGTCTGGAATCACCTTCCTTCCTTCCCTCCTCCCCTCCTTCCCTCCCTTCTTCCTTCCTTCCTTCCTTCCTTCCTTCCTTCCTTTTTTCTTGCTTTCTTTCTCTCTTTTTTCTTCCTGATTGTTTCATTTGGATCATCATAGTCATGGAGTGTACTGTCCATATTGCTTGTTGGAGTATAGTATGTGCTTAAAAAATGTTGGCTGACTGACTTCCTACTGCCTAGAAGGAGATATTTTATTAGGTTTATGATATCTATCCAGGAAAACCTAGAAGCTAAAATCTCCATGTCAACTCTATCCATAATGGGGCAAGTCACTTAATCCTGTTTACCTCAGTTTCCTCATGAGCTGGAGAAGGAAATGGCAAACTACTCCAGTATCTTTACCAAGAAAATCCCAAATGGGGTCACTAAGAGTCAGACACAACTTAAAAAATGACTACACTACAAGGGATGGGAGGGGGAGGGAAAAAAGGTAACACAGAAGTTGATACTCCAGAGAACTGACCCAAGATGTATTCCTCCCAAGAATGTTCTGGTAGCTAAGGGGTCTGTTCAGTTTGTAAACTAAAAAAAACCAAAAAGATATTCCTTTAGGTTGGCCAGAATCATAGCCTAACAGCATAACAGAGTTAGTATTGATCCAATGGGATGTCTATTTTCCATTTTAAAGACTGTTACAAAGAACCTTGACACCTGAAAATGATTCCAAAGACTCAGGTATAATGAAAACTGTCTATAAGAGACATGATGTTTTCAAGTACATCTTAAAAGCTTAAGTAAGAACAGCCTGTGGCTTTTTAAAATCAGGGTTCATATTTTCCTAAATAATCAAATGATTCGATAAAGATCTGAACTGTTCAAATCTTATCAAGTTAGGAAGTAGCAAAATGCAGTGATGGAGTATTGGGTCAGAAGACCTGGGTTCAAATTCTGTCTTCGTTTCTTTCTAGCTGTGTGACCTCAGTTTCCTCATCTGTAAAAAGAATTTGGACTAAATCTCTCTAAACTCCTTTCCAATTCTAAAATTATATAAATGCCTGTTCTCATAAATTAGTTCCCATCAAAGAGGGTCATGAAGTATGCCCTTATTTTCTTCCCCAAGAAGAAGAATATTTTCATTTTAAAGGCAACCAGGAAGCCAATGGGGGGTTTTGAAATGTAAATGTATAATGAGCTATAACAGGAAGGTTAAACACAAAAGAAGGATTGAGCTGGGAAGAGGTCATCAGCCTTTACCACGACAAAAGGTGGGTATTTATGTGTCTGAAGAAAATGGAAGCAAAATGGATGAAAATTGTAAATGTTGATAGGCCTGTGAGAAGACAGGAACCCAAATGTACATTTCCTTCGACCTTCAGATAGAACACTTTTAGGTGGCAGAAAAGGAGCCTTGAGTTCAAATTCTGTTTTAGCCACTTACCTGTGTGACCCTGGGCAAGTCACTTAACTTTTCTTTACCTCAATTTCCTCATCTGTAAAATGACAAACCTAACTCATAGGGCTGTTGCAAGAATGCTAACTATTCCCATTACTTGGAATGTATCCCAAGAACATCAATGGCAGAGGGAAAGGTCCTTTATGTAGAAAAGTATTTATAGCAGCACTTTTTGTAATCGCAAAGAGCTGGAAGCAAAGTTAGGTCCTGCACATGGATTAGAGAATGGTTGAAAAACATAGGTATATGAATATAAAGGAAATTTGCTGCACCTGGATGGGGGCTATCAAGAGAGGGATGTCAGGTGGGAACCCTGATGTCTCCATTGGTATCCTTGTGATGTCAAGAGAAAATGAGAAATATTCCTAGCATGTTAGCTGGAGACCTCTGAGCTGGCTGATGGGAGGACCAGGTTGAGAGTCACTCAGGTTAGGTTGAGATCAGCATTATTGGAAGCAACATCTGAATTGATGTTCATGGATAATACAGGGACTTTGAATGTTTTTGCACCATAAGAAATGACAGATATGAGGAATTTGGAGAAACTTGGGAACACATGCAGAGCCAAATAACCCAAATGAAGAGAACAATTTACTCAATCATGACGTGGAAAGCCTTGGCTCCAGATCGTCCATTCACAATCATGCATCATGCCTTCTGCTTCTTGGCAAGGAGGTGGTGGGTATGGGTGAGAAATGAGGCATGTGTTCTGAGACATACTCTACATAATTGACTTGTTTTGCTTGATATATTTATTTACTACAAAGAAGTATTTGGGAGGTAGATGAGAGAGAAGTAGAAACATTGAAATGCTTGTTAGGTATATCAGAAAAGAGATAGAAAGGAGAGAGGTTATGTAATAACAAGTAGAAGGAAATGGGACTGAGAAGAGCATTAGGGGTCAAAAGATGGTAGAGCCAGGGTTCGAGTCCAGAGGAGAGGACTTTGTCATTAGTTGAGAGGAAAAAAAAACAAGCTAAGGAATCAGATGGATGATGAAGAGTCACTGTGCTCTAAAGGTAATGTTACTTTAAAAATTCCATCTTCAGGAGTTGGAGTGTTTGACTTAGGACCGGTTAGTGATTGTGAAACTACAATTCTTGGACACTGGCTCACAGTCATTAACTGTAAAAATTCTGTAATCTCATATCTCATCACCATTCCAGCTTTGCTGGAGACCAAACTCTGTGTGTGTGCGTGTGTGTGTGTGTGTGTGTGTGTGTGCGTGTGCGTGTGCGTGTGTTCTATTCCACTGCTATGAATAAGAAATCAGGGTAGGGCCAGGGGAGAGTCCTTGAACCCAAGGCCACAGAGAAGGTGGCAAGTTCTCCATTTTAGTTCTTGGATGGTTGCATGACTAAGGAATTTGATACCCCAAGGAACACCTGGGAGCTAAGCCCTATTGTTTTACAAAAAAAAAAATTACCTCTAAATCCAAGATCTTCCACGTCAAGGGATAGTCTTTCCACCTACCTCTACAATCACTGGTTAATTCACTTAGAGGAAAAATAATCAGTCAAATTGGTCATGAAGCCTAGCGCGTCCAATGCCGGCAATTATTTGACTGAATTTTTTATTCTTCATTTGGATGTACTAAGTACATCCTTATTGAAAAGAACAGTGAGCTGGGACTTGGAAAGCTTGGGTTTTACTCCAGTTTTTACAACTCAACAGTTGTGTGACTTTGGGGCAAGTCCTTGTGCCTCAGTTTCCTATGAACACATGTACTTTCTTGACTCTTTAATCTTTGTTACCTTTAGTACAACAGAATTTCCTTGAGAGCAGGGAGTATCTCACTTTTGTGTTTGGATCTCTAATGACTAGTGCTTAATAAATATTTGTTAATTGAGAGATTGGTTCTTTTTCCTTTTCCTTTTTTTTTGAAAAAATATTTTATTTAATAGTGTTCTATTTTTTCCAATTACAATTGCTTCTTTTCTCATGGAGAGGAGGTGAATATTATTGTCTGAGGAGCCCTGGACTTGAAGTCAGAGAATCTTTATGTGAGCCCTGATATCTCCACTGATCTTGTGTCCCCAGGGACAGGCCCCCCATATCATTTCCTCAGAACTCATAATATGTAAAATAGAGATAATTATTCTTTACCACCAACCAAAGACTTAACTGCAAAACACTAGATGAACTAGAGTACTTATTACCATGGTAATTAAGCAAATGACCTTTCTCATACTCCTCAAATCCCCCCTAGAATGTAAGCTTCCTCAAGGCACACCATTTTGTTGCTATCCATGCTGAGTCATTCAGGTCAATCAATCCTTACCTCTTCCTGCCCTCCAATTAATTTATTTATTTATCCCATATTCAAGTTGATTGAGCCTGATCTTAGAGAAACAGAAAAAAAAGGGGAGGAGGGATCATCCTGTTTCTTTCTTTTAGCATCTCTGTTCAACTTAGCAAAACAAAGGTTAATTAAGTACCTACTATGTGCAGGTACTGTTGGACACTTTTAACTTTTGCTAATCTCCAGAAATTATTAAAAGGATTCAGAGAGCTTCTGACTTAAACATTTAGTGAGAAACATTTTCAATCCTCATAGCATTTTAGAGGCTCCATTTTTCAATTTTACCTATTGGAAATTTAAAATTTCAGCCTTTTATGAATTATGTATTAATATTTAATTTCTTCTATCATCGTACTATTACCAAATAAGCACAGGTACCACATGGAACAATAACAGAAGGTACATTAACCATCCAGAGATAGGGACACAAATAGATAGTGGAGGTAATATACATGAAAAATAGCCTGTCAGTAATGTCAGTTTCAATGAGAGGGAATTTACAGTTGCGTACAGTAGCCAACAATGGCCTTCATTGTTGATTCGTCCCCTGCTTACTCTGTTTGTTCTGTAGACAAAATGGTCCAAATGGAGACCGAGATAATAAGTGAACGATCTATCATCTCTTTTATTTTTATTTCGACGTAGGGCAACTGGCAGAAAGAAAGTAGGGAATGAAAAATCCCCTTGGTTCTGGGGCATTAAAAGTCCATGAATCCTTTAAGTAGGAGGACAAGGGAAGGACTTGGTGCCATCACTGTGGCATTAGAAGTCTCACTCCTGATACTAACCCACATCTGTAATCAGGATGGGATGAGGGGTTTTTTTCTCCCCAGTCATTCTCATTCTGGACAGTTGCTTCCCTTTGGTTAGATGAAAAAGGTGGGGAATTGTGAAGTTGGAAAGGGGCAGTTGGGCAGCCAGGTGGTGCAATGGACAAAGTGCCAGATCTTGAGTCAAGAAGACCTGAGTTCAAATCAGACCTCAGACCCTTACTAGCTGTGACTCTGGACAAGTTAACTCTGTTTACCTTAGTTTTCTTATCTGTCAAATGAACTGGAGAAAGAAATGGCAAATCCCTCTGGTATCTTTGCCAAGGGACCCTCACATGGGGTCATGGAGAGTCAGACAGGACTAAAAATGAAGAAAAACAAAGGAATAAACAAGATAGAAGACATTTTTTAAACTTATAGGAATATTTTCAGTCCTTTTTTAAGTAAAATCACATGAGTGTTAAACATCTAATTGAGATTCCTATTTTATCTGTTTTCTAATTTGCATATTTCTCAGCACTACTTCCCCCCTACCCTTCCCTTCTTTCAATGACAATATGAAAATGGGTGGAGCCAAAGATGACTATGGAAGCATTTTGAATCCGGACTAGTCACTGATCTTAAAACTTCCAAGATCCTTGAGACTCTCAACCCTCCAAACCCCGCAATTAAAAAGAAGTGACTCAAAGACTCAGTTTGCTACTTACTACCTACCTGGCCTTGGGAAAAGGTCATCTCCTCTCCAGGCCTCATTCTCCTCATCTGCTAAATGAGGAGGGTGGATTAGATGACCTGTAAAATCCCTCCCAGCTCTAAACTTGGCAATGGCAATGACCTAGAGCTTTGCATCAGTACTGCTCACTACTTAGATGAGATTGCTTTGAGCTAGACTATAGTTCTGAGAAAGGGACACAGATGTGGAGGGAGAAGGTCATGATTTGCAGGAGAATAGAAGGCAATGTTTCTATTTGGGGTCTCTTTGCTTTAGAGGGGAGAAGGATCAGGCAGCTGGTAGAGCCCTGGAGTACTGCTGATGGATCTGCATGGAATTAGGGGTACAGTGAAGAGTGGATCACATTGTACCCTTAGCCCAAATGAGATAAGTAGACAAAGATATGGAACTAGGAGATAGAAGGGAGTGTTGGTTGGACCACATGTCTTCCTCCCTTTCCCAATCCATAGCACATTCCTTTAGCTTCACCCTCTGGATGATCCAACATTGATAAGCATATTCTATTTGGAGGAGCCTAAGCTGGCTGTTGTGGTTGAAATTTTTTTTTAATTTAAATTTATTTATTTGTTTTCAACATTCATTGCCACAAAATTTTGGGTTCCAAATTTTCTCCCCATTTCTCCCCTCCCCCACCCCAAAATGCTGAGCATTCTAATTACCCCTATCACCAATCTGCCCTCCCTTCCTTTATCCCTATCTTCCTTTTTGTCCTGTAGGGCAAGATAACTTTCTATACCCCATTACTTGTAATTCTCATTTCTTAGTTGTATGCAAAAACAATACTCAACAGTTGTTCCTAAAACTTTGAGTTCCAACTTCTCTTCCTTCCTCCCTCCCCACCCATTCCCTTTGGAAGGCAAGCAATTCAATATAGGCCATATCTGTGTAGTTTTGCAAATGATTTCCATAATAGTCATGTTGTGTAAGACTAACTGTATTTCCCCCCATCCTATCCTGCCCCCCATTTCTTCTGCTCTCTCTTTTGACCCTGTCCCTCCCCAAGAATGTTGACTTCTGATTGTTCCCTCTTCCCATTACCCCCCCTTCCATCATCTTCCCCACCCTGCTTATCCCCTTCTCCCTCACTTTCCTATATTGTAAGATAGGTTTTCATA
>CM053770.1:14397527-14422309 GCA_028658325.1 Potorous gilbertii
TTCTTTTGGTTTTGTTTTGTGATTTCTTGGTTTCTCATAAAGTCATTAGCCTCCATCTGTTCCATTCTAATTTTGAGAGAACTATTTTCTTCAGTGAGCTTTTGAACCTTCTTTTCCATTTGGCTAATTCTTCTTTTGAAAGCATTCTTCTCCTCATTGGCTTTTTGAACCTCTTTTGCCAATTGAGTTAGCCTATTTTTCAAGGTGTTATTTTCTTCAGCATTTTTTTGGGTCTTCTTCAGCAAGGTGTTGACCTGCTTTTCATGCTTTTCTTTCATCTCTCTCATTTCTCTTCCCAATTTTTCCTCCACCTCTCTTACTTGATTTTTAAAATCCTTTTTGAGCTCTTCCATGGCCTAAGGCCATTGAATATTTATTTTGGATGTTTGGGATACAGAAACCTTAAATTTTATGTCTTTCCCTGATAGTAAGCATTGTTCTTTCTCATCTGAAAGGATGGGAGAAGATATCTGTTCACCAGGAAAGTAACCTTCTATAGTCTTATTTTTTTTCCCTTTTTGGGGCATTTTCCCAACCAGTTACTTGACTTTTAGGTCCTTTGTCAAGAATAGGGTACACTCTGGGAATCAGTAATATCTCAGTTCCTCCAAGGTGGCACAATCAAGTGTGTACACTGGTCTGGGAGCAACAAGAAATTTTTGTGCCCAGAATCTGAGTAGTAGAGTTTCCTCTCCACAGCCACCTGGCCTCCAGTTCCACCAAGCCAGCACTAGGGACTGAGATTCAGTTAAGCTGTGGGGGCAGGGCTGCTATTCAGTGTGAGATAAAGATCAGCTCCCTCAGGGACTCTACACAGGGCTGAGGTAAGAATAGGCTGCTCAGTACCCCCAGGGGTTTTAGGATCTAACAATGGATGTGGGCTGCTTTAGGGGCTACTGTGGGAACTGCTGCCTGCCCAATGTGGCCTCCGTGGACTCTTCCTAAGGCCAGAGTTATGGGAAGGCTCTTCTCCCTTCCCGGCCAGCTGAAAAATCCCTGTCACTGACTTGTGGCATTGAGGGATTGGGTTGAGGGATCTGTGAATCTGCTGCTGCTGCTGCTGCGACTGGGGAATTTCATGACTGGAGATTCCACCCCTGAGGTGTCCTCCTCCCAGAGCTCTGCACAGCCAAGGCTGGGCTGGGCTCTGCTCCTTGACCAGTGCAACAGATGTTTCCCATGGGCCTTTCAGGTCACCCTGAGCTGGAAATCTTCTCCACTCTGTTGTTCACCACTTCTGCTCTCCAGAATTTGTTGAGAGTCCCTCTCTACAGGTATTTTATGGGCTGTGTGGGGAGAGCTTGCATATGTGTGTCTTTCTACTCTGCCATCTTGGCTCCACCCCCCTGTGGTTGCAATTTAAAAGGAGAAGAACTATTAGAACCTCAGAGATCTAAAGATCCTTAGAGATCATGTAGTGCAATGGTTCTTTACCCTTTTAATATGCATCATGGAACTTTTTAGCAATCTGGTGAGACCTAGGGACACCCTGTCAAAATAATGTTTTTAAGTGTCTAAAATAAAATGCACAGGATTGCAAAGGAAACCAATTATATTGAAATGCAGGAGGGAAAAACATTTTAGCCCAATAAGTTCAGGTTCCCTGGTTAAGTACCCCTCACTAGCCTACCCTTGTCTTGACCAAGCATTCTCTTTACATCAGGTGGTCATCTATCTCCTGCCTGATGACTTCCAGGAAGTGAGAAGCCCTCTCTATTCAGAGGTAGCCTTTTACACTGGGGGCACCTGTAATTATTAGGGAGCTTTTCTATTCATCCTAGATTTGCTTATCTGTAACTTTCACCCATCATACTCCTCCTCAGTGCTGCCATTTGGGCCAGGCAAAACAAGTCTACCTGAAAACCCTCCAAACACTAGTAGTCAATGATCATGTTCCTTTTCCTTCCTTCCCCCTTCACTCTTCTCTGGGCAAAACATCCTTGTACATACGCTAGATCCTTAGATGGTGGTCCCAGATTCCCTTTCCACTTTTGTTCCTCTCTTCTAAACATATGCTTAGGTGTTAACAGTAAGTTGGGGGTAGGTATATTCAGAAAACTTTTTTTTCTTGTGTTTTTTCTTTCTTAAACCAGGTGGTGAAGGGATTAATTAGAAGACAAAGTATATAAATAAATGTGCAAAGTATATAAATAAAAAAGTATGTAAATAAATGGGACCATTGAAGAATGTCAATACCCACACAAAGCCTTTAGGCTTCCACAACCATATAACTAGCACCTTTTGTTGCTGATTGGTGGAAGATTCCTGTTATATAAATATTCTTGTTATGCAAAGCAGGACATCTCCTTACAATTAAATAAGTCCTAAAATGAAATGGCCCCAGGAGACCACAAATCGCCTAAATTAGTAACTCAACTGGTCAAAAATACAGTACCTGTTGAACTCCCTTTCAATTACTCTCTGATAGTAATTAGTGGGAACTTTTCCACATGGCCTATGAAATATTTCCCCTTACTCATGAAGTATTAAGAGACCAGTAATTTAGGCAAATAAATGGTGATTGTCTGATCAAACCCATTAAATTAATAAGGAATGTAATGGTAGTAAATTCTTTGATAAAAGAAAATGGCCTAATGTGTCTGTAGGGAGGCAGCCAAAATATCTTGTGCAAATATTTGGATACTTTCTCTTCAGGTCAAACCACTTGTTCCATTTTGCTGGCTATTCATGATAGGTTCATAGGCCCATCTTTTTTCTTTTACTATGGTCATAAGTAATGGTGTCGATTCCATACTTTTGTCATACCTAATTGCCACTTTATTGTTCCTGATGGGCAATTGGAATAAGACTTTTAAAAAGCTGAATGTGAAATGACTAATAAGGACAAAAAGAAGGAATTCAGCAGTAGCAAAGCCCATCGCAGTCTGATGCTATTTCCTGTGGTTGTATTTTAGAGTAATTAACAACAGGCCTTCAGGGCTCAGCTTTAGTGAGTGGGCTGCTGCTCCATACTGG
The DNA here is from genome assembly GCA_028658325.1 of Potorous gilbertii. NCBI lineage: Eukaryota > Metazoa > Chordata > Mammalia > Diprotodontia > Potoroidae > Potorous > Potorous gilbertii. The sequence continues at coordinate 14,400,504 of CM053770.1, forward strand.
AGCACCAGAGAGTCATGCTAGCTTTAGACACATGCCCTGCCTTGATCAAGTCAGAAAATCACTCAAATGCACATTCAACATTCCCACATGGGGCCACCATTAAGATGAATCTGGAGTAAATGAGAAAATGTGACCAGCCTATAAGCATATACCACAGAAGGTGGTATATCCACAGAACAAGGAGTTGGGTTTTGACACATTTCCTTGGGACTCATGGTTTGGAGATCCCATATGCAAATATGGACAGTTTTATTCATTGATTGATTCATGCCTATATTCATTAATTCACTGATATTCACTCAGTGATCTAGTCATTTATTCACACTCATTCATTCACTTATTTGTAGACTGCTTTATTCAAGGATTCCTTTCTTTGTTGACTCATTTACTTCCCATTCTCTCATTCATTTATTGACTCATTTACTTACTCTAGTCATTCAATAGTTACTTATTGTGCACCTACTATGTGCAAGCACTTTGTTCGATAATTTTGGGCATACAGTTTTGTGAATACAGCTGAAAGGACCAGACTGTTATTCTTTGTCCAAAACCCTATTGTGTAGATGGAACATTCTGCTCTATTTTACTGAGTGAAATCGTGCTTTCGAACCCCTCTGCCCCGGCCTGTAGGGTAAAAATCAAAGCCAAACTCTCCTCTCTCAAGGTGGAAATAAAAAAGAATCGATTCATTATTATCTAATACTTTTCATTTTGGCCCCAAGATTGTGGGAAAAGGGGAATGAGAATTAGATTGTATTTCTTCCGTCATGCTTAAAAGTCTACTGGAATGGAACCTTCTAAGTTATGAATTAGACCCTAAATATTTTCAAATTCTTTTTGGAGAATAAGACAAAATCTCTTGTTTTTCAAGGCATAGGGGGTTCAAAAAGGTTTATGAAATAAATATTCCAGAGCTGTGAAGTTTCTGGGTTAAATTTCTTCTAAAAGACACCAAAGAACTGCATTTCAAAGTGTTGCGGTAAATTCCATGTGGGCTTTGTCTAGAGAGCAAAATTTGGCTGGTTTATTTCAGGGATTCAATAAAACCTAGTCAATGCTCATTCCATTAATTCATCCAACAATTACTTCTTATGTACCTACTATGTTCAAGGCATTTATTCCTCCAAGCAAGAAAACATTCAGGATAAGAAGCAGTATTTTCAGGTTTGATCAAGAGGAAAATTTTTAACTGTTAAAGCTTCCCCAGATTTAAATGAGCTGTTCTGGAGGGTACTGGATTCACCCTCACTAGAGATGTTCAGGTAAAGACTAGAGGATCCCTTGTTAAGGACTAGGTTGAAGGGATCTTTCCAGAGGTGAGAAATTTGTACCCTTGAGGCCACATATAGCCCTCTAGGTCCTCAAGGGCAACCCTTTGACTAATTTGTTCTATGAAGTTTGGATGCAGTCAAAGGGCCACATTACATTAAAAGCATTAATAGTCCCCTTTGACAGATGAGGAAACTGAGGCAGGCAGTGTACCCAGTTCTGGCGCTCTACCCATTGCACCACAGCTCAGACACAAGATCCTTCAGTGGAAAATAAGTTCTTTGACATCAGGGACTATTTTCATTTTCTTCTTTGCAAGACAGAGCCCAGCCCTTGTTTGGCAACTAGAAAGTGTTCAGCTCATGCTTACCGAATTGAATGGAAGTGAACCAGATCAGGGATTTTAGGATCTTAGCTTTGATCTAAGAGGAACCTTTGAGATCAAGCAATCAATAAGCTTTTATTAAGTGACTGCTATATACCACTCAGATACAAACATGAAAACAAGCCCTCTCTCCTTTACCCCACACTGATCTTTTCCTGGTGAGGCTTACATCATGTGGATACAGGCAAGCCCTTAGCCCATTGTAGCGTCATCTACTTCATCCCTCTCAGCAAACAGTTAAGGAAACCAACAGGAAATTAAATGTCCAGCCCAAAGTGAAATACTTGGTAAATGTCAGAGGCAGGGTTTGAAAACAGGTCTTCCTAATTCTGGGGGGAAGATAGGTGGCCTGGTAGATAGAGTACTGGAACTGAAATCAGAAAGATTCATCTTCCTGAGTTAAAATACAGCCTCAGACACTAGCTATGAGACCTTGGGCAAGTCATTTAACCATGTTTGCCTCAGTTTCCTCCTCAGTAAAATGAGATGAAGAAGGAAATGGAAAACCCCTCCAGTATCTTTGCCAAGAAAGCTCCAAATGAGCTCCCAGAGACCTGGACACAACTGAATAACACAAACTTCCTAGATTCCATTCGGTATCCTCTGGTCACCTGATCTAATCTCCTCACTTCAGAGGTGAGTAAATGTAGGCCTAGATAGGTACAAGAGCCTTGCCTAGGCTCAGCCAAGGAGTGAAAATGGATCCGAGACTGGATCTGAACCCAACAGGTCTTACTGCTCTAACTACGATCCCTGGATTCTCACTTACTTTCACTGAGAAAGTCTAGACTATGGCCCACATTGAATCTTTTTACCTTTCTTTGCATCCCCAGGACTTAGCATAATGCCTGGAACACACTAAATAAACACTTAATAAATGTGTGTTACCTGACTGACTCGCAAAACACAATCTTCCTTTCCCCCACCTTAGAAGAGGGTGGAATCTAGAATAATGATACAATAGCTGATGTCTATCTGGTACTTTAAGATTTATAAAGCACGTTACATAAATTATCTCATTTGGCCCTTGTACCAACTGTGAAAGAGACCCATTTTACAGATGGTTTTACAGACCCTCTGAGATGGGATGTAGCTGTGGTTCTCCTGACTTCACGGCCAGAATGCTGCAAAGACAAGAACAATTCTGTATGCATATGGTATCCCGTCTAGTCCAAGGAGTGGGACTCACCGAGGCTAGGGCAATGTGGATGTGTCACTGAAAAGACACAGTTCTTGTAATTAAATATTGATGTACAACAGCTTTCTTTGACTCCCCAAATTACCCTGTCCGAGCACACCAGGCTACCTGGCCAAATCAGGAAGCTTTCCCAGCAGTCAAGGCCAGGAAGTGAAGAATGATGACTATTTAAAGTTCCTGGAGATGGGGAAGGAGGCCCAAGCAAAATTATTTGAGTTGGAATTTGGCCATGCTGGAGGCAAAATTCATGAGAATTATGAAGTAGATGAGAAATGTGCTACTGAGTGTGGAGCGTACGGAGTTATCAAGGTGAAATATGAACTGTTCACAGCCCAACCTTGCCTGCTGAAGAGCCTGCCGAGGCCACATATTGAATCAGTTAAGTGCCAAGGGGAGAATAGGACTCTGGGAAGGGCCCTTTACTCAATTCGAAGAGGCTGGTGCTTAAAATCAGCTTGGCTTTCCTAATGTGCCTCTTTTGATCTTAAATCTAGAAGGGAAGTAGTTGGGTTAGCAGACCATAACTGAAAATGCTGTTCAATATTCTCATTTACTAAGGGAAAAAATAATCAGCCTGAGCTTGGGGAGAGGGCTGTTCTGTAGCTTTGAAGGACAAAAGAAACGGGTCATCTGCCCCTTTCTGCAATCCTTCCCCACCCCAGCTGTTGTCAGCTCAAGCATCTGAAACAAACAAAAACATATTCTTGTATAGGTGTAAAAATGGGAATTCTTCAGGAAAAACCAACCAGAAAGAGCTTTGAAATGTACTATTCATCATTCAGTCTCAACTATCCCTTTACAGACCTAGGGAAATGATCATCAAGTACTTGCTGTGTGTGCTAGGAATGGAGGACACGGACACACACACACACACACACACACACACACACACACACACACACACCCCTAAATAAGAAACAGATTCAGAGGGGTTAAGGGGTGGGAAGAGACAGAGACAGAGACGGAGACAGAGAGGAAGGAAGAGAGAAAGAGAGGGAGGGAGAGAAGAGTTAACATTCACATAACACTTCCAGGTTTCCAAGGCTTTTTATGGATGCCGACTTACTGGATCTTACACTAGCCCTTCGAGATAGCTACTATTTTTATCCCCTTTCTATTACAGATGAAGAAACTGAGGCTAAGAGAGGTTGAGTGGTTTGGCTGGAGCAACACAGTAAGGAAATAAATGAGGCAAGACTTGAACTCAGGTCTTCCTTATTTCAATCCAATGCACCATTTAACTATATGAATACTCTTTTTTAAAAAAATTCTCCTTTGACTATGCCCAAAGGGCTACAAAAATGTGCATACCCTTTGACCCAGCAATTTCGCTTCTAGGACTGTGTCCCAAGAGATCAAAAAAATGGCAAGGGTCCCACATGTACAAAAATATTTATAGCAGCACTCTTTATGGTGGCCAAAAACTGGAAATCAAGGGGATGCCCATCAATTGGGGAATGACTGAATAAATTATGGTATGTGAATGTAATAGAATATTATTGCTCCATAAGAAATGATGAACAAGAAGACTTCAGAGAGGCCTGGAAAGACTTACATGATCTGATGCTGAGTGAAAGGAGCAGAACCAGGAGAACTTTGTGCACAGCAATAACCACAGTGTGCAAGAGTTTTTTCTGGTAGACTTGGATCTTCATAGCAATGCAAGGACATTAAAAAAAAATGCCCAATAGTCTTCTAAGGCAAAATACCTTCCACATTTAGAGAAAGAACTATGGAATTCAATCACAGAATGTAGTAGAATATTTGTGTGTGCGTGTGTGTGTGTGTATTATGTTTTGATTTGTTATATGATTTCTCCCATTTATTGTAGTTCTTCTACACAGCATGACCACAATGAAAATGTATTCAAAAGGAACATATGTGTAGATCCTATATAGAATTGTATGCCGTCTTGGGTGGGGGCTGAGGTAGGTAGGGGGCAAAAAAATCTAAGTTTTATGGTAGTGATTGTAGAGCAATAAAAATAAATAAAATGAATATATTAAAAAAATAAAAATAAAAATTCTCCTTTGATCTGGAACCAGAACCCCCAAGGGCTGAACCTTGTGACCTTTGACAAGTCATTCACTCCTTTCTCCTGGACATTAGTTTTCCCAAATATAAAAGAAGAGGATTGAGCTACATAATTCCAAGTTTTAAATCTATGATCCTTTAGAGAGGAATCACTTTTCCTTTGCCCAAAGCTTTTTATAATAATTAAATTTTCATTGATACTTTTTGTTTTTATATCACTTAAATTTCCCTCTGTATCTCTTTCCTTCCCCTTTCCATGTAACAAATTATATATAACATATAACAAATAATTTTTTTAAGAAAAAGAAAAAGTCCAGCTTCACAGATCAATACTTGGGAGAAAATCTCACAATCTAGACAATGTTCTACACCCATGGATTCCACCCCAACTTCTGCACGAGAATGCTTTGTGCAAAGTCTTCAAATAATTGGTGTGACAGGGGTAAAGGCCCCATGCTATCTATCACCCCTGAAAATTTCCAGACACCTTCCTTCATAACACACACTAAGTAAAAATGAGACTTAGACATAGGAGATGACTTATCCAAGGTAATGCAGTTAGGGACTATTGGAGTCAGGATTTGAATGCAGAGGTCCCTATCAACGTCTTTCCCCACCCTATCATGATGAGTGAAGTAGAAAGGAGAGCGGAACTGTTGATGCTGGCCAGCCTCCCTTTCCCACTGAGACTGCCAGCAAACCATGGAGAGGCAATCTTGGGGGATTTGGGCTAGGCAGGAGGACTAGGTTTGGAGATCTGCCTGTAGATTGAATTGACTGTTTTGAGATCTCCATAATGAAAGGTGTACTGTAAGCTACTGATGGGAAAAGACCATGATTTCCCTTGACCTCATTGATGTGATTCCCTATGACACCCTACATACTACTCTAGCATGCAAATCATTCTGTAGTGAAGAGAGAAGAGCCTTGGCTTTGGAGGCAGATTAGGGTCATCCTGGCTCTTGCCATTTGTCAGCTGTAGGCACATGGGTAAATCAATTGATCTCTCAGTCTTATTTTCCTAATCTGTACCATCAAAATCGTTATCTTTTTACCTCCTGCCTCACAGGTATTTTGTGAGGCAGCACTATATATGTATCACCTGTAACATTATCTCCCTTCCTTCCCCTTCTCCCATACACACAGAACCTCAGGTATAGATCCTCAGGTCAAAAATATTTTGCAAGTTCACATCCACCCCAAACCACAGCTCATGAGCCCTCTCTGCTGTGTTACCTTTTTTATAGTCAGCCAATAGATAGCTCAGAACAAAGGCATTCAATTAAAGAACATGGTAAGAAAGTAGCAAAAGAATATTCTCTCTCCTTACCCTCACCCCGATAAATATGGGATACACATCCACAAAAACATCATTAGCAATAGCATAGGAATTACACATGATGGATTTACACATAGGGAATACGTATAACCAAGGTGCGTGTATATAAAAGTCAGTTATGCTTCTGATACTAAAGAATATAAGCTTCTTAAAGAGTAGCCAACAAACTTAAATGACTGTGATTCTCCTCCTACCTAGCTGGACTTTTCCATTCTTGCCTTAATTACGTATGTCTCTTAACAAAAAATCCCGAAGCTTTGATGCTGCATCTTGACTGGTGAAAAACCTCCCTATCTCTCTCCACAGAGATATGAGTTGAGTTGTCATCATTACCTTGTAGTTCTTCTCAGAATCCCTGTGACAGAGGCTAATAGGGAAACTATTTTTAACCTGAGTCCTAAAGAAAGGCTTATGATAAAAATCTACAATCTTCCACAGGTTCAATCAGGGTTAGAATAACAGGAACACAGAGTAAGTATCGAAACCCCTCATTTTACAGATGGAGGAACTAATGCCTACAGATGTTGAATGATTTCTTCAACATCACATAGCTGATAATTGGTAGAATTTGAACCCTGGTCCTTTGATTCCCAAATCTCTATTCTTTGCCACTGTGTCACACTCTCCCAATCAGAGACCATTGATCTTCTCCACCTCCAAGGCTGGTTCCTTCATTTAATGGTTGTTACGTCATTACGTAGAGTTTCCATATTTCATGCCAATTTTCAATGCCAGTTTTGGTAATCCACTTTGTGAATGCATAAATGTTTTTTCTACCCAAAGCAGAGAAAATAAAAGCATCCCACATTATTGTTAATTTATCTGGGAATGCCTTCTAACAAAGTTCACAACTGACTTATAAATTAGTAAATGAAGCTTAGACAGTTGCCTTTGTGTTAAAGATGCTGAAGGATCCTTTGTGACTTGTCCAGGGTCACACAGCTTTTAATTGTCTCTGGTGAGAATTGATTTCAGGTCTTTCTGACTTCAGTTTTGGAACTCTATTATACCCCATTGTTTATAACTATACATATTACGAACATGTTGAACAAGTTAACATGTTTGTGGCTGCTTAGGATTTACCAACCCCACTCCTACCCTACGTACGCTAGTGTTGATGGGAACTGGTCTCTTTGCATGATATATTGGCATTCAGGGACTGCCTCTTTTCTGCTGGTAATTTATCGTTTTGTTCTGCATATTTTTGCAAAATTCAAAAGCAGTTTGAACTTTGAAAAACAAGTCAGGACAATTCAACTTTTGTGTATGTTTTAAAACTTAAGGAATGGGGAGATAGCTTTCATTTGTATTCTTTATTATCCATTTTCCTTACACAATGTGGAGGCATGTAAATTACCTGTCAGTTTTATTACCACAAGCTCCAACTACTCTTACTTAAGATAAAAGTCATTCCTGGTGTAATCTCTCACTTTCTTCCCGGGGAATTCAACGTGTGGGGGCACATCTCCAGCCTAGACGGATTCGACATGGACTTTCAACCCTTTAACCTAGATTATAGCTGGACTTGAAGGCAGGAAATGACATATCTCAGCAGCGATCAGTTGCGCTCCTTAGAAAGTCTATTTTAAAGCACTTTCCATTTTAAATATGGCAATAAAATATCAGGCCAGCACAGTCTGATAAGGATAAAAGCGATAGATTCAAATCCAATCTAAATCTGACATTGCCTAGAACAAGAATTCACATTGGGAAGTCAGGACTCATTTATGGGGCCATAAATGGGTGGGCCAGCTATAATTTGGGTATTAAACTTGTAAAATATATTGATGGCATGTAAGAACTAAATAAATAATTTACTACAAGAAAATTGGAAATCTTTACACGGTCCTTAATTGACCAGTCGGTCTCCCAGATTCTTGACGGCTCCTTATTTTGCATTCACTTATTTTCACGAGCTGGACTTTTCCCCCCACTTGAGTTTAATTTCCCCCTACAGTGAATGATCACAGGTTAGTGCATTGCTAAAATATACACGGTTTCCATTTAAAGTTCTACCCATCTGTTACATGCCTGTTGACAATTTTTTTTACATTATTAAGAGAACAATCACTGCATCTTTGGGCTACTCAGGGATCTGGTGCTTTTTTTCTTTTCCCTCCAAAGTTATCTTGGGAGATGTTACCCTGATGACTGCCGCTCTGAAAAACAGACTGGAATGTTGTAGATGAATGAAGTGCTTATAAAATGTAGACTATAACAAAATAAATAAAAATCTTTTTTTTTAAAGGCAGACCCAATCTTTTTATTTTCATGTTTTTGGAGTTAAGTATTTATCGAGCATCTACTGTATCAAGCATCTATGGTGTACAAGGGAGGATGCTAGATGCTAGGAACACAGAGCAAGAAATGAAATAGTCCCGCCCTCAAGAAGTTTACCTTGTACTGGTGGGTGAGAAGATTAATTAGAAAGATCTAGCAGAACCTGACACAAACCGGGAGAAGTTAAATACAGTTTCACAAGAAGAAATAATAGTTAAGTGTGTGTGTGTGTGTGTGTGTATGTGTGAGTATATGTGTGTGTATGTGTGTACATATGTATGTGTGTATGTGCACATATATATGATGCTAAGATTTTTTTAAAATGAGGAAAATCTATCAAGAGAATTGCTGTTTCTGCTAGTTGATCTAGAAATTATATGGATTAGCTGGGTATCTTTTAAATACCTAGGCAGAGAATTTGTTGACAAGCAATAATAATAGTTTATGGTTATACGGTAGTACAGACCTCGACGAAATAGAACACTGGACTGTATTCAATAAGATGTGGTTTGACATCGATAAATGTAAAGCTTCACAGTTGGGTTCAAAAAATAAACTTCACAAAAGAAGATGGAAAAGGTTTAAATAGACAGCAGTTTGTTTGGAAAAGATTTACTGGTTCCCATGGACTGCAAGCTTAGGACAAATCAACACTTTGATGAGGCAGCTAAAAATTCAAATATAATTTCAGGATATATTCAGAAATGCAGAGTTCTCAGAACCAGGAATGAGTCTCCTTATAATATTGCATTCAGGGCACCCTGTGCCTTGCTTCTAGGGTACTGGGTTCAATTCTGAGAAGCACATTTTAGGGAGGACGTCGATAATAAGGAGAGTGCTCCGAAGCGGCATTTCCTTGTCTTGGGTGCGTTTTCATTTCCTATCTTTCTTCATGTTTCCTTCCATTCTCACCATTTGCCTCTTTTTTTTGCCCAAACATTATCCCAGGATATAAGTTCTAAAACGTACTTCACAAATTCTTAGGTACTATATAAATACCTGCTAATATTATTGCTGTTTTATCTCACCAAAGTGCATCCTAGCTAAAGACCAGTAGAGGCAGGATCCAGGTGCTCATCCTCCAAGACAGTAACTATGGCTGATCCAAAGCTATGCCTCTCTTGCCATCCAACTCTGCAGCAATCAGCATTTCTTTTAAGTCTCATTTTTATCAATACCATTTGTTTTTTCTACTCTCACTCCTTTCTGAATATATTCATTCCCCAGATAGCTCTGTTACAATGTAGCAAAGATGAACACCCGGGCAGCGTTCAGCAAGATCAAGCAGCACAAGCTGTGTTCGACAGTGTATGTGATATTCCCATAAATCCCAGCTTCCACAAAGAAAGGACAGAAGTGCAGTTGTTCTCAGCGCATTTCTGGGGTCAAATTTTGTTGCTATCATTACATAATATTAAGTTTGGTTTCTGTTGTTCTCATTGGCGTTGTTGTTTTCATTCTGCCTTGTTAGCCTGATGTTCCTTACTTCACCCAGCATTTCTACCATTCTAGGGAAGGCTGGCACCCTGCCACATGGCCTCCTGGGTCACCCAAGGGGAAAGTCATTGGAAGAGGCAATCCACGACCCTGCTCCTCACTGCCTTATGATGGGTGGGGTGCTGGACTTGAAGTCAGAAAGCCCTTGGTTCAAACCTGATTCAGACCACTAGCTAGATGATCCTGAGCAAGTCACTTATATTCTATATGCCTCAGTTTCCTCACTTACAAAATGTAGGTATTGGAATCAACGGCCTCTAAGGTCCCTCCATTTCTATCTCTATGGTCCTTTGACCTAAGGAGCAAATCTCTTCCCTTTGGGCTTCAGTTTCTTCATCTGTGAAATGGGGGAGGTGGTGGACTTGATGGTTTTCAAGGTCCTTTCTCATGCTAGACCCACAATTCAGTTCTGGTGTCCTAAGGCTAAGGCCAGATTCTGAAAAATTCTGCAAAGATCTCATCTGAAAGATGAGATAGTGAAAAGGATGTGAGGTAGGGGAGGAAATGAACACTGACTTAGTGCCTACTACGTGCCCAACCCTGGGCTAAGCACTTTGCTATTACCATCTCATTTGATCCTCACAACAACCCTGGCAGGTAGGTGCTATTGTTAGCACCATTTTACATATGAGGAAACTGAGGCAAACAGGGGTTGAGTGACTTGCCTAGGGTCATAGAGCTAATAAGTATCTAAGGCTGGATTTGAACTCAGGTCTTCCTGACTATAGGCCTGGTAGTCTTTCCACTGAGCCACAGCTCTCCTTCCTCCAAATTGCTCCCAGTCACTGCTTCATTAAAAGCAGTCCATTATTCCATTAATATAATTTTGCATCTGTTCCTCCCTAAAGTTTTATTAACCAAAATAACCATAATAATGTCTTTCTCTTTTCCCTAATGAATTCATGGTGTTCCTTAGAATAAAAACCCCTCCTGCCAGATGGGTGAATGCCACTGTCTGTGCAGAGTGCCAGCCTTCTATGTTACGGTTGGCTATGAAGCAAGACTTGCTCCCTTTGTGGTTCAGCAGACCAACTTCCCTTAATCCTGATGCTGCTGAACAGGAAATACTCTTTCCAAAGGATGATAGGAAATTGTGATCTTTGGTGGCTGGTTAGGGTGAGATGCTGACCAGAGAATCTCTGCAGGTAAAACTAAAATAACATGGCATATTTCCCAAGGTCGAGGGGGAGAGAGATACCTACAAGCAAGGAAAAATATTTTCTCTGTCGACTTTTTGCCTGGAAAGAAGATTCCATTACTGGGTTTGTGGTGGCCTAACGCAGAAATAACTGAAGCAGTAAAAAACACAGGACTCAATTTGAAACCCCAAACACAGTGTATACTTTCTGCCCTGCTGTTTTCTATATTTGAACCTTAGCATATCCAAACCTCAGATCCTTGTTTATATTCAATTTAGTTATTTGAAGTGGTAAAAACCAATTTTCTCCTTGTATTTACTGTATGTTTGCATAAGATTTATACTACACCTTTCCCTCCACAAGGCACAGAGAACTATTATACTACTTCGGGACAGAAGTCTTTTTGTATTGGATAGGAATTCTGGGAAAGAAGATCATCTCCCACCTCTAAGACTTTGCCAGGTGATCCCCTCTGCCTGAAATGTCCTCTCCCCTCATTTCCAACTCTTGGAACTTGTGGTTCCCTTTAAGGTTCAGATCCAGAGACTGTGCTTGGTTTCACTGGTTGCTAGAACACTTTTCCCTGAAGGTAGTTAACAAATAGAAAGTGTTTTGTAAACATTAACTCACTCTATAAATGGTAGCTGTTACCATATAGTTTGTATTTCTTCATTTGCTTGGATGTTATGTTCCCACAATAGAATTTAATCCAGGGATTCTCAAACATTTTATGGCATGAACTTGTGTGAACCTAGGGAAGTCTTCCAACCCTTCTCAGAAGAATGTTTTTAAAGGTATAAAACACATAGAATTACAAAGGAAACCAATTGTACTGAAATATACTTAGCAAAATAATTTTTGAAAAAGCAAGCTTATGGACTCCAGGTTAACCCTTAAAACTTGATCTAAAACTCCTTGAACAGAGACTGGATTTTGTCATTGCATTCCCAGACTTGGCACTCTTTAACGGGGTGCAGTATTGGGGAGCATTTTTGTTGGTGTGGGGAATTCCCAGATGAGGAAACTCCTTCTATCAGTATAGATTTATAGCTCTTCTGCTGTCTACAATCTTAAAGAATTGCCCGGAACAATGAGAAGTGACTTGTCCATGGTCTCACTGCCAGTATATATTGGGGAGGAGGATTTGAACACAAGACTCCAGGGCTAGAAAGCTCTCTACCTACTGCCCTATTTTGTTTCTCAGCATACTGTTTCTTATTAAAAGCTCATTGAATGAATAAACGAGTGAATGGATGAAAGGAGATTTAAGAGAAGCAAGTCTTGGTTATTTTAGGTAAATTAACACAAGAAACTAAGAAAAATGTCATTGGGTTTGCTGATGTTGCAGAGGGAGAAGAGAGGAGGTGACTTAGATGCTGTAATTCTCCTCCCCTGGATCATCCCAGTTGTCTCTGGGTCATTCAACAAACATTTGCTGAGCAGCCCCTTCATAGCCTAAGGTAAGCAGCCCACAGAATACACTGAATGGTAAGGAATGGGCCTAAGGGGAGAAGAGAGGCTGGGTTGCTTTGGGGAAATCATGGAGTACTTTCAAGGACCCCCAAGCCTCTCTCTGCAACAATGGACCATTTTTTAAAACAGCATAGTTGTTCTCATGATATTCTATGAATCATAGAAACCACAGTCTGCAGAGAATTAAGACTGGAGTCATTGAAGGCGCCATGGTGGAGTACATGATGGGTATGAGCTGGTCACCATATTATACCCATGAAGACTCAGGGAAAGGGAGGGAGTCCATTTGTCTAACTTTATTCCTTTTCTGTCACAAAGCACTGAATTTTTAAGAATATAATTTTATTAATATCTTTTAGTTTTGCATCACTATTATTTTCAAACATGTCCCTCACCCCAAATGAACCTGCGTCAGTTCACATGAATCATTCTATGTTTCTCTGAATTCCTCAACTTGTCCTTTCTTACAGTAAAAAATATTCCATTCCATTCATCAACCAAAGTCACTTCTGCCATCCTCTGCTCAGTGGACACCCACTTTGTTTCCGTACTCTCGGTAGGGATATGAATGTGAACATGTGGTGGGGGCACTGAATCCTTTCAATGAGAAACCCAGGGCTTGCCTCTTGCTAGCCTACCCTTTCCAGTCTAACTGAGAATTTTTGGTTTTCTGGCTCAAGTTCCTGCCTCTGAATCTTCCTTGCTCTTCGACCCATGTGCCCAGTGGTTAGCTTTGACTTGTGATGCTGCATTCCTAAACTGCTTCTGCACTCCAGGGAGTTGAGGGTGCCTCTTTTCTCTTCCCCAGAAGAAAGGTTTTGGCCAGCATAAGGGGACCTGCAGCACCTAACCTGGTTAGCATGGGAGGATCTCTGGAGCTACACAGTCCTAACCCTAAATGTCCTCATGTCATTCACTCATCTTGACTTTGCAGACACTGCCAGCAGTAGGGAATGCCACAATCAGAAAGTCTAACACAGAAAACAAATCAATCTGTACCCTTGAAGGATATTTCAACTCAGGCTTATGATGAAGTAGAGTGAGCGTTGAGTGAGGATCTGGGTTTCAATCCTGTCTAGGTTACTTATTGCTTGTATGACCTTGGGAAAGTCATTCAACCTTCCTGGGCCTCAGTTCCCTCTTCTCTAAGAGATCTTTGAGGTTCTTTTCTGTTCTAAACCTCTGAGATGAATCTAAAGAAGCAGAGAAGTCAAGGAAACAGTGAGAGACATCAAAGAACTGCAGGTTTAGAGAAGGAAGGGTCTTAGAGGTCATCTAAGTCAGTTTCCTCACCCTCATTTACAGATGAGGAAACTGAGTCACCAGAGAAACTAAATGACTTACCCGAAGTCCCAAATATTTAGTAAATGGGAGAGTCTGGATTTGAACCCAGGTCTCCTGACTCTTTCAAACTGCCCTTACTAGCTTTGTGACCATGAGAAGTTCACTTAAATGGGGAGGGGAAGGGGACAATTATTAAGCACCACCTTTGTGCCAGGCATTTTACAAATATTATCTCATCTGATATCTGTGAGCCTTAGTTTTCCCATCTGTTTGGGGAAAATGATGACGCCTTTCTTATAGAGTCATTATGAAGTTTAGAAAAGAGAATGTAGGTTAAAGTGCTTTGTGAACCTTAAAGTTCCATATTAATGGCAGCTATTGGGATTATAGCGTATACTAGTAAATGTCTAAGAACAGACTCAAAAAAAGTGTAAGCATAATACATTTTAGAGTTTAATCTGCCTCCTTTGCATTTTCTCCATCACTTTCTTAAGTCTAAACAATCAACACAATAGCAAACAAGCTCTGGTTTGTAGTTCAAAGCTAACCATCGGCTCTCTCAAGCTGCTTAGTTTCGAACCGTCTTCAGCGTACCTTTGGATCACAGAGTTGAAATCAGAAAGCACCTCTGAGAAAACTCAGGCAAAGAGAAGCTAAATGACTTGCCCAACATCACATTGCTAGTAAAGGGCATAGTTAGGAGTCAAACTTACGTCTCCCCACTCTCCATCCAGGACCTTTTTTTTCTTTCAGAACCACAATTTCAACTGCAACTGTGGTTTTTCTCCTGGTTTCCCAGAAACGGGGCTTAGAGACTTTATCCTGCTCCACTGGGTAGAGGAGGGTGGATGGTTTCATTGTTCGTCATCCTTCAAATTAACCAAAGCATTTTCAGCTGCATGAGCTCTGGAGGGAGGGGGAGGGTCAGGAGTGAACAGCCATCAAGAAGTTCAAATATATCTAGGCTTGACTTCTTCTCAAAGGACAACCCCAGTGACCACAGGCTGGACAATAACTCAGGGGTGGATTTGATTTCTTTTAAATTATGTGGCCCATAAAAAGGCACCAGGGCTGGGCAGATGTGCACACTCAGGTTACACCACTTGACTCTTGCTTCCAGCTGGCCCTTGTTAGGTTACCTGCAACAGGACAGCTTCCATCTCAGATTCCATTTTACCATCACATGGTTCCCTCTCTGGAGCCTTCCCTCCCCAGCATTGGGAGGTGATGGACCTGGCTTCAAGTGCTGGTTCTAGCACTTCCTATGTGACATGGATCATTCTCTCAGCCTCACTGGATCTCAGTTTCTCCTCGATAAAATGAAGGAGTTGAACCAGATGTCTCTGAGGTCCTTCCCAGCTCTAGATCTAGGACCCTTTTGTTCTCTCTGTTGACTATCTCCAATGTATTTCACATAGAGCTTGTTTGCCCATTGGTTCCCCCTTTAGCCTGGGAGCTCCTGGAGAGCAGGGGCTGTCTTTTTGCCTTTCTTGGCATCCCTGATGCTTAGCACAGTGCTTGGCATATAGCAGGTGCTTAATAAATAAATGTTTGTTGACTTGACTATGACTACCCTGGGCCTCAGTTTCCTCCTCTTTAAAGTGAAAGAGTTAGACTTAATGACCTCTGAAATCCACCCCCTCTCCCCTTCTCCCTCAGCTCTGTGTCCACGAGCCTCCTGCAGCATGAACAGACAGTCTCTGTCCTGTGGATTTTGACCCAGGACATCTCATGGTCCCAGCTTAGGTTAGTGCCCAGGAGCATTGTACACTCACTGCTTCATCTCACCAACCTCTGTGCCCCTCCCTGGGATCACTGCAGCCCATTTTCACCATCGCTATTTCTTTTCTGCCTCGGAGGTGATTTGGGGGAATGTGTGTAAATCTAAACATCCTCCCAGCCAGAAATGCAGGCAAAGGGTCTCAGAGGTGCTGCTGCTTGCCGATGACATGGCTGCTTCTTTTTCATTCTGATTAAGACCCTGGGGACTCATAGTCCAAACATGAAGGGAAAGTGCATTTAAATGAGTTCACAGAACCCAAAAATCCTGTCTGCCCGTACAAAGAAGCTAATGTCAGATTGGCCATTTCTGCATCTGTCCCCAAAGCCCTGTATATCCTGGAGCTCTCTATTAGGGTTTCCATTCTTCCAGAGACTGTGGATAACACGAAAGCAGAAATAAAAGATATCAAGTCTGGTAAATGTGCAGCCTGGAGACATGGACAGGAAGCCTTAGGTGTTTTCTCTCAACAAGTACAAGGCTAGCAGTCATGACCTGATAGCAGGTCCATGAGGCTCACCCTTATCATAAACATGGCCCATTGACTTAACCTCACCCCTTTGCCCAGGACATGAAAGGACACCCATAGTTTTGGAGTTGGCTCACTTAACTCAGTTTCCTCATCTGTAAAATGAGAGGGTGGGACTGAATGACCTGTGAGTTTCCTTCCACTTGTAGACCTGAGATCTTGTGATCTTTGGGTTTGCCTAGAGATTGAGATGCGTGAGAAGAAAAATGGACAAAAGATATACCTTTCCCTCTAGCTGTAGGATCTCCTCACAACCAAGACTCCAAGGGTCTTGTCAATTGAATCCACAAACACAACCTAAAAATCAATCACCATTTAATTATTTATTAGGTACTTACTATGGGTCAGGTAGTGTGCTAGGCATGTAATACATGTACAATAAAGAAAAAGACTATTTCTATCCTCAAGGAACTTACATTTTAATGAGTAAAGACAATACATAAAGGAACCAGAATATGGGTGTGAAGGATGGTACTCACATGGAGACAGGAAGGAAATGTTTGAAGAGTCCAGAGCTGAGCTGGGAGAGAAGTGAGCATGGATGACTGGGAACTTCTTTAAAGAGTTTTTGGTCAGGAATTCATTAACTGGAGGAGGAGCCTGGGGGGAGAGGGAGAGTAGACTGCTAGAGAGGAGATGGAAAATCCAGAGACTCAGGAGCAGAGCCTGGAGGGAAGGGATGTGGAGAAGTAGGAGGGTGTCCAGAAGAGAGAGCCCAGAACAGAACAGATTGAGGACTGCCCTGTGAAGACACTTTAAAGACTTGGAGATGTTTAGACTGGGCTATAGAACACTTGTTAAGGGGAGAGAGGAGGGTCATCACCTTCAAGTGTTTGAAGGGGTAAAATGTGGAAGAGGGAATAGATTTCCTCTACCTAGCCCCGGGAAAGCCATCTACGTGTGTGAATTACAGAGACAGATGTAGCAGATGTAGGTGTGGGCACAGCCAGAGTTCTTGACCCATAGCTCCAACCCAAAGTGGAACTGGTCACCTGGGGAGGGAGTGGGTTTCCTCCCACTGAGGCTTCAAGTGGAAGATAACTGACCAATTCTTAGGTAAAAGGGATTCTTGTTGAGGTAAGAGTTGGACCAAATGCCTCCTAAGGTTATTTACAATTCCGAGATTCTCTTATGAGTGCTTGGCATACAGTAGGTGCTTAATAATGCTTCTTGCATGAGTGCATTTCTCACTGACCTTCTTTCCAAACTACAATATGGCACACAACTGCGAAACCCACCATATCGTGCTGCTCTGTGCTTTGAATGGGCCAGAGTCTGAAGATGTCCCTATCTGCTTCCCAGATGCCTGAGCTTGTGAATTAATGGGACAGGCATTCACTTTGGGGTATGGCTCAGTTGCGTAGACAGAGCAGGCTTTAAGTAGCAGAGGGAGGTAGTTCCATATCCTTTTGGATCCTTTTGGGGACACTACAGTCATGACTCAATAGAACAGGACACAGGGATCATCCTTGCTCCTCAGGTCTACAGACCTGGCATGGAGACAGAGAAAATGCATGCACAATGAGGGCTTTAGGATAATACTGCTGAGCCCTTTGGCTGAGAAACTTGGACAAGAATGTATTTTATCCTTGCACCAATCAGGGCATTTTATGGGATGTGGAGTTAAGGAGGGAAAGGGAGGGGGATACAGGCACATTCTCTCCGCATAAATAAATCCAATCCCAATACAGAGCCTTTGGGAAGCCAAGTAGAAGAGTTATTAACTTTTAAAAATAGATGGATTTTTCCCCTAGTTAAAAAAAAAACCCACATTGTCTTTTTATGATAGCGTTCAATTTCTCTAACGACTTTTTCTCCCTTCTCAACTTCATTTTCAAGTGGCTACTTTTGCTCCTCCCACACTGCAGACAGAGATAACACTGGCCGAAATTGGCAGAAGTGTCAGTCACATCTGCCCCTCCCATATCCTTCCCTCCTCCCCACCAGTCCAATCTCCTCATTTGACTGAGGAGGAAACAAACTTCTCTGATATTTCACCTGATGTCACCTGGGGCTATGTTGGTCCAGAGGATGCTCAGGTTTGTTCTGCAGCCATCATCTTAGCCTGTACATAGGCTTTAACAAAAGGGTGAAATCCTTCATCTTTGGAGCAAAGAAATACAGACCTTTTGTTGTGAAGGATACCACTCACCTCTGTCCCTTTCCCATGCTGCTTCCTCTGCATATCACAGAACCACAGTATCTTAGAACAGGAAGGTCATCCAGTCTAAGCCACCACCACCACCATTTCGCAGGTGAAGAAAATGAGATTCAGAGAAGATGGAAAGCACCATAGATTTGGTACCAGGAGAGACTTTAGGGGTTCTCTAGCCCAACATCCTCATTTTGTAGATAAGGAAACTGAGGCACAGAGAGATTTCAACAAGTTTGCCCAGAGTTACAGAGCCAGCATCTGAAGCAGGATCTGAACCAAGCTCTTCCTGACAGAAAGTGCCAAGACCTGGGGGTCACATGACTTGGATTCAAATCAGTAAGCAGCATTTTAAAAGAGCCCACCATGTGCCAGTCACTATGTTAAATACCCAAAGTGAAATGGAAAATAGCATCTGCCCGCAAAGAGCTGACATTTTACAGCTTATACACAATTAAGTAAATAGAAAATGTAAATGGTTTTTTAAAGCTTTAATGGTTTAAAACTTCACTAAGACTTTTGGGACACCGTGTATATATCAGGCAAACAAATACAAAGGAATTTAGGTACATGGAGGGGACTTGCCAGCACCTAGGGGGATTAGGGAAAGTCTTATGTAGTAGATATCATCTGAGACGAGTCCAGAAAAGAGGTCTATTGGACTTGGTCATAGAGCAAGACTGAAAAGGGACCACAGAGGCCATTCTCCTCATTCTATTTTTAAATTTTTATTTTACTATTTTTTCCAGCCATCAAACATTTATTTTTTTTCTCTCCACCATGAACACTAACAAAAGGACTTAGTGAAATGGAAGTTGCCTCATCAGTCATGTCTAAAAATGAACATCTCATCCTGGGTCAGGAGTCTGTTATAAATGAAGGAATGGGGGCCCACATAAGTCCTTTGGGTGAAGTGATTTACCCAAAGTGACCCATGGGAGCAAAGATGGAGAGTTGGAAGGGACTCCAGAGGTCAGCATTGATGGCCTCATTTTACTGATGAAGGAACCAAAGTCCAGGGAGACTCCTTGGCCTCGTAGGCAGTGAGCATCAGAACATAGGACTACTGACTCCAGAAGTAGGGTTCTTCTCATTATCCCCTCCAGGTAAAGGGGTCAGAGCATTGCCCAGTGTTCACACCTAGCACTTCTAGAACCCTAGCTTCCTGGCTCAAAGGTCTCCATCATATTAGTTCATTTGGTGCAGAAACACTGCAAGGAACCGGACATTTTAGGAAAGACATTGAGAAATTAGAGAAGAGGAAAACCAGAATAGTCAGTCAGTCAATAAGTATTTATTAAGTACCTATTGTATATACCAGTCACTGTGCTAAGTGCTGATGATACCAAGAAAAGCAAAAGAGAGTCTCTGTTCTAAAGAAGATCACAATCTAATGGAGGAAAGGACATGCAAACAGCTAGAAACAAATAAGAAATGTGTAGGGGAAACTGGAGATAACAAAGAGAAGGCACTGGCATTGAAGGGGATCTGGAAAGGCTTATTGTAGAAAGTAAGATTTATCTGGGACCCAGAGGAAGTCCGTAGGTGGAGATGAGGAGGGAGAGAAGTCTAGGGATAAGAGATAGCTAGTGAAAACACCCAGAGTCCAGAGAGGAGGGATGTGTGAGGAAAGGCAAGGATGCCAGTGTCAATGAGTGGCAGAGTATGGAAAAGTCATTAAGGTGTAAGAAGACTGGAAAGGTGAAAGGGTGGGGGTGGGGGATGATATTGTGAAGGACTCCCAGTCTCTGCCATGGGAGAATCAAAAAAAGGAATGAGGGATGTTCAGTTTGGAGAAGGGAAGAGTTGGAAGGGAAGGCAACATGATGGCCATCTTCTGGTATTTGAAGGGTCCTCACCTAATGGGGGGGATTAGACATTCTAATGGCCCTAGGACTAGAGGTAGTGATGGATGGACGGATGAATGGATGAATGGATGGATGGAAGCAAAGAGATCAGTTTAGGAAAAGTCCCCATCCATTGGAGCTGTCCAAAAGTGGAGCAGATTACCTTGGAAAATTCATGTATTCAAGAGAAGGCTAGATGACCACTTATTGGAAACATTTTAGAGGGGATTCTTTTCCAGGGATATGTTGGACTAAATGGTATCTGAAATTCCTCCCAACTCTGAAATCCTATGATTCAAAGATGTTATTTTTATTGACATTATTTTATTTTGACCTATTAATGACAATAGTATAACCCTCACATATAAGATCTCCCCTTAAAACAACCCATCTAATGTAGCAATTTTCATTGACAATGCATGCAACTTGCCTCTCTCTCTCTCTCTCTCTCTCTCTCTCTCTCTCTCTCCTTTTTATTGGGAGGGGGAAGGCAAGCAAGGTTAAGTGACTTGCCCAGGGTCACACAACTAGCTGGTGTATCTGAAGTCAGATCTGAACTCAGGTCCTCCTAACTCTAGGTCTGGCGTTTTGTCCACTGTATCACTTACATCTCTTAAAGTTTATTGAGATCCTCTGTTTCAGATGGTCCTGACTCTAGAACGCCAGAGCTGAAAAGGATTGTACAGATCATTTGGACTTACACCTGTACTTTTACAGAGAAGGTAAGTGACATAGCATCATTTTACAGATAGGGAAACTGAGTCACAGCCAGACCCAGGTAATGCAGAATGAGGACTTGTGCCCATCTCTCATCTGCTTCTTCTGTTGCACCACGCTGCCTCAGCAAATACAATTCGATTTATACTTTTTTCCGTCTTTCTGAGTTGCACATTCACACACAAATAAAAACATTTTCACTACACATAAGGGAAATTTTTTGTGGGCAATTTTTATTATTGCCATTTGGGGGCCTGTGAAGGCACTTGCATTTTAAATTGTTTCCATATATTAAAAAACACTTCCTTTTTCCATAGGACCTCTCTTCTAAGTATCGGCAGAAATTTTCTCACGGAGCCTCACTCCATCACTGTGACTAAAGCAGAAAAGGATGAATCATGGAGTGTGTCCTCTGGCCATTTGTTGGCAGGTGGACTGTAGGTGTTGAATGAGACACGCATTTTTAGACATTGCCAGTGGGTGGATTTGTTTGTCTTAAATCTACCTACTCGTTGCCAGGGAAGGTTTGGGGAAGGGGAAGTCATTGGGAATCAGCAGTTTTGGTTTTGTGGTGTGTTTCCTTAAGAGCATCAATAAAACTTTTTTATAGAAAAGTTATTCCCAGACCCCAAGCACTAGTTGGGTGAATCTGGAGGCAAGGTGGGGTGGAGAGGAATTTCAGAAGTCAAGTAATTGGCTGGGAAAATGCCGAGAAAAGGGAAAAAAAAAATAAGACCATAGAAGGTTACTTCTTGGGGAACAAATGATTCCAACCTTCCTCTCTCTGACAAGGAAGAACAATGCTTACCATCAGGTAAAGACATAAGAGTCAAGGCCTCTGTATCCCAAACATCTGAAATAGATATCCAATGGGCTCAGGCCA